>JAEPBF010000303.1:600000-1081791 GCA_019739055.1 Passiflora organensis
TTTTAGTATGTTCATTCTTTAAGTTTTTAAAGTTTGGAGCATGATAGTATTGGAAAAATAATCTGGATTTATACGGAGTGAATAAATCATCAGCAAAAGACTTTATGATTAATCAAGGGAACCACAGCACACAAGTCCCAAAAGGATCTAAAAATCTAGCAAGTAAATTGTAAGGACCCCAAATCCTAACCTATTATTAATTGCTCCCATTAGGACCTTTACCGCCGTGAAACGCAAACAAGCTCGAACCAAGACCTATCTGAATCCCACAAGGCTTATCCATCTAGTTTTGTTTTTAGCATGTTAATTCCTTTAAGATTTTAAAGTTTCGAGCATGATATTGGACAAATATTCTAGTATCATACGAAGTGAATAAAACTTTAGCAAAAGTCTTTAAATTTAATCAATGAATCCATAGCGCACAAGTCCCATAAGGATCAAAATAACCAGCAAGTAAACCTCCAACATATTTCGGAAATAACAAGCAAAGAAGGAATCTTGAAAAACCAGAACATAGTCCAATCCATGATCATGTTATATGCGAAAGCAACCAAGGAGACAAGTATGCAAAAGTGATGACATATCGCCCTGTCATGCAGCCTTGATTCTCACACACTGGTACCGCGAACAACGAATGTACCTAAGCCTGAAAATGATGAAAACAATGGGATGAGATTACAAAAATCTCAGTAGGGTCACAGCATCATAAGATCTACATAAATCTTAAACAAACATCTCCCAAACAACATCAGATCACCCCTACTCTTCTAAAGGTATCACGTAATTCAAGAATCAACCAAAAGGGTTAGGACCGAAAACAAGGCTGAGGGTGGACTAAAAACACTCCCGAAAATCAAAAGTACATAGGCAGGAAAACACATCAGGTTACTCTCAGCAGTAGAAAAAAGAAAGGTCATCCCTTTCCACCTATGTTGTCCAAGGCTTCGCCGCACAAGCAAGCTTATTCATCTTGCTAGCACACAGAACAAGGCATCTAGCCAGCACACAGAACTAGGCTTCCTAACCAGCACACAGGATTAGCGCATCTTGCCAGCACATAGGACAATGCATCTAGCCAGCACAAAGGACTAGGCATCTAGCCAGCACACAGGACTAGGCATCCAGCTTATGCAAGCTAGGGATTGCCACCCATACAACTCCTATACTAGTAAAAGCCTCCCCTCTCCCGAGGAGCATCAACACTTACCTCGAACGGCCACCGGAAAAGGATCCTGACACACAAACATGTACAAACACACACAGGCAAGAACAAAATGCAATACCATAACAAGGTATCCTTAATCATGCCAGAATGCAATCAGCATGTTCAATACACACAACACATGCATATTAGGCACACATAACATATCTCAAGGGTTCAACATTGCCTTAGTAATCATATCTCAATCCGCAATTCATGTATACATCATACAATCAATTCGCATGCAATAATAACAATTGTGTGCATAAAAAACAACAACCAAACAACAAGGATCTCTGAAGAAATTGATAAGGCATAGATCCTATCTTTCTTGTCTTTGAAAAAGAAACTATTCCTTTGCCTTTATTTAATAGATCCCATCAAATGCTACAGGTGCCTACCCTTTGGATGTGTGATGTGATAGCCAAAAGCTTAACAAGATTCAACCTGAGTTATCAACCCATTTAACTATACATGTTTCGGCACTAAGTGTAATACATAAGACAAATTGCGATTTCATGTATACAATGTGTAAGGGTTGGAATTTCAACCTGAGTTATCAACCCATTTAACTATACATATTTCGGCACTAAGTGTAAGACATAAGGCAAATTGCGATTTCATGTATACAATGTGTAAAGGTTGCAATTTCATGTAAACAAAGGAGGATTAGGTGTTTATAACTTGTACAATAAATAAACAAGATCAAAATCCAATAGGTTAATCAATTAATCAAGATAGGCAACAATAGGATAAGAATAGAGCATACTGATTTCATTTATAGAGAATATTAAAAAAATGAATTCATGATTTTACAACATGAATGGATGTTAAACAATCATATGAGCAAGAGGAACAACAACAGAAATTAAATGAAGACAAATTCACACAATTTTGAAACCTAATCCCGCTGAATTATGACCTAACTTATGAAAAGGAAAAATTAACCTCCAAACAAAAATATTTATATATTTCAAAAGAAGACAAAAAGATCTTTCCAACAAGCCATTATTTTCAAGAATATGACAAACGATGAAAGAGTTATGCTATTTTGAAGTCCAAGTAGATTTTGGCAATCCTGCCGAATTACAACCCTACTTTTGACAAAGAAAAACTAAAATTCAGAAAAAAAAACCAATACGTTGGAAAGAGGACAGAAGAAGCTTTCTAACAAGCTATTATTTGCAATAATCCGACAAAATATGAGAGAGTTATGCTTGTTTAAAATTCAAGCAGATTTCGACAACAATAGGGAAGTGTAGGATTTTTATTTGGACGAATTTTGTGTATTTTTTGTGTAAGGTTTAAGTGTGGTCAGTTTTCTCTTTATATAAGGTGGTTATGGGATTAATTTTCCTACTTTAAAGGTTAGATTAAAATAAGATAATTATCAGAATTAAATTCTATAATTATCCTCCTTAATTTTAGAGATTTTATTTTCTAGGGTAATTATCAACCAATAAAGAACTAAATTAAAGAAAATTAATACCAGAAATAATTATTACACATTTATTACCAATTTCAGACATCACACATCTTTTTCTTCAAGGGAAAAATGGTCTTTTCACCTGCATTGGTTTCTGAATTTCTAGAACTCAAAATTCAAGGTCTCATATAAATCCTATAAGTTTTCAAAACAATGAAACAAAGGAGACATTCTAAAAATAAAAAGTGATCCAATCAATCTTCATGTTATATGAAAAAGTAGTCAAGAAACAAGTGTGCAAATGTGATGCAATATCACTCCGCCGTGCAGCCTTGATTCTCACACACTGGTACCACGAACAACGAATGTACCTAAGCCTAAAAAATAGTGAAAACAATAGGATGAGATTACAAGAATCTTAGTAGGGTCACAACATCATAAGATCTACAAAAATCTTAAACAAATATCTCCCCAACAACATCACATCATCCCTCATAATTAAGGGGTATCACGTAATTCAAGTGTCAACCAATAGGGTTAGAGCCAAAACTAAGGCTGAGGGTGGACTACAAATACTTCTGAAAATCAGAAGTACAAAGGCAGGAAAAAACATCAAACACTTTCGGCAATAAGAAATGGCCATCCCCTTCCACCTATATTGTCCAAGGTTTCACTGCACAAAGGGTAAAGGTTAACACACAAGCTAATCAACAGGCCTATTACTCTTATTAGCACACAGGACAAGGGATCCAGCCAGCACACAGGATAAGGCATCTAGCCAGCACACAAAACTAGGCATCTAGCACAGGCAAGTTGGAAATTTCCACCCATACGACTCCCATACTAGTAAGAACCTCTCCTCTCCCAAGGAGCATCAACGCTTACCCCAAATGGCCACCTGAAAAGGATCCTGACACACAAACACGTACAAACACACACAAGCAAGTACAAATCACAATACCACAACAGGGTATCCTCAATCATGTTAGAACACAATCAGCATTTTCAATGTACACAACACATTCAAATTAGGCACTCATATCCTATCTCAAGGGTTTGTTATAGCCTAAGTGAGCCTCAAATCAATCCGCAACTCATGCATACACGATCTCACATATGCGCATACAACATTACAAAGACAAGCATCGAAAATAACAATTAACAACAAGGATCTCTGGAGAAACTGAGGAGGCATAGATCCTACCTCTATTGTCTTTGAACAAGAAGCTATTCCTTTTCCTTTATTCAAGGGATCCGAACCACCTATAACATCATAAGACAAAGACAAAATCAAACTAAGCATGTATACTTAGTAACCAAGTAAATACCCTATTTTCTTACCAATTCCAATCACCAAACCTATCAAAAACCAGTGATCAGATGCCGTAGGTACCTCCCTCTTGGATGTGTGATGTAATAGCCAAGAACTTAACAAGATTCAACCTGAATTACCATCTCAATTAACTATGAAAATTTCAGCAATAAAGATAGGACACAAAGCAAACTGCGATTTCATGCATACAAGGTGTAAGGGTTGCGATTTCATGTTAAAAAGGAAGGAGTAGGTGTTAATAACACATACAAACAAAAGGAACATGGTCAAAAACCAACAGGTTAATCAATTGATCAAAATTGACAACAATAGTGCAAAGTGTAGGGCATGCTGATTTCATGTGTAGGAAAGATTCAAAGGATGAATTCATGATTTTACAATATGAATGAATGCAAAAGAATCATATGAACAAGAGAAATAACAACAAAAATCAATTGAAGGAAGAATCAGACATGATCGGCACCAAAACTGACGAATTATGACTTGAATTTCGATAGGAAAAAACTAACTTTCTGATGATAAACCCAAGATATTTAGATAGTGGATGGAAAGATCTTTCCAACAAGCTATTATTTTCATAATTCCAACAAAGGATGAGAGAGTTATGCTAGTTTGAAGATCAAGGAAATTTCGGCAGCAATAAGGATGGTGTAGGGTTTGATGTTTGATGAATTTTGTGTGTTTCTGATGTGGGATATAGGTGTGGCTGGCTACCTCTTTATATAGGGTGTTTATGGGATTAATTTTCCTACTTTAAAGGCTAGATAAGGTAAAATAATCATCAGAATTAAATTCGAAAATTATCCTTCCTTAATTTTCAGAATTTTATCTCCTAAGGTAAGTTTGAACATTAAGAAAACAAATCAAAGGGAAATGAAACCATAAATGATTACAAGACATTCCATACCATTTTTGGTCATCACATATCCATTTCTTTAGGGATAAACTGGACTTCAACTCCTGAAAACTCCACTCACACTTCTCCGTCCAGACAAACGGAACACCCTTGCGTGTCAAACGTGTCGAAGGGCCTGCCAACACTGAAAAGTTCTCAACAAACTACCTATAGTAGCCTGCCAAAGCAAGGAAGCTACAGATCTCTGTTTCACTGCAGGGAGGGTGCCAAGATACAATCGCCTCTATATTCTTTGAGTCCACTACGACTCCTCTAGCTGATACCATTTGCCCCAAGAAGCCAACCTCTTTGAGCCAAAACTCACACTTAGAAAACTTTGCTTACAACTGCCGAGCTCTAAGTATGTCCAACACTATCTTCAAATGCATTGTATGCTCCTCCTGCGATCTAGAATAGATCAAGATGTCATCTATAAAGATGATGAAAAATCGATCTAAGTACTCTTGGAATACTCTATTCATAAGATCCATGAACACTGCTGAAGCCGGTTATAGATTCTTGGCAGTAGATACTGATTCGTCACTATGGCCTCGTTCAGCTGTCTTTTATCGATGCATAAACAGAGGGTGCCATCCTTCTTCTTTAGAACAACAAAGGTGTGTTGCACGGAGATATACTGGGTTAGATGAATCCTTTGTCTACCAAATCCTTTAGCTGAGTCTTCAACTCCTTTAACTATGATGGTGTCATCGATATGGTGGGATGTAGATAGGCAATAGCTCGATCTCAAACTCAATCTTTCTCTCCGGTGGTAAACTTGTCACATCATCTGGGAAAACATCTGGAAACTCCCTCACCACTGGTACACTGCTCAACTCTAGGGACTCAACTGTCATATCTCTGACATGTGCCAAAACGGCTATGCAAACCTTGCTAATCATCCGTTTGGCACTCAACCAAGAGATCATGCATGTCGTTGTCACTTGTCGATCACCCTCAAAGAAAAAATTTGTACCCTCTGCCAAACTGATCCATACCCTCTTTGTGAAACAATCCATCTTGCTCTGTATCTGGCCAAACAATCCATACCCAGAATAACGTCCAACTCCCTAATGTCTAAAGGAATCAGATTTGGCTCAGTCTCCATTAAACCCATCCTCAGAACACAACCCAAGTAAACACTGCTGCAAGCTAACTGTTCACCTAACAGGGTCAAAATGTCACTGAGTGGATCTAGGGGAGATAACTCTCTATCAGCACTCCTAGCTACCCTAAGACCAACAAAAGATCTATTCACTCTGAGGTCTAACAGGACTTTAGCATATGAAAAGAAAATAGTAATAGTACCTATCACGATGTCTGGACTGGCTACTGGCTTTGTATTGGCAAAGATAAAGAGACGTGTCTGCTACCTCTGCTTCTATGACAGCTATTGCTGCTGGCTTGTAGTATGACTACTAGAAGACTTGCCTGTCTGAGTCCTCTAAGATAGTCTGGTAGAATCTTGTGAACCTATATGACTGACCCCTGCTCTCTGAGCTGCTGGAAGTGCGAAAGTCTCAACTACAAAGTACCTGGCTGGGCGGCTCGAACTCCAGGGTACTCTCTAGCCATGTGCTCAAACTGATCACACTGATACCATCGGGGTGTCTACGGCCAAGGAGGTCGGTGGAATTGCTTGCAGTTTCTGCATCTAGGTAGCCCAGATGGCCTACTTACACTCTGAACCAATCGAGCAGGTTGTGAGTGTGTAGTAACTGAGGTAGACTCTTGAGACCTAGTCTGCACAAAAGGGTAAGGACCAGCTGTCCTAATCTTGAACTTCTACCCAGATATCGAATTGCACCTGATCAGGCCTTTGCTAACTGAATTGTCCTTGCGCCTATGGCTCTAACCTTGCTATCTTAGAAGAATCTCCTCTACAATTTACTGCATCCACCACTAGCTCCTCAAAGTCGATACTCGTCTTCGAACCCAAAACAACATGGACATCCCAATTGAGCACATGCTCAAACCTACTGGCATAGCACTCGTCTTGTCCTCCTTGAGCATAAAGTGTGCTACTGCCCACAACTCTGTCTCATATTCTAAAACTGTATTGTATCTCTGTCGTATTTGATAGAACTCGGACCTCTTTTGATCCTGAAAGTGCTGGGTGTAGTACCCATGGTCAAAGTCTTTGTCGAAGTCCTCCTAGGTGGGCTGGCCTGCATATTTGTCCCTCACTAGGCTTTACCAACTAGCTGTGTCCCTCTCCAACAGACGGAGAGCTAGAGTTACCTCGTCTTCAGTTGACAACCTCAAGTCATGTTAGTCAAAACAACTTTGTCCTTCCCATTCTTATCTGCAATCACAACACAGGTGCTATAGAAGCTCTCACACCCCAAGTGTCTACCTTCTTTCAATAGCTTGGATAGCTATATCAGTAGTCTGCCACCCTGAACCTCTGGCTCAACCTAGACCTCTAACTCTACAGCAACTTGTGACTAGTCTGGTGTCTGTGATGCTTACATTTGTGGCTGCTGAACAGCTACAACCTATATCATCTGTTGTATCTGCCCCAAAGTGGTCTGAATCGCAGCTAACACCTAAAGCAATACTTGATCCTGAGTTGCTGGTGCTGTTTGAGCTGATTATGCCTCTGGTGCACTTTGTAGCTGCACTCCTGCTGCTAGTCCATGGGCATCTGAGCTCTCATCTAGCTCTTTGATCTATACATGCCCCCCTCGGCCACCTCGGCCACTAAAAACACTGTGACCTATACCATGGGCCATCTCTACTAATTGGACACATAGTCATAGGTACAAGCATAAAGACAACAAGGCCTCTAGAAAAACTCTATGCTAGACTATGCATATGCAGTGAGCGTGATGCGTTTGTAAAGCATACTATTTTAAAAAAATTTGCACTTAATGCACACATAAACAACCACGTTCTGCTAACAACCCTGTGAGGACTTGTTCCTGGTAAATGGGATCCTTACAGCCGCGTAGTCCCGATTGACCCAATATGTGGACCAATCGAAACCACACAAGGCTCACATTAACTTTTCAAAACCGAAACCCCAAAAGTGCATACCAATTTGAATTTTTATTTTAAATGGAGCATGACATGTTATATAATAAACCCGACACAAAACAATCAATGGATTAAGCATCTATATACAGTGGAAGTCTTAAATCTTAAACAACAGGCCACAAAACCCCAATCATGGAACATATTAAGTCCATACACACAAGCCCATACGGATCCACACAAAAGTACCTAAGGCAAGCATCTCATAACATAAACTGAAATCTATGTCACACATGCATATAAAGTATCACATTCGAAGAAAAATCCACAACAGGTCCATAAAAAAAAAAAAAGTTGAAAACAAGTATGTACGTCACTAGAGTATGAAAATGATAAAACATAAAAAATGCTGAGCTTCCAAGATGTACAAGTGCAATAGTCCAACCTTAAAACCAATACTGGGAAACTTGACCTCAAAGACGAATGACTACGATTAACCAACTAACCCTGAAAAGATCAACAAGAGAGGGTGAGATCAAGGACCTTAGTAGAAGTTACAGCGTCATAAACATATCCGTTGGAATAGAGTCATATGTAAAATCAATTATAAATAGTTGCTTTAAACATCATTATCATCCATATATACTATATATGCACTCAATGCATCTCATAAGCTACAATATAAAATGCATGAATTTCAGAATAGAAGCAATGAATCACATCCCAATAGGTTTTATAAATCCGTAGTACACATCATTGGCACATGAGCTATTATGCCCCAAAAACCTATCGAGGTGGATCAAAAAATACTTTCAAGTAACCCCCACCAAAAGGAAAGTGAAAACCTAGTGGCAGTTAATTTTTCATTTATAAAATAAATATAATCCCCTACTACCAATGTATCTAAAACTAAGTGGAGAAATCAAACTATTGCACTCAATCACCAATCAATACATATATAAACACGTAGCCTGCTAAGTTATAGTAAATTCAGACACATATATATAATCCATCCATACAACAACATTAGGTATGCAATATTTCGCTCCGCTGGGATTCCATGTACTTACCTTGCTTGGCCAAACATTAACCGTCAATTCCAAGTTGTTCCTAAGAACACATATACATTGTCTTTATATAGTAAAACTATAATGTATGTAATGCAAAGGATCATCTAAGTGAACTCATCAAAGGTTAATTAAGCTGTGTATTAATATTCATTTGGTGTTTGATAAGTTTAGGATAGGTTTGGGGGTGTCAAAATGGGGTATACGGGCTGCAGGAAAGGTACAGGAGCTGCGAGTAATGGCATATAGGTGTGTGGTTCTTGAAACAAGGGATGTGAAAGCACACTGGGTTAAGTACATGACCGTGTAATTTTTGGAACAGCTTGTACATAGCCTGAGTACACGGGCGTGTACTCACCTGTGCAGGCCATGTAACTGCACACGGCTTGAGAACACGACCGCATACTCTCCTGCATAGGCCATGTACTATTCTGTCTAGAATAGCACAGGCATGTAATCGTCTCAGACAAGCTATGTACCCCGAAATTCACTCGGAATGACCCAAAACTTGCCTAAATTTTCAGAAACCCTATCCAAGGTTTCTCGGCAATGAAAATCAACTCCCAAGTCACAAAACTCTCAAATCGAAAGGATCCAAGCTCAATCAATTGCACGGGTACAATCATCACATCACGTACCCTCCCAACATGCAGAAACACGCAACCAACATGCTTAAGAGTTCAAACATATGGTTAATGCACCCAAAACATGGCAAGCAATTTCGTGAAACTGGAATGAAAGTCATTCACAATGCAAGTATGGCCTCCATTCAAAACCAAGCAAGTTTCTGAATTTTATTTCAATAAAACAAAACGTTTCCATGTAAGCAGATGAATATAAACTCCCACCTCTTTTCGCTCAGATGACTCGATGACAATACGTTTGCACTTATCGACCGCTCCTACTCCGACTAAACATACAAAAGCTCAAACTTGACAAAAATCAACAATAGAACTCAAAACTGGAAATGAACCCTAAAAGACCCTATCGACACTCATACTAGCACACTCTCAGCTCAAAAATCTAGAAATCTAGCCAACGGGCTACTCCTCATGCAAGCAGCTCAAGGCTGAAAATCGTCACCCTATCTCAATCGATTATATGATTGGGTTACTCAACTAACAAACGCATTCCAAACAACCAAAATAAACAAACCCAAGCAATGAACCAACCTATTTCATCAATTCAGCCAAAATTACAAGACTCTTAAAATTACCGAAATTACCATTAGAGCTGAAAACACTCACCCATGGATCAGAAGGTGACTACATGAAATTTAAACCACCAAACCAGCTTAGAAGCATTGAAAAAAAATCTAAAGGAACAAAAAATCATCAAAAAAAATGAAAATTTAGGGCACTTACCATAAATCTCCAAAAATGCCCTAAAACGAAAAAAAATCAGATTCTAGCTTTATAATCTAAAGCTATCAATGGAAATTTCGCTCGAGAGGTTCGGAAAGTGTTTAGGGTCGATGCCTAGTGGTTTTCTTTGAAGGAAAATCGAAAAGAAAGTGAATAAGTTCTTTGGGGGAGAATGCGTGAGAGAGACAGAAGAGAGAAAGGGAGGGAGATGCTACCGATGGTTCCAACACTTAGAAAAATTTCTAAGTGATGAGTCAGGCTAACTATTATACTTTGGGCCTAAAATGCCAGAAAACTCGAATGAACCTATTAAAAACTCGATATGCTCTGAGTGGGCCACGAAGGCGTTAAAACCATAAAACATCAATAATGGTCTTAATTAATTATTTGGGCTCAAGAAATGATAAATGGGCTCAGAAAAGAATAAACGAGCCGAAAACGGGTTTTTTGGCTCAAAGGCTCACGATCAATCAAAATAGACTCTGAACTGGCCCAAATCGATTTCCACTGACTCAAACCTCGACACTTAACCTAGATTACTTGCTAAGACACCATGATGCACACTTAGGCTTCTGATGACTGTGTCTACCGCATTAGTCAACTCTCAGGTCAAACGTCAAAGGCTCAGAATGGATCTAAAGTCAGACACTCTCACTGAACGATCATGCTGACTAGTCACTCGGAGGGATGAGGTCCCACAATTCAAGTACCCAATGTGAATCCATTTAATTTTCTTAAAAGCATAAATCTCAATCATGCATTTCAATACAAAAACCAAGTAAACTATGAGGTCTCTATTTACCTGTATATAGCCACAACACAATCCAATCAGAAAGCACAATAGATAAGAGATCCACACTCCACACCAATACAATAAATGTTACATGCCTACATAACACCCAAACATGCAATTACTACTACCTATACAAACTACCACGCAAAACGAGACAAATATTTATTTTTCAAAATTATTTCTGCATTCAGAAATTATGTTAATATGTCCTCAAATTACCATTTTAATTCTATAATATTATTTTAAAATTATAATTTACTTTTATAAGTGAAAATATGTTTTTCAAGAAAATCTATAAAAATCAATATCTCACAAACCACAAGTCAAACCAGAAAACAAATGACACCATCACATCCGAAATACACAAAATTGAACGAGGAAAATTTTGCATTTTGGGATTTGACTGTGGCGTGTTGCTGTATGGTGTGGCGGGCAATGGCGTATATGGTAGCGCATTGCTGGACGGGGGGGATGAAACTAGAAATGTCCAACTGCACAAAAACACAACGAAAACCAACATTTTACACACCATTCAAACAACTTGTGAAATGAGGAATAAGAATTCGGGCTAACTTCGGTGATTGCTCATCGGAATCCGGTGGAATCGAAGCTTTTACATGGCAAAAAACCCATAACTTTCCAAGCTATTCCCAGGAGTGTTCGACTTATAATAGGCGAACAACTTGCGACCAAGTGTTGTTGGCAACGAGAGGGAGTTTTTGGTGGTGACAGTATGATGAATGGTGGCCGGACGTGGGAGTTGTGATTCTCGGACCAGAGAAGAACAAAGCTCGAGGGAGAGAGGAGGAAAGGAGAGGCAGAGAGGAAAAGGCAGGAAAGAAAAAAATAAAAGAAAAATTATGCTTTTAGACTCATTGCTACCCAAAATGACGTCATTTTGGCCTACAAGGGCCGACGTTTAAATGACATCATTTAGTATAAATAATAAAATAATATTTTATTTAATTTTTTAAATAATAAAATAATTCTAGAAAATGTATTTAATCTTAAAAAAATCTTATTAAATAAGATATAAGTCCAAAATTTATGAAAATTTCACCAAAAATATATCTTTCCATTGAATCAAAAATTATAATTTTTGACTAATAAATATTTAATTACAAATAAAATATAATCTGAAAAAAAATAAAAAAATATATCTTAAAAATCATGGAAAATCATACCATACCACATATTCCTCAAATATAAGCCAAAAAATATTTTAAAATCAAATTCTCGCCCAAATATTCCGCTCAACACAAAATACACAAGAAAAAGAAATTATTCCTCAAATACAAGCCCAAAAATATTTTAAAATCACAATCTCGTACAAACATTCGGCTCAACACAAAATACACAAGAAGAGGAAATTACCAAACTACCCCTCAACATAAAACCCAGGATTAAACCATATATTTTCATGTGACAATAAAAAACCCAAGATTTACATTTTCATTTTGAAAGAAACAATCCCCTCTTTGATCCTGCGACTTCTATACCAAGAAAATATTTTAATATGCTAAGATCCTTTATTTTGAACATTTTGTTGAGGTATTTCTTCACCTTTTCACACTCGTATTGGTTATTGCCTATCAAGACTTTGTCATCTATATAAACTAGCAGAATGGTGAGTTTCATTCCCTTAGAAAGAAAAAATAGAGATTGCTCCACAAAGTGTTGTATAAAATCACATTCTTTCAGAGTGAGAGAAAGTTTGATGAACTAGTTTCTACCGGCCTGGCGTAGACCATATAAACTTTTTAAGTCGGCAATACTAACCTTCGCATGGTGGTTATACTATGGGAGGATATACTTCCCATGTCAGTTCTATTTTATCTACAATAGTTGTGGATTTATTCACATGATCCGATGAGATCTTGGACACATCTCAAAAAGGAAATATACCTTCATTAAATTTGACATTTTAGGAAATAAATATCTATCGAGACTTAATGTCATTGGCCCGCCAACCATTCTTTCTTTGTGGCTACCCAAGAAATATGAACTTGAATGATTTGACGTCAAATTTATCACCAGGTATTTCGTGTGTGTTAGTGTAACATAGGAAACCGAAGATTCATAGATGACCAAGATTCGTTGTCTTGTTCAATACAACCTCATGAAACGATTTGACTTGGAGAAGAAGGCTAGGCATGCGATTGATCAAGTAAGCAGCCGTTAAAAAGAAACTCTCTAGAATTTGACAGAAAGATTTACTACAAATCTGAGTGCTAGTGCGTTGCATATTATTGACTTACAATATCAAGTGCACAATTATCAATGAGTAATACAGACAAGTACTAGTGTCAATCCCACAGAGAAATTTGTTTAGAACTAATCAAAAGAACTAACCCACAATTGTAGTTAAATAGGATGAATAAAAAATTTATTAAGTAAGGAATTTTAAACTAAACTAAATTGTATTAAAAAAAGAAGTAAATTGAATGTTCAATTTGGAATTCTTACCTGGAACCTATTATTGATATATCCTAGAAAAATGTCTTTGATTCTGCAATCCAATAATACCCTCCTAGGTTAGTATTGCCTAATCCGATCAACCTGATTAGCTATATTTCTATGCTAATCTAGCCATAGGACTGTTTAATTCTCAATCAATATAAACCCTAAATCTGATAGACATATGTCTATTCTATCAATTGTGGAATCCTAGATGTTCTACCATCTAGTGAAAACCTAAACTGATCTGCCAATTTGATCTAGGTTCATCTAGAACGAATTGATCAAGTTCGTAAATAGATCGCAAGGTAGAATTAACTTTCTTGTCTAAATCTCTAAAAATTCCCGGTTTAAATCCTTGTTATCGCTAGAATCTAAATCAATGAAAGAAGAAAGGAAAAAAAGCGAATTCAAAGCAATTGACATTCACTAATAATCAATAAACATATTATAGTTTTAATATCTAATAGATCAAGTCTTCTTGTGGAAAAATAAGAAAACACGAGTTGTATGCTCTAAAACAAAGAATTTGATACTAAAATCTTACATCTGACATTATTTTTATATTGTTGGCTAGTCTGACCATTCAGTTTCAAATTGAACGACCAGTCAATGATATCTCATATCTGCATATTGTGCGACCGACAATGGTCTGACCGCTCGTTGTGTCTTCAGTCGGTTCAACTCCCAAACTAACCAGTCGGTTATATTAGTCCGACTGGTTGATTTGCTTTCAGCAGGTCCACTTTTCCAAACCAACCGGTATGTCAAAATGGTCTGATTGGTTTATTTGCTCTTGACTTGAACACCCATAGTGTCTGACCAGTCAATTATAACACTTCGATTGGTTGGTGGGCCTTCGCTTTTAAACACCAGACACTACTAATTTCTAACCCGTCATTCCCAGTCCAAATGACCGGTTGTCTCTAAACCCTTACATTAGTCAATAATAACTATCTAGTTCACCCGATCAAGCTTCTTCACTATTCAATTGTGCGAATTGCTCCTTTCTTCTGTATATTTTTCCGAAAGCCTGTGCTAAACCCTACTCTAAACACTAAGCAAACACATCAAAAACATCTAGTTTATTAGTGTAATTAACATATACATAATGATTTAAAAAGACGATGAATGACCACTGTGAAATATAGGTTACCAAATCTTCTCAAACTTAGAACTTTGCTTGTCCCTAGCAAATATAATTCGATAACCAAAATAACAGTGATAAACATGCATTCACAAAATTATAAGAGGCATACGAAAAACATGATTATAAAACAATTGATTTAAACATAATTATAGTTCATACATTTTAATCATGCACTCAAGAAATTTCATAAATAATGAAACATAAGGCATGAATGGTAAAACACAAAGCAAACAGTACATCCCAATAGGTTTCATGATTCCACAGTACTCATCAATGTCACATGGGCTACTATGCCCCAGAAACCTATCGGAGTGGATCATAAACCACCTTCGAGTCACCTCCGCTAAAAGGTAACTGAGAGCCCACTGTCACTTAAATTTTCACTATCAAAATACATATAAACCCCATACTGCCAATGTTATTCGATATCAAGTGGAGAAAACACACTATCACACTCAATAACCATTCCATATATATACATATATTTATAGCCTGCTAAGTCATAGCAAAATTAGGCGGCCAACTAAATCATAGCAAACTCGGGCATAAACACAAAATCCATCCATACAACAACAATATATAAGGTAGCATTCCCCATTGCTGGGATTCTGTATACCTACCACGCATTGGCCAAACAAAATTGTCGATTCCATATTGCACCTAGGAAAATACTTATATCGTATCTTTATAAAAACTGAAATGCATGTAATGATAAAGTATGAATCCTCACCATTGGGCTTTCGGCAATGAACTGACCATTCGGTGTGTCTTCACTGACTGGTCGGTGGACTCTCGGAAGGATGTTTAAACATGTAATTTTTTGGGGTTTCTCATGGGTTTTCACTCAACTTTTGGTGCACAATCTCACCCAAAATGAACCTCTCAACACACCCAATACCGACACACAATGCCCCCACCCACCAAGGTCTCAAATCCAAAAGTACACTCTCCAAACAAAGGTACAACGCTCATCGATAATGCATTAATCACATACAACATATGCATAAGTAATACCAAGAACAACTAATGCATTAGTAACACCATTTTAGTTGATGCATAAATCACATGGTGAACACACAATGAACCTAGCATAATCATCAATCACAATGTATGTATAATCTCTATTCAAAACCAAGCATTTGATCATATTTTAATTCAAAAAAAATAGAGCATTTCCTTTTAAATAAATGAAGCGTAAACTCCTACCTCTTGTCGTGCAGACGACTCAACGACAATATATTTGCCCTTATCAACAACTCCAACACCACCTAATGCACACAAACAAAAGGCTAAGCACGAAATCGAAAGAACGGGAAGGAAACTACAAAAGTGAAAACAACCTAAAGATCCCAAAAACACAACCTAACTCACAACTTACACTACAGCTCATCAATCTACAAACCTAGAAATTCAACCAAGAAGATGAACCATCCTCTCCTCAAGGATGCCACTCATAGCTCATCATCAATCTCCAACCTCAACTAACAGCACAATTGGGTTTCTCAACCCACAAACATCCTCCATAATCCACAAAGAATCCAAAATCAATCAAAGAACTCAACCAAATCCACCAATTCCAGCAAAATCACTAAACCACATATTTATCGAAAATGCCATCAAAAACTCTAATCAATCACCTATGAATCAAATGATGTTTTCAGGAAATCCAAACCATTATACGATCTTATAAACATCAAAAGCAACCCAAAGAAACTAACAATCGACCAAAGAAACCAGAAATTACCAAGAATCTCAAAATGTGCCCTAACACCAAGAACAAAGGAAAAACCAACTCTTCAATCCGGGACTATCAGTGGAAAACGATCACAAGAAGTTTGGAAAGTGTTTGGGAGGAATGCCCATTAGGTTTCTTTGCGGAAAAATCAAAGGAGAAGAAAATGGGTTATTGGGGGAGGGAAAAGAGGGATTTGCATGAGGGAGAAGAGAGGGGCAGGGGTTTCAGGCTTCCAACACTTGGAAAATTTTTCAAGTGTTGGGTTGAGCTGGCCTCTTTATACTCCAGGCCCAAAATTCTGGGAAAACCCGAAACAAAATGGTTTAAAGCCCGATAAGCCCCAAATAGGCCACAAAAATGTTTAAAATCATAAAACATAAAAAATGGCTTTCA
Organism: Passiflora organensis; assembly: GCA_019739055.1. Taxonomy (NCBI): domain Eukaryota; kingdom Viridiplantae; phylum Streptophyta; class Magnoliopsida; order Malpighiales; family Passifloraceae; genus Passiflora; species Passiflora organensis. The sequence continues at coordinate 616,791 of JAEPBF010000303.1, forward strand.
AATTCTTAATTGAGCTCAAGAAATAATAAATGGGCTCAAAATGGGTTAATCAGCCCAAAGGACCACGGTCTATAAGGACCCAAACCCAACCTATTAGGATCCTTACTGTCGTGAAACCCAAACAAGTTCAGTTTAGAACCTATATGAATCTCACAAGGCTCTAATCATCCAAAACCATTTTATTAGATTCTTTTGTTATGATTTTAAAGGTTGGAGCATGATAATAACAGACAAATATTTTGGTAACAACGGAGTGAATAAAAACATCAGTATAAGTCTTTATAATTAACCAAATGTACCACAACACACAAGTCCCATAAGGATCTCAAAATTCAGCAAGTAACCCTCTAATAAATTCTGGAAATAAAAAAGAACAAGAGTGTCAGGTTATCCAATCGCACATCGGAAAGGAGCAGGGGAGGTCTTGGGCTTATATGTGTTGTGTGATCGTATCATTTGTAACAAGATGCATCTTTTAGGCCTTGTGGTTATAAGCCCAACTAAGCGTTGCAGTTGTGATCCATCACGCGCACATACACGTCCGGGCCCGTTGGGCTGAGGGTCCGGGAATCGGGTCATGACAAATGGTAGTGGAACCAATCTCGTTCCCTCTTCTGAGTGGGCTTGGGACGTGTTGTGTGTTCACGTTTGGGCCCGTGAGTTTGGGCCCAAGTCAATTACGTTTGGGCCCGTGAGTTTGGGCTCAAGTCAATTACGTTTGGGCTCCTCTCATGAGGACACGATGTCTATAAGGAGGGGAGATTGTGAGACCCAACCTATAGGGGGGATCAGGTTACTCAATCCCACATCGGAAAGGAGCGGGGCAGGTCTTGGGCTTATATGTGTTGTGTGATGGTATCATTTTGTAACAAGATGCATCTTTTAGTCCCTGTGGTTATAAGGCCAACTGAGCGTTGCAGTTGTGATCCATCACGCGCACATACACGTCTGGGCCCGTTGGGCCGAGGGTTCGAGGACCGAGTCATGAAAAATGGTAGCGGAGCCAATCTCGTTCCCTCTTCCGGGTGAGCTTGGGCCTTGTTGTGTGTTCACGTTTGGGCCCGTGAGTTTGGGCCCAAGTCAATTACGTTTGAGCTCCCCTCATGAGGACACGAGGTCTACAAGGAGGGGAGATTGTGAGATCCAGCCCATAGGGGTGGTTAGGTTACCCAATACCACATCGGAAAGGAGCGGGGGAGGTCTTGGGCTTATATGTGTTATGTGATGGTATCATTTGTAACAAGATGCATCTTTTGGGCCCAGTGGTTGTAATCCCAACTGAGCGTTGCAGTTGTGATCCATCACGCACACATACACGTCCGGGCCCGTTGGGCCGAGAGTCCGGGGGCCAGGTCTTGACAAAAAGGGATTCAATAAACCAGAAAGTAGTCTAATTAATCTTCATGTTAGTGGTTATATGCGCAAGCAATTAGTAAAGAAATAGGTATGCGAATGTGAAGCAATATCGTCCCACCGTGCAGCCTTGATTTCACTCACTGATACCACTAACAGAAGATGTACCTAAGCCTGAAAAATGATGAAAACAATAGGGTGAGATTACAAGAATCTCAGTAGGGTCACAATATCGGATTTGCCTAAGCAACTAAAGGGGTATAAGACAATCATCCACGAACATAAAAGAGGTGGCCAAAAGTTAAAGACTGAGGGTGGACTACAAACACTTCCGAAAATCAGAAGTACACAGACAAGTATTTCATCATTCGATCTCATCAATAGAAAGACCATCCCCTTCCACCTGTGTTGTCCAAGGTTTAGCTGCACAAAGGTAAATGGTTAGCATACAATCTAATCAACAAGCTTATTTATCTTTCTAGCACACAGGACAAGGCATCTGGCCACACAGGACAAGGCATCTGGCCACACAAGGACTAGGCATCCAAACCACATAAGGATAAGGGCATCCAAACCACACAAGGATAAAGGCATGTTGCAAACACACATAACAAGAAATCTAGCCATACATGCTGGGGATTGCCACCCATACGACTCCCATACCAGTAAGAACCTCTTTTCTCCTCAGGAGCATCAGCGCTTACCTCGAATAGCCACCAGAAAAGGATTTAGAAACACAAATATGTACAAGCACACACAAGTAAGTACAAGACAGAACATCACAATAGGGCATCCTCAATCATATCTCAACACAATCAGCATGTTTAATACACACAATATATGCGAATTAGGCACACAGAACCTATCTCAAGGGTTCGAAATTGCCTAAGGATCATAGCTCAATCCGCAACTCATGTATACAATAAACAAGCATACACATACACAATAGCATTTACAAGTACGAAATTCATCAATCAGACAACAAGGATTTTTAGAGAAACCGATGATGTATAGATCCTACCTTTCTTGTCTTTGAACAAGTAACTATCCCTTTGCTTTTATTAAGGACATTCGAACCACCTATATAACCATAAGGCAAAGAAAAAACCTTACTAAGCATACATAATTCAGAAACCAAATAAACAACCTTGTTTCTTACCAATTCCACTCACCAAACGTATCAGAAACCAGTGATCAGATGCCACAGGAACCTCGCCCTTGGATGTGTAATGTGATTGCCAGGAACACAACAAGAATTAACCTGATTTACCATCCCAATTAACAATACAAATATCAGCACTAAGTATGGAAGGATTTCATAATAGTATGGAAGGATTAGGTGCCAAATATACATACAATTAAAAGGAAGAAGATCAAAAACCAATAGACCAAACAATTGGCAAAAATCGACAACAATAGGGCAAAGGTATAGAGCAAGCCGATTTCATACATAGGGAAGATTCAAAGGATGAATTCATGATATAATAACAATAATAGGTGCCAAATAATCATTCAAACAAGAGGAATAACAATAGAAACTAATTGAATGATGAATCAAGAAATTTTGACAGTCACACCTAGAGAATTACGATATGGAAAAATACAAGAAAAATCTAACCTTCTAATGATGAAACCAAGAAGGAAATGAAACAAAAGAGAAATGAATCGGAAATGAGCATTGAACCTTCAATACCATTTTTGACTATCACACATCCATTTTTTTAAGGGCAAAATGGTCATTTCACCTGTACTGGCTTTTGGACTTCTAGGACAAAAAATCAGGATCTCACATCCTCCCCTCCTTATAAAAATTTCGTCCTCAAAATGTCAGCACAAGTACCTAAGAAAATAGGTAAGGAAAGTTTGCACACATAGATTCCATAGTCTCCCAAGACTGTTCCTCAACTTGGCCATTACGTTAAACAACTCGTACTATAGGCACCTTTCGACTGCGAAATTGACAAACAGACCGATCTAATATGGCAACTAGCTATACAGGGTAGGATTCAGCAACCTTAACTTGTGGTTTTTCAAGCATATGCGTAGGGTCTCGCACATACTTTCTCAATATCAAAATGTGAAACACGTGAATTCTTTCCGTATTCGGAGGCTGTGCAAGTCTGTATTCAACAGGGCCGATTCCTTCAACAATATTGTACGGACTAATGTAATGAGGTGCTAGCTTACCTCGAGAAGGATAACTTTCCACGGGGTGACTTTTAGAAATACTTTGTCACCTACCTCAAATTCCAGCTCCCTTCGTCGATTATCGGTATAGTTTTCCTGTCAATCTTGCACTGTTTTCAGCCTTTGTCGAATTAGATTCAACTGTTTTGTTGCTTGATCAATCAATTCCGGATTATCTAGGCGTCTCTCACCTACTTCATTCCAAGAAATGGGAGTTCTGCAATATCTCCCATACAATGCTTCATACAGAGCCATTCCGATGCTTACATGAAAACTGTTGTGGTAAGCGAACTCCACCAAAGGTAGAAAACGATCATAACCGGTATTCTGATCCGGTACGCCTGCACACAACATGTCTTCAAGCATTTATATCATTCTTTCAGATTGACCATCGGTTTTGGAGTGAAATGCTGTAATGAAATTTAATCTCGAACCTAATGCATTCTGAATTTCTCCCAAAATCGTGCAGTAAAGCGAAGGTCATGATCTGAAAAAATGGAAACTAGCACTCCATGTATAGATGAACAATCTTGTCTAAATAACAAACAGCCAATTTCTCAGGAATATCTGTCACACAAACAGGTAGGAAGTGTGCAGATTTCTTCAGTCGATCCATGATCACCCAAATGGCATCGAATCCTTGATGAGATCTAGGCAAACCGATCACAAAGTCTATCGTGACATGCTCCCACTTCTATTCTTGAATCGGAAGTGACTGAACTAAACCAGCGGGTCTTTGATGCTCAATCTTCACTTGTTGACAAACAAGGCATAGGACAACGAACTCAGCAACGTGACGCTTCATATTCGGCCACCAATATTGTTCCTTCAAGTCTCGGTACATCTTAGTGCTACCAGGATGAATAGAAAACTTTGAACTATATGCCTCAGACAAAATCAGATTGCGAATATCAACATCTTGTGGCACACATACCCAGTTTCTGAAGACAAGAACTCTATCATCTCATACTCTGAAATCATGAACTATGGCATCAACACCATCAGATATTTGTTGCCGAATTTCAGCCAATCTTGGATCTTCTGGTTGCTGATTTCGGGTCTCTTATAGCAAGGTAGGCTTGACTTCGATTCGAACCAATAACGAACCAGAAAAATCAGTGCCAAGATACACACGCATAGCTCTCAAATCCAGCAACATTGGCATATATTGTGCATGCATATAGGTTAGATGGAGAAGAAGAATGGGTCTTCCAGCTTAAGACATCAACAACAACATTTGCTTTTTTGCTTTTTTGGGATGATATTCGATGATCAAATAGTAATCCTTAATCAGCTCCACCCATCTTTTTTGTCTCATATTCAACTCCTTTTGTGTAAGGAGATAATTTAACCTTTTGTGGTCGGTGAAGATACTGCATGTCTCACTGTACAGGCAGTGGCTCCATATCTTCAATACAAACACCACAGCTGCAAGGTCCAAATCCCGTGTGGGATAGTTGCTTTCGTGTAGACACAACTGTCGGGAAGCATAGGCAATGACTTTCCCATCTTGAATCAACACTCATCCAAGTCCGGATTTCAATGCATCGCTGTACACCATATATTGTTTTCAGCCGACCAGCAAAGTGAGGATAGGTGCGGTCACCAATCAGTTCTTCAAAAATTTGTTGGCATTTCTTGTTCCACACAAACGACAACCCTTTGCATATTAATTTTTTCAAAGGTCCAGCAAGCGATGAGAAATTCTCCACGAAGCAATTGTAGTATCCAGTTAAGCCAAGGAAACTGTGAACTTCAAATACAGCCGGTGGGGGTTCCCAAGAAACTATGACTTCAATCTTCTTTTGATCAACTAGTACATCATGGACGGAAATAACATGCCCAAGAAAATCAACTTCGGGTAACCAGAATTCACAGTTGGAGTACTCCGCAAACAGGTATCGATCCCTCAGAATTTTCAGCACATCCGCAAGTGCTTAGAATGCTTCTCTTCCGAATTTGAGTAAATCAGAATATCGTCGATGAAGACTGTAAAAAATCTGTCTAGGAACTCTCAAAATACGCGATTCATAAGGTCCATGGACACAACTGGTGCATTGGTCAAACTGAATGGCATAACCAGTATCGCGATCTGAATGCAGTCTTCCGAATATCAGCTTCACGAACATGTAACTGATGGTATCCCGATCTGAGATGGATCTTGGAAAACACGGCTGCACCTTGGAGCTGGTCGATCAAGTCATCGATTCACAACAGAGGGTATTTGTTCTTCATGGTCACACAATTTAGTCGCTGATAGTTGATGCACAATCGCAGTGAACCATCTTTCTTCTTAATGAACAAGACATGCGCTACCCAAAGGTGACACACTGGGTTGGATGACACCACGATCCAGAAAATCTTCCAATTGCATCTTTAATTCTTTTATTTACGCAGGAACAATACGATAAGGAGGAGTGAAAATCAGATTCATACCCGAGACTAGTTCAATGCCGAATTCCACTTCTCTTGCTTACGGCAAATCAGCTATGTCTTCTGAAAACATATCCGGAAATTCATGAACCACTGAAACATAATCCAGATCCAAGGACTCTTTAGAAATGTCATTTATATGCGCGAGGTATGCAGTAGATCCTTTGCTGATCAATCACTTTGCATCAAGCCATGAAATCACGTAAGTTGGAACAACTCACCTATCACCTTCAAAGAAATACTCGGAACTATCAAGAAGAATGAACCACACACACTTGGTTAAACACTCCATTCGGACTTGATATTTGGCCAGACAATCCATGTCTAAGATCACATCCAGCTCTCAGATGTCCAATGGAATCAGATCCACTTCAAGTATATTTTCACCCATATGTACAACATAACCGATGTAGACTAGATCACAAGTCAGTTGTTTCCCCAAAGGAGTCAGAACCACAATAAGAGGAGACAGGGGAGATAGAGGCCAATCTGAACTAAGTGCTATCCTTGGACTCACAAATGATCTATTTGCTCCGAGATCTATAACACTTTAGCATTTTGAGAAAAGGCTGAAATAGTACCTGTCACCACATCAAGGCTTGCTTCAGCATCAGTCAAAGTGAATAACCTCGTTGGTCTGGGCAGCGCCTTACTCTTAGGTCCGTTGGGTAGTCCTCCAAGTGTGCATGCTAGTGGTTTAGTGGGATTGGCATACCCACCTTGGCCTATATTTGGTGCACATATGATACATCTCGATTTGGGACACTCTCTCTGAATATGGCCCATTTCGCCACAGTTGTAACATCGTCGTGTCTGCAAACTTCATATAGATCCATTAGGATGAGAACCATTAAAATTCCTCCTAAAGTTACCCCCATTTCCATTATCCTTCGAATGGTAGGACCTCAAAAGATAAGGTCTCGTATGCCTATTGAATTTGGACCTGAAGTTACTGCCACTACTTGCTACAGACGACTTCTTGCTTTGCACAATATTCTCAGTTTCACTCATAGCAATGATCAGTTCTTACAAATTCTGCACCGGTGTTGTGCCCACAATGGTTTTGAGTTCTGTACTCAACCCATCTAGGAATCGTCTTGCGAGTTGGTAAGGTGAGTGACCTTTCTCAGGTGCAAAATAGGAAAACTTCCTTAATTCTTTCTCGTATTCCAACACCGTACGGATACTTTATTCAAGCTTATAGAAAGCTTGTGAGACCCCGAATTTTGAGTCCTAGAAGTCCAGAAGCCAGTACAGGTGAAAAGATGATTATGCCCCTGAAGGAAAGGATGTGTGATGGCCGAAATTGGTAAGAGTTGTATGGTAGTTAATTCTGGTTTTAATTCCTTTTAATCTAAGTCCTTACAGATAGATAATTGCCTTAGAAATTAAAATCCCTAAAAAGAGGCGAAGATAATTAAAGAATTTAAATCTGGTAATTATCTTACTTTAATAAAGCCTTTAAAGTAGTAATCTTAATTCCATACCCCTTCATTATAAGTAGGAAGCCAACCCCACAAAAATCATTCATGGAAAACACACAAAACTCGTATAGTCTAAAACTCTTATACCTCCCTATAGCTGCCAAAATTTGCTGAAATTTTAAACCAACATAACTCTCTCATCGTTTGTCGGATCCCTGAAAATAATAGCTTGTTAGAAATCTCTATTCATCCTCTTTCCAACCATCATTGGTTTTTTTTCGGAAGGTTAGTATTTCTTTCTCTAAGGTTAAGTTGAAATGCGGCGACACTGCCAAATCTTCTTAAACTTCAGAATAGCTTAACTCTTTCATCGTTTGTTGTATCTCTACAAATAATAGTTTGTTGGAAAATTCTTTTCATCCTCATTCCAAAAATATTTGTTTTGTTGTTTGGACATTCGTATTTCTTTTTCAAAAGATAAGTTGAAAATTGGCGGCGAAATTAGGTTTTCGGCGAAACTGCCAAAATCTTCTTGAACTTCAGAATAGCATAACTCTTTCATCGTTTGTTGTATCTCTACAAATAATAGCTTGTTGGAAAGATATTTTCATCCTATTTACAACTATATATGTTTTTTTATTTGGAAATTAATATTTACTTGTCTAAGGTTAAGTTGAAAATTGGCGACGGAATTAGGTTTTCATCGGCGACTGAATTAGGTCTTTAGACTTCTACAGTTTTTGTTTTCGGTTGATTTATGTTGTCATTTTGTGTGTTCTTATGATTGTTTAGCATCTATTAATGATGTATTATCATGAATTTCTTTCTTTTAAACTTCTCTATACTTAAATTTGAAATTACTCTATGCCCTACTCTTAGCTACGAAATTTGCATAATTAATTGGAATGGTAATTCAGGTTGGCTATCACTTCACACATCCAAAGGGGAGGCACCTGCAGCATCTGATCACTGGTTTCTGATAGGTTTGGTGAGTGGAATTGGTAAGGAAATAGGGTATTCAATTGATTATTGAATATGCATGCTTAGTTTGTTTTCGTCTTTGCCTGGTGATAATATAGGTGGTTTGGAATTACCTAATAAAGGAAAATGAGTAACTTTTTGTTCAGAGACAAGAGAGGTAGGATCTACGCCTCATCGGTTTCTCCAGAAATCCCTGTTATTTTCTTGGTATTTTTGATACCTGCTCTTGTTGTATTACATGTGATTTGATTATAGGGTGAGAGTATAAATTTCGGATTGAGATATGGATCTCATAGGCTATATCAAACCCTTGAGTTAGATATTGAATGCCTGAGTTGCATATGTTATGTGAATTGAATATGTTGATTGTGTTCTGACATGATTGAGGATACCCTGCTATGGTATTATGCTTTGTACTTGCCTGTGTGTGCTTGTACGTGTTTGTGTGTCAGGATCCTTTTCCGGTGGCCATTCAGGGTAAGCACTTATGCTCCTAGGGAGAGGAAAAGTTCTTACTGGTATGGGAGTTGTATGGGTGGCAAAGCCCAACATGCGCGCGCTGGATGTCTAATCCTTGTGTGGCAGGAAGCCCTTATCCTTGTGTGGTTTGGGATTCCCTAGTCCGTGTGTGGCTTGGGAAGACTTGTCCTTGTGTGGCAAGACGACTGAACCCTGTCCTTGTGTGGCAGGAAGCCCTTATCCTTGTGTGGTTTGGGATGCCCAAGTCCGTGTGTGGCTTGGGAAGACTTGTCCTTGTGTGGCAAGATGACTTACTAGGCTTACTGATTAGCTTGTGTGTTAACCGTTTACCTTTTGTGCAGTAAGCCTTGGAAAAAAAAGGTGGAAGGGGATGGCCTTTCTTCTTCATTACCGAGAGCAATCTGATGAGTTCTATCTGCCTATGTACTTCTGATTTTTCGAAAATGATCGTAGTCCTCTGTCAACCATAGATTCGACCCTAAACCTTTCTGATTGGTTCTTGAATTGCGTGATCCCCTTTAGTTGTTTAGGAATGATCTAATGTGAATTGGGAGATTTGTGTTTAGGGTTTCTGTATATCTTATGATGTTGTGACCCTACTGAGATTCTTGTAATCTAATACCGTTATTTTTACCATTTTTCAGGCTTAGGTACATCCACTGTCCGTGGTACCAGTGTGTGAGATCAAGGCTGCATGGCGGAGCGATATCGCATCACATTTGCATACTTGTTTACTTGTTTACTTGTGCATATAACATGAATGATTGGGCTACTTTCTGGTTTAGTTTAAGAACCCTCCTTTGTTGCTATTTCCGAAATATGTTGGAGGATTTCTTGCTAGTTATTTGGATCCCTATGGGACTTGTGCGTTATGAACCCAATGATTTAATCTAAAGACTTCCGTTGATGTTTTATTCACTCCTTACATTACCAGAATATTTGTCCAATATCATGCTCCAATTGTTGTTAAACATTAAAATAAACATGCTAAAAATCGGAAGTTAATGGTAAGCCTGGTGAGATTCGGAAGGTCCTAGGTGTCATTTGGGCTTATTTGGGTTTCACGGCGGTGATGACCTTACTCGGATCACATAGTAATAGTTAGGAATTGGGGTCGTCACAAAGCTTGTTGTTGTTCACTCTTGTGGAATCTGGTGTAGACCTTTTTCTTCAAACTCATGCCGGAATTCTTCCCATGTAGGCAGCCGATCCCCGAACTGTAAACTCACGGCTGTCCACCATGCGAGGGTTTCTCCCTCAAGTAATAACGTGGCGATGGGGAACCTTGTCATCATCAAAGATGAACAAGAACAAGGACATTCGACATAGGGTGTCAATCCATTCATGAGCCACAGTAACACTTGTTGAACTGCCGAAATCTTTGCATCCTAGCTGACGAGCTTCCTTCAACAACTTGGTAGTAACAAACGGAAGTCTCTCGGCTTCATAAGGTTGAGCCGGCTGAACAAGTTCAAGTTGAGGAATATGATCTTCCACAGGTGGTGCAGGAGCATTCCGAAATTGGGCCTCCATTCGCTAATGGTTCGCAGCAATTCCTTTTAACACATTCAGTATTTGTGCCATTGTAGGATCAATGGCTGGTGCGGCTGGTGGTTCAGATTGGTTTTCGAGCTCAACTTGCCCTCACTTGTCATTCTGGTCAATGAGTTGTTTTTCGGCTTGGACTTCAGACTTACCCCGACGATCTCTAGGTGCGTTTTGCCTTGCCATATTATACAAGCACACAGAGTCACTAAATACATAACTCAATTACAGGACTAAGGAAAAGAAGTAGTACCTGGTGGAGAGGCGTACACCAGATGATATGCATATGCTGGAAAAATAAAACACACATACACACAAGTACACACAATTCTCGGCAATACACATGTTCACACAAAAACACACTCGGCAATCATGGCAACCACACACATTTATACAAAAACATACTCGGCAACAATAGTAGTCACATAGGAACACTCAGCAGCACACATCAATAAGTCGCAATCAACATACAGCATCATACACACAGTCGGCAATCATAAAGGAAATTGTGAGACCCAGCCTGTGTAGGGCGTCAGTGTTATCCAATCCCACATTGGAAAGGAGTGGGAGAGGTCTTGGATTTATATCTATTGTGTGATGGTATCACATGTAACAAGTTGCATCTTTTGGGCCATATGATTAAAAGCTCAACTAAGCATTACAGTTGTGATCCATCACGTGCACATACACACCCATCCCTATTGGGCCTTGGGTCCGGGGGCAAGTGGTGACAAATGGTAGCGGAGCCGAACTCGCTCCCTCTTCCGTGTGGGCTTGGTTCATGTTGTGTGTTCAAATTTGGCCCCGTAAGTTTTAGGCTCAAAGCAGTTACGTTTGGGCTCCCCTCGTGAGGATACGAGGTTTATAAGAAGGGGAGATTGTGAGACCCAGCCTGTTTAAAGGGTCAGTGTTATCCAATCACACATCCAAAAGGAGTGGGCGAGGTCTTGGGCTTATATGTATTATGTGTGGTATCATATGTAACAAGTTGCATAATTTGGGCTATGTGGTTAGAAGCCCAACTCAGCGTTACAGTTATGATCCATCACGTGCATATACACATCCGGGCCCATTGAGCCAAGGATTCGAGGACCAGGTTGTGACAGAAACACATCAAATCACATCAAATCATACAACATGCAAAAGTACATAAAAACTCAGCAAGATACTCATTTAATCATGGCATTCAAACATTGCAAACCATCATTTTAGTGTTATAATATTTTCGACAATGACCCTTAAAATTGTGGGTGTGAGCGCATGTTCCTTCCTACAGACACAAACCAGCAAACATGTTAGCATATAACAGATTATATTCCCAAAAACATGTTCCGCTGCCAAACCTGTAAAGACCCAAACACAACTAATTAGGACCCTTATCACTGTGAAACCCTAAATCTCACAAGGCTCTAATCTTCCTAAACCATTTTATTAGATTCTTTTGTTATACTTTTAAAGGTTGGAGCATGATAATAATAGACAAACAGTCTGGTTACATACGGAGTGAATAAAACATCAGCGGAAGTCTTTAAAATTAACCAAAAGTACCACAGCACATAAGTCCCATAAGGATCTCAAAATCCAACAAGTAACCCTCTAATAAATTCCAGAAATAAACAAGAACAAAAGGGATTCAATAAACCAGAAAGAAGTCTAAATTAAACTTCATGTTAGTGGTTATATGCGTAACAAATCAGAAAGGAAATAGGTATGCGAATCTGATGCAATATTGTCCTGCCGAGCAGCCTTGATCTCACACACTGGTACCACTAACAGAAGTTGTACCTAAGCCTGAAAAATGGTGAAAACAACAGGGTGAGATTACAAGAATCTCAGTAGGGTCACAACATCATAAGATCTGTAGAAATCTAAACAAACATCTCTCAAACAACATCAGATTCGCCTAAGCAACTAAAGGGGTATAAAGCAATCATCCACCAAGACAAAAGAGGTAGGGCCGAAAGTTATAGGCTGAGGGTGGACTATAAACACTTCCGAAAATCAGAAGTACACAGGCAGGTATTTCATCATTCGATTTCATCAATTATAAAAAGCCATCCCCTTCCACTTATATTGTCCAAGACTTAACTGCACATAGGTAAATGGTTAGCACACAATCTAATCAACAAGCTTATTCATCTTGCCAGCACACAGGACAAGGCATCAAGCCACACAAGGACTAAGCATCCAAACCACATAAGGACTAGGGCATCCAAACCACACAATGATAAGAGCATCTTTCCAGCACACAAAACAAGGCATCTAGCCACACAAGGACTTGTCATCTAGCCACACAAGGACTAGGCACCCAACGTGCACATGCTGGGAATTGCCACCCATACGACTCCCATACCACTAAAAGTCTCTCCTCTGCTCAGGAGCATCAGCGCTTACCCCAAATGGCCACGGGAAAAGGATCCTGACACATAAACATGTACAAGCACAAACAAGCACACACAAGCAAGTACAAGATATAACATCACAATAGGGCATCCTCAATCATATCTCAATTGTAAGGACCCGAATTCCAATCTATTAGGACCCTTACTGCCGTGCAACCGAAACAAGCCTAAAACCAAGACCTATCTAAATCCTTCAAGGCTTATCCATCTAGTCCCGATTTTAATAGCTTTATTCTTTATACTTTTACTGGTTAGAGCATGATAATGGACATACATTCTGGCAATAAACGGATTGATTAAATTATCAATGGAAGTCTTTATAATTCAACAAGGGTACCACAACACTCACGTCCCAAATGGATCTAAAAATCCAGCAAGTAAGCACACAATAAATTTCAGTAACAAGCAAACAAATGAGGCATTCAAAAATTCAAAAAATTGTAAGGACCCAAACCCAAACTATTAGGACCCTTACCGTCATGAAACTCAAATAAGCCCTCGCAAGGTCTTATTTGAATCCCACAAGGCTCAAGTCACCTTATTATTAATTTTATTGTTTGATTTATATGCTATTTAAAGGTTGGATCATGTTTATACATTAATGAATTTCTGGATTATTCGGAATGCGAGAAAATATTAGCGAAAGACTTACATTAACACTGAAAACAAGTGGAAACATAACACATAAGTCCCATAGGAATCTCAAAACATCAACCAATAGTATCATGCATATTTCGGAAGCAACAAGAAAGAGGAAGAGGGATTGAAAAGCCAGAATGCAAATCCACACAAGTTAAAAGACATGGCATGCGTATTCAATAGGAAATGGGTGCAAATGAAGTGCAAATTAGTCCAGTCATGCAGCCTTGGTCTCACACCTTTGGTACCAGCAACAAAGCACACACTTAAGCCTGCAAAGGAAGAGAAAGAAGGGGGTGAGATTATAAGAATCTCAGTAGGGTCACAGCATCATAAGTCCTAGGGATTCGCAATCAAACATCTCCCAAAAATCAAAAGATCAACACCTAAAAATAGCTAAGATATCCAATTAAAATCGCAAGCATCAATCACACACAATAGGGGCCGAAATCATCAAAAGCACACACAATATAAGGGTAGGCCAAAATTGGTAGAAAATAAGGGGAAAGACTGAAAACATTTCTTATTCAAAACTACACATGCAGCCTATAACATAATCTAATTTTCAAAACCAAAGTTTGTCCCCATCTGCCCATGTTGTCTAAGGCTATGCTGCAAAAAAGATAAAATGGTTAGACAATCAATATTATAGCAAGCCTTTTAATTGTCTCCGACATCAAAACTTTATCTGGCCTAGGAGCACTCTTGCAGCTGCGCATACAAGTCATCCTTTCAAACAAAAACAAGGCATCCTAACGTTCAGACTCGAACTGGCTTATAGAGCATCTTGACATCCAGACTCTAGCTGACCTACAAGGCATCCTGACGTTTGGACTTGAACCGGCCTAGAATGCATCCAGCAAGCTCTTGTTGGGAATAACCACCCATAAACTTCCCAGTTCAGTAAGCACCTATCCTCTCCTTAGGAGGAACAATACTTACCTCTCATGGCTAGCGGCAAAAGGATCCTTCAAACAAAGTACAAACAAGGCACATACACGCATACACACACATTGCACGCATACACAAATCACAACAAAAGATCCCAAACCAAATCACAATACAAATCAAAGATCAATCCTCAAAGTCATAACTGAATTAGGCAACCTATTGCCCTAGTAATTTTAGAGACTAACCCATAGGTATACTATTCAATTGCGCACTCAATCTAAAATTTAATCAAACCGAAATTAACAATTAAAACAAGCATACAATCAAAGGGTAACCAAAGGAACCGATGAGGCTTAGATCCTACCTCTCATGTGTCTCAGTCAGATGCAATCTCTGACCTTCCCAATAAGATCAGAATCTCCTAAACCATAACAAGGCAAAGACCACACAATACTAAGCCACAAGATACTTAATTAAAAACCAAAGGCATTGGGAATCCTTACCAATTAACTTACAAAAATTCAGCGATCCTGATGCAGTAATATCTTCCCCCCTGAATGAGTGATGTGATGGACAAAAATTCAACAAGAAATAACCTGATTATTCACCCTAATTCACTATACAAATTTCGGCAACACCTTAGGGCTTAATAGGATAAATTGCGATATCATCATACACATAAGAAGAAGCTGCAATTTTATGTGAATATGGAAGGAATAGGCACCAGTTACTCAAATAATTAAAAGGAACAAGATTTGAATCCAATAGACAAGTCAATTGATCAAATTTGGCAAACATAGAGTTAGGAATAAGGCATGTTGATTTCTTCAACAAGGAAGATACAAGGGTAGAATTCATTTTAACATAGCAAGGATAGGTACCAAACATTTAAACGATAAAGATGAACAACAACAAAAACCAACAATGAATCAGAAGAAACAAGGCTAAGAACTCTAGAAATTGCGGCAACAAAATTAAAAGGGAAACACTAACCTTTTGCTTGTGAAACTAAGATAATAAAATGCACAATGAAGAAAGGATTCTAACAAGCCAACACTCACAAGAATCTAATTAAAGGAGACAAATTTCGACACTTAGGGTTTAGGGACAAAAGTCGGGCTTGAGAGGGAGAGAAGGGAAGGAATAATTTCAGAATTATTTAGGAGGTTATGGGTATGATTTATCAGGGTAGGTCAACCTCTCCTTTTATAGTTGTCTAAGGAGGTTTAGTTAAGAGATAATTTCTTACTTTTAAGCTTAAAAGTATAATTAAGGGATAATTTTAATAAAAAGATAATTCTATTAAAAAGATAATTATATTTAAGTAGAAACTTTATTTAAAAGGAAGAATTATCTAATACTTCAGATAGTTAGGGATAAAACTAAGGATAATTAACCAGAATTAAAACAAAAAATATATGGCAACAACCATTTTAGGCCATCATGCATCCATTTCTTCAGGGGTAAAATAGTCATTTCAGCTGGATCGACTCCTGGACTTCCCGGATATCTACACTCCGAAGAATCGGGGTTTCACAAAATTAGCCCAATTGAACTTCATGTTATATGTGCAAGTAATCAAGGAAACAAGTATGCAAATATGATGAGATATCGCCCCTCTGTGCAGCCTTGATCTCACACACTGGTGTGCTTATACCTAAGCCTGAAAAATGGTGAAAACAACAGGCTGAGATTACAAGAATCTCAGTAGGGTCACAACATCATAAGATCTACAGAAATCTTAAACAAATATCTCCCAAACAACATCAGATCAGCCTATACAACTAAAGAGAATCATATATTCATTATTCAACCAAAAAGGAATGGGGTCGAAAGCTAAGGCTGAGGGTGAACTACAAATACTTCCAAAAATCAGAAATACATAAGTAGGTAAATGATTAATCAATCTCATCAACAAGAAAGGTCATCCCCTTCCAACTGTGTTGTTCAAGGTTTCACTGCACAAAGGTTAAAGGTTAACACACAAGCTAATTAGCAAGCCTATTCATCTTGCCACACAAGGACAAGGCATCCAAGCTACATAAGGACAAGGGCATCCAAACCACATAAGGATAAGGGCATCCAAACCACACAAAGATAAGGCATCTTGCCACACAAGGACAAGACGTCTAGCCACACAAGAACTAAGCATCCAGCGCGTGCAAGCTAGGGATTTCCACCCATACGACTCCCATACCAGTAAGAATCTCTCCTCTCCTCAAGAACATCAGTGCTTACCCCGAATGGCCATCAGAAAAGGATCCTGACACACAAACACGTACAAGCACACACAGGCAAGTACAAGGCACAATACCACAACAAGGCATACTCAATCATGTCAGAACACAATCAGCATATTCAATGCATACAACACATGCAAATTAGGCACACATATCATATCTCAAGGGTTCAACAATGCCTAAAGGATCATATCTCAATCCACAAATCATGCATATACCATACAAGATATGCGCATACACTTATCATAAGAACATGCACCAAAAACAACAAGTAAACAACAAGGATTTCTGGAGAAACCGATGAGGTATAGATCCAACCTCTCTTTTCTCTAAACAAGAAGCTATTCTTTTTCCTTTATTCAAGGGATCCGAACCACCTATAACATAATAAAGAAAAGACAAAACCAAACTAAGCATGCATACTCAATAATCAAGTAGATAACCTATTTCCTTACCACTTCCACTCACCAACCCTATCAGAAACCAGTGATCAGAAACCACAGGTGCCTCTCCCTAGGATCTATGATGTGATAGCCAAGAATTTAACAAGATTCAACCTGAAATACCACCTTAATTAACTATACAAATTTTGGCACTAAGATGGGATTCACAAGGCACTTGCGATTTCATGCATACAAGGTGTAGAGGTTGCGATTTCATGTTAAAAAATAAAAATTAGGTGTTAATAACACACACAATTAAAAGGAACAAGATCATAAACCAATAGGTTAATCAATTGATCAAAATCGACAACAATAGGGAAAAGGGTAGGGTATGCCGATTTCATGTACAGGGAAGATTCAAAAGATGAATTCATGATATTACAACACAAATGGATGCCAAAAAATCATACAAATGAAAGGAAAAATAGCAGAAATCAATTGAAGGAAGAATCACACAATTTTCGTACTAAACCCTATAAACTGCGATTAGGTTTTTGACAAGGAAGAACTAACCTTTTGATGATCAAACCAAGATCACTAGACAGAGGATGAAAAGAGCTTTCCAACAAGTTATTATTTGCAGAAATATGACAAAGGATGAAAGAGTTATGCTAGTATAGCAAAAATTCCAACAAACTATCATCTGCACTGGCTTCTGAACTTCTATGACTCAAAATTTGGGGTCTCACAAAAGTGGTTTGGACCATTCATAGTAGTATTTGTGTACCTATATCAATCAGTGGAAATACAAAATCCAAAGTCAGGAAATACTTGCTAAGTGAATAGGTTAAGGCTGAATCCATATTATAATGGAAACTCTAGCATCTACTATAACTTTTACAACTATGGAGTAAAAATTATAATGTTATGTCATAACCTTAACGAAGATTTTTAATGGGACACAACCCATTACGTATATATTTATTAATAAAAAAGATAGTGAGATGAGAGAAGAAAAGAGAGTTTTTCTATTACGAACTTTGGCTTTCAAACTAGCATAACTCTCTCATCCTTTGTTAGAATTCTACAAAAAATAGCTTGTTGGAAAGATCTTTCTATCCTATATCTAACTATCTTGGGTTTCTCATTAGAAGGTTAGTTTTTCCATGCCGAAATCCAAGTCGTAATTTATCAGTTTTGGTACAAAACTTGTGTGATTCTTTCTTCAATTGAATTTTATTGTTGTTCCTTTTGCTCATATGATTGTTTGGCATCTATTCATGTTGTAAAATCATGAATTCATCCTTTCAATCTTCCCTATACATAAAATCGACATGGTCTACTCTTTTTCCCTATTATGCCGATTTTGATCAATTGATTAACTTGTTGGTTTCTGATCTTGTTATTTTGTTTGTATGTGTTATTAACACCTAATCCTTCTTTGTTAACATAAAATTGCAACCCTTACACCTTTTATGCATAAAATCTCAATTTGACTTTTGCCCTATCTTGAGTGCCAAAATTTGAATATTTAATTAGGATGGTAATTCAAGTTGAATCTTGTTAGGTTCTTGGCTATCACATCACACATCCGAGGGGGAGGCACCTGCGGCATCTGATCACTGGTTTTTGATAGGTTCGGTGAGTGGAATTGGTTAGGAAATAAGGTATTTACTTGGTTATTGAGTATGCATGCTTAGTTTAGTTTTGTCTTTGCCTTATGATGTTATAGGCGGTTCAGATCCATTGAATAAAGTCAGAGCAATAGCTTTTTGTTCAGAGACAAGAGAGGTAGGATATATACCTCATCGGTTTCTTCAAAGAGATCCTAGTTGTTTGCTTGTTGATTTCAGTAGCTAGACTTGTGATATTGTATGCGCATATATGTGAGATAGTATATGCATGTGTTACTGATTGATTTGAGGCTTACTTAGGTTATATAAAACCCTTTAGATAGGTTGTGTGTGCCTAATTTGCATGTGTTGTGTGAATTGAGCATGTTGATTGTGTTCTGACATGATTAAGGATCTTGTGTGTGTCAAGATCCTAACTTGTATGTGTTGTGTGTCAGGATCCTAACTTGTATGTGTTGTGTGTCAGGATCCTTTTCTGGTGGCCTTTTGGGGTAAGCACTGATGCTCCTTGGGAGAGGAGAGGTTCTTATTATAGGAGTCGTATGGGTGACAATCTCTAGCTTGCGTGCACTGGATGCCTAGTCCTTTGTGCTGGTAATATGCCTTAATCCTGTGTGCTGGTAAGGATGTCTAGTCCTGTGTGCTAGTAAGGATGTTTAGTCCTGTGTGCTGGCTAGATGCCTTATCTTGTGTGCTGGCAAGATAAATAGGCTTGTTGATTAACTTGTGTGCTAACTTTTACCCTTTTGTAGCTAAGCCTTGGACAACACATGTGGAAGGGGATG
This sequence comes from Passiflora organensis, assembly GCA_019739055.1. Classification (NCBI taxonomy): domain Eukaryota; kingdom Viridiplantae; phylum Streptophyta; class Magnoliopsida; order Malpighiales; family Passifloraceae; genus Passiflora; species Passiflora organensis. The sequence continues at coordinate 636,168 of JAEPBF010000303.1, forward strand.
GTCTTTTCCTATTGCTAAGAGTAGTTGATATGTTTTCCTGCCTGTGCACTTCTAGTTTTTCAGAAGTGTTTGTAGTCCACCCACTGCCTTAGCTTTCGGCCCTAACCTTATTGGTTGTTTTTTGAATTGTGTGATATCCTTAGATGTGTAGGGATGATCTGAAGTTGTTTGGGAGATGTTTGTCTAAGATTTCTATAGATCTTATAATGTTGTGACCCTACTGAGATTTTTGTAATCTCATCCGATTGTTTTCACTATTTTTCAGGCTTAGGTACATTCACTATTCGTGGTACTAGTGTGTGAGAATCAATGCTGAGCAGCGGGGCAATATTGCATCCCATTTGCATACCTGTTCCTTTTTTACTTGCTCATATAACATGAAGATTGATTGGACCACTTTTTGGTTTTTAGAATGTTTCATTTGGTTGATTGTTTTCAAAACTTACTGGGGATTTACTTGTTGGATTTTTAGATCCCTATGGAACTTGTGTGTTATGGTTTCCTTGATTAATGATAAAGTCTTCCACTAATTATTTATTCACTCTGTATGAATCCAAATTGTTTATCCAGTACTATCATGCTTCAAACTCTAAAAACTTGAAGAATGAACATACTAAAAGCAGAAATTAGATGGTTAAGCCTTGTGGGATTCATATAGGTCCTGGTTTGGGCTTGTTTGGGTTTCATAGCGGTAAAGGTCTCACTTAGGAGCAATTCGAGAATGTGGTTCCTTTCAACTTTGATTTAAGCTTCACTAGAAAGAGCCTAAGTCTGGAATTAAATAGCAACACTTGCATACCAGGCGTGAACTCCTATCCCTTGATATACTTGTCATTTCATTTTTTTTACCTTTTTCTTGTAAATTCTGGCATTCTCATATGACTGCTAGCATACTCATTTAGCTATAGCATGTTCTTCACTCTAACTACAAGAAAATTATAGTTCAATTTTTTCATCGCCCAGTAGGCTTTATATTCCAGCTCCACAGGAAGATGACAAGCCTTCCCAAACACCAATTGGACAGGTGACATTCCCAATGGTGCTTTATAAGTCGTCCTGTATACCAAAAGTGCTTCTGCTAATCAGTTTGACCAATCCTTTCTTGTTGGACCAATAGTCTTCTCTAGAATTATTTTAATCTCTGATGACCTGTTTCTAACACTGGTCATCCGTTATGATTTTGGTTCGATTTAAGGACAATTGTGATCTAATTGTGTTAATTTAGAGAATGTTTTGATCGTTTATTGAGTGTTGTGGTTGAGTAAAATTATGAAAGATTATAGTGATAAAATGTAGTGTTTTCGGATGAAAAATTTGTTGAAATACTCACAGAAAAGTTGATGATTGCAAATGGCCACCGACTAGTCAGTTGATGTTAACCAACCGGTCGAAGCAATTTAGAAAATTGGCAAAAGCTCAACTGACCGGCCAGTTGGAGGATACCGACTAGTCGGTTAATCCTGTACCAAATGTTGACAATCAACTTATCAGTCAATTGGAGGACATTGACCAGTTGATTCATAGATGGAAAAACAAGACAATCATGCCAAACATCAATGGACCAGTCGGTTCACTTACACCAACCGTTTAGTTGTATGAGATCAAGCCCAGAAATAAATGGATAAGGACGATTAGATACGATAAAGACTATTCATTTATTTTTAACTATAAAATAGACGTCAGGGCTGCATTAATTTTCATTGAATACTGTATGCAATTTCTTTATTATTTTCAGAACAACTCATGTTCCATCAAAGATCAAGAGGTTGGTATGTTCGTTTCAGTTTTAATTAATGGAAAGACTTTTGGATTAGTTCTTTCTCTCATCTTTTGCAATCTTGATTTCTTGATGTAAAATGGGATTCAAATTCACTATGTTCTGATTATAAGTTCTTAACCCTATTTCTAATCTTGATTAATTAATAGACCTGGCCATTTTGGCCATAGATAAGTCTTGATTGATTCAAAAGAACAATTGAACTTCGACAACAAATTAGAAATCCTAGAGCATAACTGAAACATAGTATAATAGGAATATATCTGTCAAACCTAGGGTTTATATTGATTGGGAAAAACGATTCAGAAGCTAAATTATCGTAGGAATATAGTTAGTTGGCATTTGGGTTAGATTCTAATAGTCTAGAAGGATATTAGCAGATTAAAAGATCATCAAGAACATGTGTAGACATTGGAATTGAACAATAGTTGGATTAGATTACCTAAATTATATAACAACTCTAACTCTAATACCTAATTATTTAATTTAAGTTTAAAGTTTTAGTTTAGTTTAATTACCACTCTTTATTCGATATGTTTAACTAGAATAGCGGATTAGGCGAATTGATTAGTTTAAACAAATTTCTCTGTGTAATCAATACTCGTTCTTCTGAACTATATTACTTGTTGATAGTTGTGCGCTTATGATTAAAGGTAAATTTAATTTTATGCCAACAATCTACCTGTTAGAAACTATTGGTCTGAGGATGGCAAAGAAGAGCCACCCTAGACTTAACCCCATAATGTTTCAATAGAGTCTTAAATTGTTTATTACAAAAGTGACTCCCCATGTCACTAATAATGGTCCTTGAAGTCCTAAACCTGGTAAAAATATTCTTTCGCAAGAACCTCACTACCACCTTAGCATAATTGGTTTTAAACAATTCAACTTTGATCCAGTTGGACACATAATCAATTGCCAGCAAATTATACTTCTTACCGAAGGATGAAGGAAAGGAACCCAGAGAATCTATCCCTCACATATAAAAAAATTTTACCTCAAGCATGGAATTCAGAGGCATTTCACCCCTTCTACCAATATTACCAGTGCTCTGGCATCTATCACATTGCATAGTAAATTTGTATGCATCATGGAAAATAGATGGCCAAAAAAAATACAATAAAGTACCTTAACTGCAGTTTGTTTAGCTCCATATTTCCCTCCATATGAGGAAGAGTGGCATTGCTTTAGGATATCATCGATCTCCTCTTTAGTCACACATTTAAAATGTGGTCACTAACCTATCGATACAAGAAGGGCTCCTTCCAAAAATAAAATCTAGTGGAGTGAAGAAATTTCTTCTTTTGCTGTTTGGAAAACTCTAAAGGAATTGTCTTGCATGGCAAATAGTTTGCTATATCTGAAAACACAAAAGATATGCACCTTCAATAGCTAGCACATATTCATCTGGAAATGACTCCCCAATCTCTACAGCTTCTGTAGCTAGTTGATTTCTAATTATGACAAATAATCAGCCACCTAGTTCTCTATCCCTTTCTTGTCCTTTATTTCCAAATCAAACTCCTATAATAGTAGCACCTAGCGGATCAATCGTTGTTTGAAATTTTTCTTCTCCATCAAGTGTCTAATCGTTGAGTGATCAGAATAGATAATCATTTTTTACCGAATCAAGTAGGATCGACAGTATAGTTCACCTGAGCTTCATTGATACTCTTGCTTGCATAATAGATGAGATGGAAAATTTTATTCCTTCACAGCTCAAACCAGCTCTAATGGCATACTCACTGGCATCACACATCAGCTCCAATTCCTACTCTTAGTCAGGTATAACAATGATAAGAGCAATCACCAGTCCCTTTCTGATCTCCTCAAATAGTTTTATACAACTCTAAACAAAATCAAATTTATGTTCCTTTTCAAGCAACTGACAGAGTGACTTGGTAATCTTTGAGAAGTTCTTAATAAACCTTCGGTAGAACCCAACATGCCCCAAGAAAATACGAGTAGCTTTGGCTGAAGTCAGAACTGGCAATCTTTCAATAGCTTCAATTTTTGTTTTATCCACTTTCACTCATTTTTTTGAAACTAAGTGCCCCAAGACTACACCTTCAATGACCATAAAATAACATTTTTTTCCAGTTCAACACCAAATTTGTCTTATAACATCGCTACAGCACACGCTTCAGATGACTTAAACACTGATCCAATGTATCCCAAAAAAAAGAGAAGTCATCCATAAAAACCTCCATAGTTTTCTAAATCAGATCTGTGAAAATTACCATCATACACCTCTAGAAAGTAGCAGGTGCATTGTACAGCTCTAAAGGAATCCTAATAAAGACAAAAGTACCATAGGGATAAGTAAAGATGGTCTTACTCTAATTTTTTATAGCAAAAGTAATCTGGTTGTACCCATAAAACCCATCCTGGAAATAATAAAATTCTTTACCACCCAACTTGTCCAGCATCTGATCAATAAATGGCAGTGGAAAGTGGTTTCACGTTGACTTGTTGAGCTTGTGATAATCCATGCATACTCTTCATCCTGTGACTGTTCTGGTAGGCACAAACTCACAATTTTTATTCTTCACAACTGTAGTTCCTCCCTTCTTTTGAACGCGCTACACTAGACTCACCTAGTTACTATCTAGGACTAGGTAGATGATCCCAGCATCAAGCCACTTGATGACTTCTTCTCTCATGCACTTCTTTTATATTTGGATTCAATTGCATCTAATGCTCAATTGAGGTCATGTGTCCCTCTTCCAATCTAACCCTGTGTATGAAAAAAGAAGGATTGACCCTTTTAATCTCAGCTAAGGTCCACCCTATTATAGTCTTGCTATTTTTCAAAACTCTCATCAACTTCTCTTTTTGCAATTCTGTCAATATGGCTGATATATTGATAGGAAGTGTGTCATTTTTCCCAAGGAACTGGTACTTCAAATGCGTGAGTAGTTGCTTAAATTCAAAAATAGGTGGCTCCTATACTAAAGGTTTCAATTTTTTAAGACACCCCAGGAGTATATTAAGAGTCTCGAACTGGTTTTTTCTCCATTTGGACATATTGTTCATACTCTTGATTAGGGTTGTCACCTCCACATCATCACCATCCCCCATACTCAAAAAAATAGCTTTTAGAGGATCATAATACTCTAGCTTTTGAGTGAACTTAGACCGGTCGAAACCTAATTTTTAGACCAGTCAAAAATTCATAAAATTTTCCAGAAAGCCAAATTTTTAGACCAGTTAAAATTTTGTAATTTTGCTCTTTTTACCTTTTCTTATTACAGGTAAGCCAGTCCAACCCCATACTTGGTAAACCCCTATAATAATGCCATCCTCTGGGTTTCCTTAAAGAGTCCCCATGAGTGTCATTCATGTAATATATCATTGAAATTCTAAAGATGGAGTAGTATGGATTGAGGAGTGGGATGATACTTGTGCTTGATGATTAAGACAAAATACTTCTTGTTCATTGTTATGTTTATGAGTTTTATTCAAGTACATATATATTTTTTAAGTGGTGACTAGTCAAATTGACGAACAGCGCTTGGCCAATTCGAAGGTAAGTGGATGAGTATTCTTAAATAGAAGGATAGTCTCTTGCCTAAGAGTTTGGGTGGTAAATATATGCCTGGTGGATGATAGGCTACATAAATTATACCTTCAGGCTATTCGAGTTGTGTGTTCGTGGAACATGTGTGATAGTGTGCTTTTCTCCATATGTTTCAAGGATAACATTGGCGGTGGGTTTATACATTTATTTCCAAATGTATTAAAGTTAACCACAAATGGGGCTTCCAATTTTCCTTTGGCCGAGGTTATCAGTGAAGCAGTTTTATAGGTCCAACCCGTAGACTTTGGGCATATTAGCCCGTGAAACTGAGAATGTGGTTTTTTGTATTTTTTGAGCTTAAAACCGAGTGTGAGACTTACATATATTTTACTCATATATTTATATTGAATTACCATAATTGTTTTTATTGGGTGCATGGGTCTAAGGACTAAGGTTTTGACCATTCTAAGAGTTTAGTTTCGATTGGTCTAAGAGCTTTCTGGTTTATCGGTTTTTCGACCAGTCAAAAATTCTAGGTTTGGCTAGTCTAAGGTGTTTGAATGGAGGTGTAACCATTCCAAGAAGTCTAACTTTGATCAGTTTAAAGTGTACAACTAGGATTTCGACTGGTTTAAAGGTCTAGTTTCAACTGGTCTAAATTCAGACACTTTGAGTTTTTTGCATTTTCCTCACTGATTCAACACCTAATCAAAAGCTACACACTCTGAACACATTCCTCATGGGTTTACATGCAATTAAACATGACTAAAACTATTAAGGCTCAAACATTACACATCAAACATATGATCAAACTAATTCTTTGCATGAGGATATCCATACTACCACTCAAGGATCGCTCAAACTAGTAACATGCATACACAAGCACATCAATACATTTTCAAGTATTAAAAATGCATAATTTGCACACTAAAACTTGTCACACATTATATAATCTAAACATGACATTTAAATACATTCATACCAATGGATGTCTCACAATCAAACCAAAATTTAGTTTCTCATTTTAAAGCATCAGAACCAAAAAAAAAAATTTCATGAGTATAAAGGATACCTCATGAAGTGCAGAATACCACTACAGTAACAACAATCTCAAGGAACTTCCGTAATTCCGCGTAAACACAAACAATCAAACAAAAAGGTCAAGCAACCTAACTCAAAAGATACTAACACAAAACCGAAATTAAGACTCAAGACTCCTTCCAATACACTCTCTAGCACTCGACTATTCCATTAACACTCACTCAATCCAAAACCAACCTCAAAGGATCTGTAAAACACAACTCGAATCAAAACGAATGGCCATCGGTAAACCGACATAAGGCCACGATCTGCTCCAGCCTAAACCAATGGACCTAAGGCTCACAAACTCAAGAGAACCAAAATGAATCATCAAAATCAACAAGAACACTAATGGGGTCGAAACCCCAAAGACCCATATTCCATCAAACTCCTCTATGCTCACACACTACTAAAACACTAAACCAATAAAAACCAACTATCAAGACTTCTTAAACAACATCACAGCATGGCAAAACAACCAAAAATCAGCCAAGATAGAGAATAAATCAAGCACTTACCACATAAACTCTATTTTTCCCTAAAATACCCAAACCGCCCAAATCCACCACAAGAGAAGCTAACTCTAATGGAAATCCATTGCTTAGGGTTAGGAATTGGGTAAGGAAGGAAGCTCAACGGTTGTCTCAGAGATAAAATGGGTTCGGAAGAGATTGATTTCTTCTCTAGTGAAGGGGCTGGTGTTAAAGGAAGGGAAGGGGGAGAAAGAGGGGTTCCTTGGGCTACCAACACTTAGAAAAAATTCTAAATGTTGAGCTAGGCTTTAATATCTTGGGCTCAAAAATCCAGAAAAAATCTGAAACAAGTTTTAAAACGATCTGCATGCCCCAAGCAGGCCAAAATAGTGTTTAGGGTTTAAAAATGTCAAATTGGGCTTCTGAAATAGAATTGGCTTCGGTGAATAGTGATCGGACCCACATATGGAAATTCTAGCTCAAAGGCCTAAGACCACTCAAAACGAGCCTAGAAAATCATCCTATGGGTCTAAGTAGGCTAAACGGGGTATTCCACTAGACTAAGGCCTCGAAAACACGCAGATCGTATTAAGGCATACTAAGTCTCCAAACAACATGTCACGCATAACTATCGACACTCACCCAATGACATGGCGAACACGCAGATCGTATTAAGGCATACTAAGTCTCCAAATAACATGTCACCCATAACTATCGACACTCACCCAATGACATGGCACTCTAGGAAATCTAGACTCAACATTTAGGCTCTATCACTATGGCCTTGCTACTTGGGTGTCCTAACTGACACTTGGTCAAACGGTCAACTAATTGGTCAACTGGTCAAACCTGCTCAAGTGAACCAATCCCATTAATCCGACTATACTTGACTACTGACTGGACTTTCTAAAGGATGAGGTCTTACATTATGGGAAAATATGAACCGATTGATCGGTTGAGCTTCAGTAGTTTTTCATAATTACATCGATGGGTAGGTTAACATCAACCGACCAGTTAGTGGTCATTCACAATAGCACAACTTCTCTGCGAGTATTCTAGAATATTTTTTATATGAAAATAGTGTCTTTTGTCACTAAAATACATTGTAAGCCTACTCAACCACAACACTCAAAAAATTATAAAACATTTTACTTAATTAACACAAATAAATCATAATTGTTCTTAAATCGAACCAAAATCATAACAGATGACCAGTGTTAGAATTAGGTCATTGCCTATCAGTGTAGGTATCCACCTATGCATAGTTGTAGATCAATTCTTAATTAAAAATTCTAGAGATTTATAATAAAAATATAATATTTTTGAACTCTCTTCCTGATAAATTACAACCCTAGACCAAACCCAAGATTAATTCAGAAAATTGACCTATTTTTCTCTATTTTTTAAAAACTTGTACTATTTATTTAACCCACCAAATCAAATCCAAATTTCAAAAGCTTAGAATAAATAGACTCTAAATTTGATCTAGTATTTTTGGTAATTTTTTCAAACATTTATGGATTTCTTACCATTTTTTAAATTTAAAATCATATTTTCCTTAATTTAAATGTCCTCTCTATCAATCTGTACTAATTTATGAAATTTAAGCATCTTTCCAATCATAATGTGCCATTTGGCAACACCAGGTGCTACCATACTTACACCCGAAGCACAAACATTTAACATGCATCCCACCCAGAATGCACCTCACATCACCCAAGCCTTAGTCTTGGGCCAAACCTATCTACCCTATCATGCAAATGACCTATCATCTGAAATTGCAGGCGATGAGTTGTTCATAACCCCTACCAAAACACACATCATTCATCAGCTGAAGTAGATGACCTTTGATTCGACTGGGTAGTCTTCAACCTCTAGCCGAACCAAGTGCACTTGCAAACCCTATTTTCCAAAAATTCTTTAACCCTATACCCGCAACACAACTCAATGAAACTCATGCTAAATCTAAAACAACTTTAATTGACAAAATAGGAATGTATATACCAAACCTTATTAATTGGGAATGAAACAGTCTTGTGGCTAGATTAGTATAGGAATATAGCTAATTAGGTTAATCGGATTAAAATTGAATATTTAATTTACTTCTCTCTTTAATATAGTATAGTTTAGATTAAAATCCCTTACTTATTAAATTCTTTATTTGTTCTATTTAACTAGAATTCTGGATTAGGTCAATTGGTTAGTTCTAAAAACAATTTCCTATAGGATCGACACTGGTACTTCCTTATCAGTATTACTTGTTGAGAATCATGCAATTTCACTTAGAAGTAAATTTTAAGCAACAGATATTAGGTGTCATTTCCGGACAAAAGGTTTTATAGATAACAACTAATCCCTAATTATTTTTCTAGATTAAATTTTTTTTCTTTTATATTTTGTATGTAAAACTAGAGAATAAGTATGTATAACTTGAGAATTATTAAGCTATAACTAAACCCAATTGATTTGTCATAGAGAATACAAGTTAGATGCTAAGAAAGCTCAAGTTATAAGACAAGAATATGAATCCACGGAATCCTACTATTGTTAATGGAGCTGATAAAGTAGACCCAGTCGAGGCTAATCAGCAACCAAGATGTATAATGGTTATGGACTATGGCACACCAATGGATGATGTTCTTAGACCTAGTATCCGAAAGTCTACTATTTAGGCTAACAACTTTGAGATCAAGCCTGTGATGATTCAGATGGTGGAGAATCATCAATTCTACAAATTGGAGAAAGAGGACCCAATAAAGCATGTGAATATGTCTATCAAGCTGATAGACACCTTCAAGTTTAATGCGGTGTCTTCTGAAGCAATCAAGTTGCATTTTTTTCCCTTCTCTCTAGCAGGAAAAACTGCAGATTGGATGGAAAATTTAGCCACTGACTCTATCAGCACCTAAGAGGAGCTAATGAATTCCATGACAAGATTTTTCCCAATAGCAAAGACCTCATAATTGAGACATAAAATCACAAATTTCAAGCAACATCCCAAGGGAACTCTTTATAAGGCTTATAATAGATTCAAGGGGTTGCTGGAGAAATTCCCACACCATGTTATTCCTAATTTCCTTCAGTTAGATGCTTTCTTTTGAGGCTTGTCAAATTCAGACTTTGACAAGTCTCCAGGGAAGTTGGAGGTGGATACCATTACCAAATTGACTACAGAAATAGAAGCAATGAAGTATGAATTTTCTTAGAGTAGGGCATTAGTGGCTAATGTTAATCAAAGTGCTGGGAATTAGCTAGTTCTAGCCTTGTGTGATCGTTGTGGTGAGAATTACAATAACTATCAGTGTCCTTGATTATGGAGGACACTAATTATGTGGGAAACCTAAGAAAGCAACCATTTCATTATGGGATAACCTATAATGAGAGTTGGAGGAGTCACCCCAATTTCTCATATTTGAATAATAATAGGCCTAACTTTGGGCAGAACCTTAATCCAAATAGGGGAGGAGGCTACAAGACAGGTTATCAGTAGGGAAACCAGCATCCTCAGACACCACAACTAGTGTTAAAGAAGAGTGGGTTGGAAGATATGATGTAGCATTTCATTATGTCTTCTAATTCCAAGATTAAGAACATGGAAACACAAGTAAGCAAGATTTTCTTAGATACTGCAGAATGGACCACAAAGGACTTTGCCATCATATACAAACTGTGAGGACCTGAACTTGGATCTTGAGTTCCTCACCGTGGAACCAATTACAGCCTCAATTGGCTCAATCGGAACCACACAAGGCTTATCCTCAAACTCATATCCCAAAATATATAGAAATATGTATAAATTTGAAACTTTTCTTTTGAAAGAAGCATTTGGTCGAACCTAAACATTTAGACCGGTCGAAATTCTATAACTTTGCTTTTTTCATCTTTTCATGTTACAGTTAAGCCAATCAAGCCCCATACTTAGTTAACCCCTTAGATAACACAATCTTACACCTTCCTTGACCCTAAATGAGTCTCCACAAGTGTCCATCATGCATTATATCATTAGAATCCTTAGGCTTAGAGGCCTAGTTTTGGAGGAAGGAGGCATGTTTGAGTATTATTGTATTGAAGGTATGATTTAATCCCTTTTTGAGAGGTATAAGTACTCCATGTCCTTATGTCCCCTGGCAACCGATTTTTTCTTGTCTTAAACCCTTCTTAGAGAATCCTTAAAATTCTTATAACCCTTAGAGTTTAAGTTAGAATTAGCGAAGAGTGAATATGGAGAGTGTATGGTTGAGTTATTTTGTGAGGATAGTTAGAACTAGGAAAGAGTGTATTCTCATGCATGCGAGTGTATATGATTTGAATTATGGTAAGAGAGATGTTACATAATCATTCATGTGGGCATATTTAGTGAATTGTTGGTAAGTGGATGAGTGTATTTTCATGTATATGATCATACTGAGTATTTTATTCATAATATAATTTTTTGATTTATAAGTAAAATTAGATGGTGAGTATATCTATGTGTGTATACACCACTTGATTTATGGAATTGACGGTTCTATGTTCTTGGCCAAGGCGAGGTAAGTATATGGGAACCTAGCAGAGGGGGAAATTTCTTAACTAGGAGTTGTATGGATGGTATTTTCTAAGCAGTGTATTAAGTGGAGCTAGTCACTTGCTTAGAATAGGTGGAGGGTATGTTACTATAAGCTCAATATTATTATGCATGATAAATTATGAGATATATCCTATGTGATACTATAGGATTGAGTGTGAGGCATATGTTTATGTTATTTTTCTCTATACTCAATTCGGACAACGTTGGTGGATGGGGTTATAAAGATAAGATGTCTATATAATATTTTAAGAGTAAATATATAAAAAACCCACCAATGGGTTTTGGACCTTCCACATTACGGGGAAGAGTCTCTTTAGCTACTTTCATGTCCACCCCATTAGATTTTGAGCCAATTTTCCAGTATGTGTGTATTGTGACATATTTATAAGATTTGTGCTTTCTTCACCTGTTGGGATGAATGAGAAAACGTATTTACTTATTGTGCATATGTGAGGTTGCTTTGCACTATAGAATGCCTGGACTTATATTAAAGTTTGGTTATTGCCAAAGGTATGTTTATACTTGTTTTATGGATTGCCTCATTTCATCCTCGATTATATATGATGTTTTGACTCCCATGGAGGTCCTTGTGATCCCACTCCCTGTTGTTGTTTATAGAGTGCTACTCCGGTCTATCAGGTTACTGTGGAGTTTTCTTAGGAGCTGGACTATTGTATTCACACTTTTGAGCACTTAGCATGTTTTGTATATTTTGAGACCTTATGCATATTGATTTTAATAAATTTATGATTGTGTGTTGAGTAGCCTACTAAGGCTGGGATAGTATGTGTATTTTTGTATGGAAAGTTTATAGTTTATTATGCATCTTGATATGCTTTATACTGAGATGCATGTGATGTATTGGGCACATTTCAGTTGTGTGTTGTGTAAAGCACTGAATTAGCACAGAGTAACCTATACAACCGTTGAGAGCTCTAGGTCTAGTAGTGAGGTGTGGAGATGCCAAAAAATGAGGCTATAAGGACGGACAGGGACTACATCAGCAAGCTGATGAATGTGAAATAGGATCTTGCTGGGTGGGGATTGCTTAGGTCGAGCTACCATCACCTAACATCTTAGCATTGTTAGTAGAATTGGATAATACGGTATAATGTTAAAAAGGTAACCATAAAGTACCATTGATGGATCCCTTCCCTAATATTGGTGCCAGAAGGACCGAAAGTTATTGCCAGCCCAGTCATGGTCTTGCGTGCATAGATTCACTATATGTGTTGATTGTGATGTACTATTGCTTGTGTGGTAGTGTGTTTAGCACTGAGTTTTGTATTGCATATGTTTCTATTATATATGTTTTTATCATCTGCTCAACTGGAAAGCTTCTGCCAGATTCTTGGAACTGTGTTTGATTAGAATTGGAAATGATCGTGGTTTCTCTCTAGAAATATAGGCACTCATGATTTATCGCAAAGCAAAGTGAGGATTTGTTTTGTGTGCGTTAGTATTCTATATACATGATTGTTATTCCCCTAGTCTATATTCTTATCATATTATAAACAGAGATCTAAAATAAGAGTAAATAAGATGTAAATCATACAAATGGTAGGGTGACCAAATTCTAATGCATCATGATATCTCCCAGACGACATCTTATATTTCTTTCATTTATGTTGCTTGTTTAATTAATACCTGTTTGATACCATCTATACTATTAAATTTTTTTCTAGCCTTGTAGCCTTACTATATGTGTTGTTGTGTATTTTAGTAGTGTATATAGTAGACCTATAGCAATTGTCATGTGAATTTTTTCTTTTCATGGCATAACAGTGCCTTCTGGTGGTTGTATCAATCATGCCTTCATAAAACACATGCATCAGCTGGAAATTAGAACATTAGTGCTGGGGACATGAAGACCATAGTTTTTGAACTGTTCCCAATACCCATAAAGGTTATCATCATCATCTTGACTGATCGCCGATATAGCTCTTCTGAGGTCAGCTTCTTTTGATGGAAAAAAGTACTCAACTAGGAATGTATCTACCGTTTCATTCTATGTACCTGTAGAGTATAGTGGCATCTTAAAGAGAAAGGGAAGGACCTAAGTAAGACTTCGTCTTCAGGAATGCCTCCAGATTTAAAACTAGAACATTTTATTCCAAACCTCCAGAGATGACTACTGGATCTTCTTCCAAAAGCTCATAAAACAAACATAGCATTTGAATAAGGCCTATTCTCAACTCAAATGAGACATTAAGGTCCCTATGATACACACACAATGGTCGTCTTCTTCGTCTGGGAGCCTCTTCTTCCTCTATTGAATTGAGTGGGCCATCTTCCATGTCATCATCTTCATCATTTACAAAGGCATCAATAACCTTGTATGCTTGGTTCTGATTGTTACCTGCATTCTATCCATCATTGTTCTTGTCTTGAACGTGATTATTGTTACTGTTGGGGAGGGCCACGAATGTCAATGACCTGATTGTGGTCCCGATGTCCTACTAATCCAACATGATCATCAATCTTCATATTATTTGCTCTATCAGCCATCTGATCTAGTATATCTACTGAAAGGTCTAATACTTGTCGAGATGAACTCATAGACCTCGGAACCCGAATGAGGAATAGTAAGATTCTATATATCAGCCTCCCTCCTATAGCATGCATTATTCTGCCAACAATTAGACTCAATCTCAAGATCTGGTGGGACTAATTTACTGGTCCAACTAGACCTGGTCATAAAATTTTAGTTTGCTGAACTGTTTTGTCATCTCCCCAGCAATGGTGCCAAATTTTATGTGATGTCATTAGTCACTCCAAATTAGCCACTTATCTTATAAGTTAGTATATAGTAAACAGAGTCTAATCCACTAGGAAAAAAGGATCATGTTCAACAAAAAAGTATAGTTGTTAGTGTGTCGAGTGTACACCGTGTCCCAACGTACCCTCAAAAAGCAACCATCATCAGAGCAAACAAAGAAGAGGATGAGAACACCAGCGTCAAAGTAAAAACCCATACCCACTCCATATTCCAAGAAAAGAAGAACAACAACCGAGTATAGGGAAAATGTGCAAGCAAACCGCACATACTTTCTACCGAAGCTTCAATACACATACATAAGCCATAAGATCATATACCACTGTAAATGCCTATGCTCTCGAACCATAACCATATTAAAGATCGGAGGAGAGGTTTCATAACTCATCAATAGGATTAGGTGGGAAAAATACTTCAGTATTACTTATCCAACCTGTAAAGAGTTGATCAATGAGTTCTACATGACATTCATATAAAAGAAGGTATTTCCCAAACAGACCAATAAAGAGGACACGATACGCTTCTGACTCATGGAGATATACCATGAAATTTCCATGGATAGACTCAATGAGCTACTAGGGGTAACCATAAGCAAGAAAATGCTCACGAAATATCCTCCTGACTTTGACCTGAAGAGTCTATTCTAGATATGGTCCATAGCCATACAACTCAGGCAACTCCAAAGAAAACTACTTGAAGTCGAGCATGATGAATTAAATCCATTTTTTTTTGGTGTATAGCTTCTTATGCCATGCCAACTCTTTATCAATGCTCAACAAGAAGGAATTCTATAGACTATGGTGCAAATGTCACAAGCTTAATTTGGCGTATCATCTATGTTTCCAATTCTATGCAGTTCAGCAGAGCAAGAAACCACTAATCTTGGCCTCAACGATCATATATCTTGCAATAGAGCTAAGGGTGTTAGATCATGCCAACAAAAATCTCACCATTTCAGAAATGATAACTCCTATGCTTGTGAAGAAAAGGCAAAAAATGCTTGGAATCTCACCAAAAACTGAGGTCCCATAACAAACTGAAGCAGAGGCACTAGCAACTATGCCCATATGAGCCAAGAAGACCTGACCCATAAGGATATCTATACCACCACCAGATAGGGAGGAACCTATGATGCAAACACAAGGGCACAAAGAAATACAACCATAGCCTCAACCCAACACCAAAGGAAGGTCACAAGAATAAGCAACAAGACAGGACATAACAAAGGCATAGCGACACAAAAGAATAAGAACATAGACCAAGCTTAATAGCCTCCGACTTGTAATGAAATGGTTCTTGGAGTAATAGACCAAGTCGTTGAAAGCATCAAGAGGATTGAGTGACAAATAATACAGATCCTAGCAATCGTGCACAATCATGCACCTCCACCACCATGACTAGTTCAAGCACACTCCTTGTACAAATTTTATTTTTATGCCTAGGGATAAACAACCTTCTAAGTATAAGGATGCTACTATAATAAAATGAACCATGCCTAATTTTTATAATATTTCTAAGTCCTATAGTAAAAATATATGCTTGAGCCAAAATAAAATATTTAAATGATGTAGATAATGATGAGTAAAAAGATACTACTAGCAAGCTTATGCCTGCAATGTAAGTCCTATCTAAAATCCCTATAACATCCTTAAAAATTTAAAATACAGACATATGCTTAGAGAAAACATTGAGAAAGTATAAGGATGCTTAATAATATGCTTTCAATGTCATATTATTACCAATTTTAGGATAATGTTAGGAATACTTTATGATATAATCAAAACCTTATTTGCACAAGATATCTCTATCAGACATCAGAAGATTTTGAAGATAAAAGGAGATTCCGCACAAAGAGATAAAGATTGAAGAAAAAAAGACTTAGAGTATATCTATTCTGGATATATGGGGCACGGATATTATCTATAATGGAATATATAAACTTGTGACCGTCTGTGGTCAAGGCATATAACTTTTAGCATTCAATAGAATCCTGTGGGATTACTCTCAATATATCCTGCTAGAAACTTGTAATTTTGCCACAACTTTAGACTAGATCATTGTTATACCTTTGGAATATTTTATTAATACCATTCGAAGTATTTTATTTAGTCTCTTTTCTATTATCATTATAAGTGTAGTTTATCACCGTGGTGATGACCGAATTATTATGATTGACTACTACACAATGAGAAAGAATTTTTAATTTACAAAGCCTCTAGTCTAAGTGACACCTAAAGAGAAGAAGAAGGTATCTACGTTAGTATTCAAGGAGACAGGAGGATCATTGTTACGTAAAGGGAAGTAGGCTTTAGTCCTACTAAGCCTCCCAAGTACAACGGTCGTACGTGGTTTTCTCTCATTCGACTACTTTAAGTGAAAGAAACAAGCCTATCTTACTATTGAATCGATGATTGAAGGGAGACAATAACTGAATATAAGTTGGGAATAGATACTATTCTCTTATTATTTACAATTTTATTTTCCTAATTTCTTCTACTTTTCTTGACTCAAAGTCGACTTTCTAACCACTATTTTATTCTCTCATGCCCATGCCTCTTGATCAAGTGCCCATATAGAGCTTTTTTGCATAAAAAAACATGTCTTATCTGTGATTTGATCCTGATTTCCTATAGATTTGACCCTATTATCTATACTACATCATCTTTATAGTAGGACTTTATTTTTGGAGTGTTTCGATAGTACATCATCAGTCTTTAGCTGCCCTCACCATTTTTTTGTATTTCATTCACTAAATTTTTTCCCTATTTGGTCCCACCACATGTGTGTCACTCATGGGGTGTGTCACTCACAGGGTGTGTTACTCACGGGGTTTGTCACTCACAAAACAGACTACTCCTCACTAGTTTTGACAAAAAGAATCTAAATTATTTAGTTAATTAGAAATAATAAAGGTTTATTCTATAAAGAAATATACAAAGGCAAAATAAAACAAAAATTCATTCAAATAAGACCAAGGCCTCAAGGCTAGCAATAGCCTAAGACTAGAACAAAGGGTTTTTAGCATGATATAATTCAAAAAACTAGAAACATGCGTAAAGAAAATTAGTGATACTTATCCACAAACGATCACAACAATATCTGAAAAAAATGTAAACATTATAAACCGACGGAAACATAAAGTCGGTGACCGTGAGAGAATCTATTTCAAGAAGCTAAAGGCAAGTCAGTTTATAAAGGTCAGGGCACCTACTTGTTGACCCTGTCGAGATAAACCTTATGCTATAAAATGGTTTACACCTACTCATTCATCTTCTACCATTGTTCCATATAAGCCTCTTTTTTTGGTTGTTCTAGTTTATGCCATGATTCAGGGCATCAATCACATCCTTGTGAAGCGATTGACACCTACAAAAATAGAGGTAAGATGTATAAAAGGTCTATGCTTTAACTGTGATGATCCTTTTGCACTTGGTAACAAGTGCAATCGTGTTCGTTTACACTATTTGATAGCTTATGAGATTGAATATTTTTTCATGGTAGACTATATTTTTACTCAAATTTGTGAAATTCTCTCAGACGAATCATCAGGAAAAGCCAAACGTAAAGAATTAGCAATGACACCGGTCGATAGTGCCACTCCACCAATATCACTTCATGTAGTAAAAGGGCTCTCCAAAACATCAACGTTGAATCTTAAAGGTTCTATAGCAAGCCATAATGTCATTATTTTGGTTGATGGAAGCTTCACTCATAACTTTATTCAGACAAGAGTGGCACAGTTTTTGGAGTTACCAATCTAACAATCTCGATATCTAATTGTAATAGTTGAAAATGGTGACACTCTTGATTGTGATGCTCTTTGTTCTTTTGTTACCTTAGATATTTGCAAGAATATTTTTTCATTGAATTTATATATTTTGTGAATATAGGGGGCTGATGTTGTCTTGGGAATATAGTGGTTAGTAGAGGTAGGCCTTGTGATGTTTGATTACAAAGAGTTTTGGAAGAATTTTTCCTATTTGAAAAACTAGATTATGTTGCATGGCATACAACAAGGTAATCACTCAACTATATCCTTACACCAGCTCAAACAAGATAGTCAAACTCACGTTGTGGTATCTCTTTTTCAAATTATGTCCCTAATATTACACATTCCCAAATAGCCACAAAGGCTCTACGTGATTTTTCAATCTCCATCCACAAAATTTTAGCCAATTACAATACTATTTTTCAAGAAACTTGTGGCTACCCCCCATAAGAAATACCTCTCACTAAATACCCTTACCTCCAAATACCAAACCTATACAGGTAATGTGAAACCCCATTCTTGTTATTTGTTTAGTCAGCTCATTCTAGTCTAGTCATTGTCGTCTTATTGGTCCGCATGTCCGTTTGATATTTTGACTCAGTAGGAAAATAAGACAGTAAAAATTACTATTGTGCCATTGTTGGACTCGAGTATGTTTTCTTTGGGCTCATTTTGTATACCTGGGTGTTTTCGGGTTGTTTTGTAGGCCTTTGGGCCGATTCTACTATGTCAGAGCTCGTTTGTTTTTCTTGGCCTATTTTCCGAGCTGGGCTTGTTTTTCTAAGTCAGACCAGTAGAGTTTTGGAACCCGGGCAATTTAAGCATGTGTTAGATTACAGAAAATGACAAGCTGCCACTTATTTCCTTTCTTCTCTTCTAATGCTACTGACCTTTCCCTCCTGATTCTCTCCAGACAAAAAAAACATCTTTCCCCAATTCTTTCAAAGATTCACTTGATTCTTTTCCAAAATTCTGACATCGCCTTATCTTTTCCCAAATTACTCATGACTATTGTTCCTAATTAGTATCCGAATAATAATCCTTCTATTTCACTTTGATCATTTTGTTTTCTTCTGATCGTTCTCTTTCTTTCCTCTAATAACCTTCCACTGCACTCGTCTTTCTATGTTTTTTGAATTAAGGTTGTGGGTATCAGTATAACAGTGAGGAGCCGGTAGGGTTATGTTCTCTTTTTATTTTATGTTTTGATTAAATTGATTGCTCTCCATCCTTGTGATTCAGTTGGTTCTGGATCACGTGATAAAGGCAAAGGAATTGTCACTAGTTCTTCTGTATGTGTGATAGAAAACTATGCCTCATATGTTTGATCAGCAATTGTCTTCGTTCTTGTTGCTAATGTTTTCGTGTTCCTTCTTTTTAACGTAATATGCCACTTCTCTTAGTAATTTTGTTGTCTCTCTTTTGTTTCTGTATGCACTTCTTTTGGCCGTCAACCATTGCTTTTCTTCTTATATTTTCTAGGGTTGCAAGGTTTTGACAAAATTTGAATGTAGTAAACATATTTTACTTGCTTTTTTGGTCTTTTGCCATCAGCACCTTCAAATAAAAAGATGCTTCACTGTTTCTAGTTAATCATTCCCTTAAAATTAGAATCAGTCGCACCCTTTGTGTCCTTTTAGTTTTGTCTTATTCTCGATCCTTTGTCCTACCCTTAATTCCTTGCCTAAATGTTTATTTGGTCTTTTGCTACCAGCATTTTCCAATAAAAGAAACTTCATTTTCTTTTTAGTTAACTATTGTCGTGAAAATAGAAACTGATGTACCCATTTGCTTCCTTTTATTTTTGTCCTATTCTTAATTCCTTGTTTATTAGTGACCAATAGTCCTCTTTTGTTGATTTGCTGACTCACAACCCTTTGTTCTTCCCTTGTGCACAGTTTTTGATTGTCATTGGAAATCTTTTTGTTTTATTTGCAAAATCAAATCGTGCCTAGCTGATGTTTAGTAGCTGAATATATTAGGTACACTAGCTAATTTATTAAGTATTATTATTGTAATAAAATGAGTAAATCATGGCCCCCAACATAATATACAAAAATGATCAGTAAATTGTATTTAAGTGAAACTTAATTTCCCTCAATTGCTTCCTCTTCATCATTAATATCATAATTAAATTTGTTGCTAGTAAAATCTTTAGTGAAGCGCACTAATTTTATTGCCAAGTAATCTTTTGTGTAGTGCAATAATATTATTGCCAAATTCCCTTTTGTGAAGCGTCAGAGGCAATTAATTTATTTGTCAATTAACCTTTTGTAAACTAGGAAATCTTTTCTTTTCCCTTAGCCTTTAATTCGTGAGTCTTGGACTGAAGTATTTTAGGCTTAACTAAAATATTAACATATAATATATACTTACATATGTATATTTATATTAGTATTAACATGTTAACTACAAATTCGGTTAATTGTTGCCTTATAAAACAAAAATTTATCATATGGACCGCATGCGATTATACGTGTAAGTCACAGATAAAGGATCAGGATTCCGGATGGCATCCAAGAAAAAAAAATAGGGATGACAAAACTGTGAGTGGATAGTTTTAATCTAATTCCCATCGTTTTAAATGAATTTGGTTCATTTTTACGTAATGTGTGATATCTGTGAATCGTTTACATGTTTAAATGCATGATCAATGGGAAATTTCTTAAATCATGGGGAATTATCGATTTCATGCGTTTGATTTGAATTGTGATGTGCTTCTATGGTTAATTTCTGAAATTGTACTTAAGTATATGAGATATAACCGAAGCAACAATGATATGGGAAACGACAATATTAAACTACCAAATAGAAATCAAAGAAAAATAGTTTAACAAATACCTCGTGAGGACCTCAAGGTCGTACGAGAAGAAGGTGAACCTCGTATTAGAAAGGTGTAATACGAGAGGTAATTAAGACAATATTCATATGGTAACAAGCTGGGAATATTAAGGAATTCAATTCCTATTGATGAAAACCCTAAGCAACAAATCGTAAAATATATCCTAATGATGTGTCATATAATCAATTGATCATACGAAAGGATACAACTTGTGCTGAGTTTATAGCACAACCGTATAAGAAAAATAAAATTCAGAATAAGAGACAAACAAATTGTAGGGGCCTGACCCAATTTAGAATAGAAAATAATTCTTATTGAAAATATATGTAAGCCCTAGCGATGAATAAATCGTAAATCTATTAAACGAATTTTTACAAGAAGAGCACGTGGAGAAAGGAACGATAAAAGCTTATATAAATAGGAATACACGGATAAGGTAAAAGATAATTCAAAGCTAATAACTGAAATCATCTAAAAAAACAAGACAATGGATCAAGAAAAGGTTAAGCGGCAGAACTTTGATGTTAATAAAATGAAAGTTACAAGAAAAGCAATCAAGAATATGCTAACCCTAGTGGATAAAGGAATTAACAACAATGGACTTAGTCAAATTACGATACCCTAATCTTAGGACAACATAGTATAAGGATCTATACTGGAATTGATCATCCCAGTATATCAGATTACTATATGTTACCAAATTATTGGGTGTTACAAGATTACTATGTGTTACCAGATTACTGTGTGTTACTAGATTACTACGTGTTATCCTAATCTCAGGAACAGAGAGAGAGAGGTTATATTACCAACCCATATTAAAGGTTGGCTACTTTAGTCATCTATAAGTATGGCTATCGATTGAATGTCGAGATCTATAAGATCTCTGAATGTTTAAATTGTGTGTGTTGTTGAGTGTTGGCATTGCCATGATTTAAGCTTTGTGTCTGCTAAGTTCTTGATTGAATGAATATGTGATCTTGTTCAAATTTTAAAAGGATTTATAAGATAAATGTCCACTCATCTGGTTGCCATGCTAGTGCTTGATATGTTTTTCCCGAGATAGAGCCAAAGGACCGGCTTCGCCCCAGATCGAAGACTCTATGATCATGTATGTGATATAAGGTATGGTCGAGTATTTGGATTGGCACCCATGGACTAGATGCATATGATATTTCATATGCGTATGCATTATAAATTGGGATCCTATACGATGTTATAATTAAATCGACATTTGATTCAAGTCTTGCATGATGTAAATTCCGCATGTCCGCTTGTTTCAATATGGTTTTTTAGTTTCTTGAGATTGCTTCTGAGACACATCATGCATCTAAAATATGAAAATAATATTTAAACTGGTTTCATTCTCGTCTTGTATGGTTATTGTATACTCTTAGGATGGCCATCTAAGTTTATACAGTAGCTATATGGTGGTTGTTATATCTTGCTGGATACAAGACGTGACAGAATAGGTCATTTGTGGGTCCCAGAGCTGCAGTTAGTACAGATCGTATGTTGTCATCTTTGGTTCCGTTGGTCGAGATCTTGACCACGTTAAGCGAATAGTTGACATGCAGTTAAATGTACTTGGGATGTGTTTTGAGGACGAGATCAGTTGAGATTGAAGCAGAATTGATTCCGCTAGACATCCAGGAATCAGATATTATCTTGGGCATGGATTGCTTAGCTCGTTATCAAGCCCAGATAGAGTGTTTCACCAAGCAGGTTTGGTTCAGTCTACCCAATAGTTCTGAGTAGTGCTTCAAGGAGATAAGCGTGTTGTGCCTACTTGTATGATCTTATAGCTAGTGCAAAGAAGATGATTAGTAAGGGTTGTACAGTGTTTCTGGGTCACATCAGTGACACCTCAGCCAAGTTACCGGAGTTGAGTCAAGTTTCGGTTGCCAGTGAATTCCTAGATGTATTTACGGATGATGTAGTTGGGTTAACATCACAGAGAGAGGTGGAGTTCACGATCGAGTTAATAGCCTGAACAATCCGTCCCTCTATATCTGATAGCTCCAGCTGAGATAAAGGAGTTGAAGACCCAATTGGAGGATTTGGTGGATCGTGGGTTTATTAGGCCTAGTATATCACAATGGGAAACGAAGGTATTGTTTGTGAAGAAGAAGGATGGTTCATTGTGGTTGTGCATTGATTATCGGCAGTTGAACTTGGTTACCATGAAGAGCAATTACCATCACCTGAGGATGGATGATTTGTTCAACCAGCTTCAGGGAGCGTCATTGTTCTCAAAGATTGATCTGAGGTTGGGTTATCATCAATTGGGAGTTTGGGAGTCAGATATTCCGAAGACATTTTTTAGGTTCCGATATGGACATTATGAGTTCTTGGTGATGCCGTTTGGGTTTATAAGCGCGCCGACAGTGTTTGCGGATTTGATGAATAGTGTATTCCAGGAGTACCTTGATCGATTCGTGATTATTTTCATCAATGATATCCTCATTTATTCAAAGTCGGAAGAGGAGCATTCCAAGCATTTAAGAAAAGTGTTGGAGACACTTAGAGCTCGGCAATTATATGTTAAGTTCTCTAAATACGAGTTTTGGTTAAGGGAAGTCGGTTTATTGGGATATGTTATGTCAACTAGAGGTGTATTGGTGGATCTTAAGTAGATCGAGGCTATTGTGTAATGGGAGCCTCCCAGCAATGTGCCCAAGGTGAGGAGTTTTGTGGGCTTAGCCAGATATTATCGTCGATTTTCTGAGAACTTCTCGACCTTCGAAGGTCTGTTGACGTGTTTGACATGCAAGGGAGAACCGTTAGTGTGGTCCAAGAAGTGTCAACGGAGTTTTGAGGCGTTGAAGTCCAGATTGGTTTCCGCTCTTGTTCTTACCTTACTGATCAGCGGTAAGGACTATATGGTGTAAAGTGATGCATCGAAGCATGGTTTGGGTTGTGTGCTGATGCAGGATGGTAAGGTAGTCGCTTAAGCCTCTCAACAGTTAAGACTAGACGACCCATAATTTGGAGTTAGCAGCTGTGGTATATCGGCCTGTATGAGATTACCGAGCACATCGGGCCAGTGGCATACCGGTTGGTGTTGCCATCGTCTTTGGAGAGGATCCATTGTGTTTTCCATGTATCGATATTGCGAAAGTATGTTCAGGATTTGTCTCATGTGTTAGAGGCACTGCCAGTTGAGATTGCCAATGATTTGTCATATCCCTCGCAGCCAGTGGCTATCGTTGACCGAGCTATAAAACAACTCTGCACAAGCAGTGTTCTAATGGTTCGAGTATCATGGCACAGTGGTCAGACTGAAAAGTTTTCATAGGAGACCAAGAGGTCGATGTGGGAGCGATATCCGCATCTTTTCGAGTAGCACGGTATGTAAATTTTGAGGAAGAAATTTTTGTAAGAAGAGGAAAATGTGAAACCTTATCCTTGTCATTTGTCCAATCATCTCGTTCTAGTCTAGTTATCGTCATTTTAGTGGTCCGCATGTCCATTTGACATTTTGACTCAATCGAAAATTGAGGGAGTAGAAATTACTATTTTGCCCCTATTAGACCTGAACATGTTTTCTTTGTGCTCATTTTGTGTATTTGGGGTGTTTCATGGTCGTTTTGTAGGACTTTGGGCCAGTTTTGCTATGTTGAAACTCGTTTTTTGTTCTTAGCTCATTTTCCAAGTCATATCGGTAGGGTTTCGAGACCGGGCTATTTAAGCTTGTGTTAGCTTATAGAAAATGACTAGCTGCCACTTATTTTCTTTCTTTTCTCCTGATATTACTGATTTTTCTCTTTCGATTCTCTCCAAAAAAAAAACATCTTTCCCCAATTCTTTCAAAGATTCACTTGATTTCCTTCCCAAGTTTTGGCGTCGTCTTATCCTTTCTCAAGTTGCATATGACCTTTGTTCCAAATCGGTATCCGATGATATGCTAGATGTTTGTTTCTTATTTGACATGCTCTATTTCTTAAAATAGTAAATATGTTTATTTTGATAATCATGTTTGAAAAGTCTTCGAAGCCTTGTGGGATTCAGATTGGTCCATGTGTTGGGCTTGTCAAGGTTTCACGGCGGTAAGGGTCTGGTTTCCGAGTTTGGTTCCTTACAGCTAAAGCCATTTCTTTACCCTTATTTCCAAAAAGTAGAAATAAAAAAATAGATGCAAAAAAATATTGGATGAAGGCATTATCGGTTGTAGAACTAGCCCTTTTTCTTTAGTTTATCATTAGTGGAAAAAAAGAGATGAAACATAGGAGTTTCTTTGTGGATTACAAGATTTGTAACTCCATTACCATAAAAGATAGGTTCCCAAATCAAATATTGATTAGTTGCATGCAGCTCTAGTTTTTTAGAAGTCATATTTAAATCCTTGCTGTCATCAACTTCAGATCCATCACGATGATATTGAGAAAACAACATTCAAGACTGATAAGGTTCACTATAAGTTCAGATTTCATCCTTTTGTACTATTGAATGCTCCCTCTTCTTTTCAAACAGAGATGAATGTGCAATTTAAATCTCTATTAAGGAAATGTATTCTCATTTTTTTTATAACATGCTTGTTTATAGTGCGTCGTGGGACTTGCATGTCAAGCACCTTGAAGTTTTCTTTCGTATCTTGAAAAGTAATGAGTTCAAGGTGAATTTGAAGAAATATTATTTTGTCACAATTGCAGTCTCGTATTTGGGTCACTTATTTCCTATCAAGTTGTTAAAGTGGAGTCAAAGAAAATGGAAGCTATCAAGTTATGGCCCAAACCAATGTTAGATAAAAAATTACATAACTTCCTAGAACAAGTTGGTTACTACCGCAGGTTTATCTGCCACTTCTTAGTGATCGCAACCCCTTTAAAAAATTTATTGAGAAAATATACTTTTTATTGGTCACAAGAAGCAGAAAAAGCATTCAATAGTCTCAAAGTGGCTCTCTATTCAACGGTTTTGTTTGGTGTTACCAGACTTCACTACACATTTTGTGTTACAAACAGACATGTCAGGAATAGCTATTGTGGGTCACATCGACTTCTGCGTGAGAAATATAGGCGGTAATTTTAGTAGTAAAAAAGTAGAGGCAATACCTGTTGGGGCACAAGTTTACTCCACAGAGCATCAACTTTTGAAAACAATATTCACTCAGATAATTCAAATGCCAGATCAACAGTATTATCCATCTAAGCTCATTGGTTATGACTTTGACATAATCTATAAACTACAAAGGCTTAATTTACAAGCGAATGCTTTATCACACTTGGGATTAATGTCACCTCATGACATGGGTAAAGACACATAGGGAACCACAACTAATGATGTATCAATACATACTAATGTTCTTGTGGTTCAAAGAGTATCTAGACCAACATCATCCATTATCCTCACCATTAAATGCTTCATTTTCCATTACAAGCCATCATCAAATTTTTACCACTCTATTTCTACTAATGAAGTTGTTCATGCAGGTTACAAGATACATTAAGACATTTTTTTTTTCAAAATAGGATCTGAGTGGAAAAGGAGTCGAGGCTCCACCAAATGTTATTGGTAGAATTTCATAGTTCTCCAATTGAGGCCACGGGGGTGTACAAAGAATATTTGTGTGCCTAGTACAAGCATTTTAGTGAAAAAATGAGACAGGACAACAAGGACTTCATTACACGGTGTTTCGTATGTTAATAGATGAAGCCTTTTGACGAGGTTCCTCATGAACTTCTACAATCCCTTCCTATTCCTTTAGCAGTATAAGAGTCTATATCTATGGACTTTATCAGCCTTGGTTAACCTACCATAGAAATACTGAATAAGTTCCCAATACTCATAGAATGAGTCATCTTTGTATTGCTTGGCTATATTCTTGCAGAGGATAGATGTGCAATTTGCTGGAAATAACTTAGTCAAGAAAGCATCCACCATCTCCTCCCAGCTATTTATAGACCATGGAGGTAAGCTGAACAACCAACACTAGCTCTATCCTTTAAAAAGAACTGAAAAATGGAATATAACATCGTCCTTTATTATGCCGCATAGTTTAAAGCTTGAAAAAATTGCTTCGAAATCCTCAATGTGAGAGTTAGGATCCTCTTTAGAATTACCCAACATCTTAAAGAGATTGGACTTCAGCTCAAAGTTAGTATTCACATCCCAATTATGGAGAGATAATGGGTGAATATTATAAAGTGGAATTCACTCTTCATTTATTGTTTTAAGAGGACCATCTTCATCTGCTTCTCCACCATTAAGAAAGTCATCTTGACCCCTATTTTGAGAATGAAACTGATCATTGTTCCCTCTATTGTTAGTTGCACGATTGTGGCTATTATTCCATACTTGACTTTGATTATTACTATCACCATGACCTCAGTTGTTATTTATAGGATTGATAATAATAGGTTTCTCTCCACCCATATTATTCTATTCTTAGTGGTCTTCGTTTGAAATATTATTTTTGTTATCCTCCATGGTATTGAATAGTGGATTGATAAAGGTGGAGATCTCAAAACTCTATTGAAAAGAACTAGTGAAGGCATTGGATGTCTCAAAAATTTGATCTGAATCAGAATTAGGGAACAGTCTTCGAAGGTACCAATGTCTATTGGTATTATTCATTCTACAAGTTACTTGGATCACTAAATTAAAATGGACTAATGGACTAGTTTGTAGTAATTTAGACATATAACCTTAGTCGTTCATACTATTGCGCCAACTCCCTGACAACTACGCCAAATTTGGTGTGGTATCGATAGTGTCACACTCTGGACTCCGAAAATTTTGCACGACAACTATCGTAGGCCCACTATATATACTGTCACGATATACAACAATGTATATAATAAACCTATAAGGCTAGAGGTCTGAAAGTAAAGCAGATATAAAAATAAAGGAATTACTCATAATATTAGATAGCAGAATAAGGAGAAAACACAACGTTGTTCGGGTGACGTCAGAAAATAAGCAAGATTATTATTACTCCTCAGGAATAAAGTTCAGACAATGATTCGATCATCACTAAATACATTAAGGGAAAAATACTATGAATATATCAATCCTTAAACATTTCCTTGATCGCACTTGCTCCATCGAGTATCAAAACGACATAGCTAGTTATGGTTTTGATTATATATATATATATATATATATATATATATATATATATATATATATATATATGTATGTATATATATATATGTATGTATGTATGTATGTATGTATGTATGTATAAATTTATAATAATAATATTTTCTATTATCTCCTAAATACGAAAAATCTTCAAAAATTCATAAAAATTAGGTTATATCTCTGAAAATTATACAAAAAAAATTTACGGACTCCTTATGAATAGTACTATCCATTAGTATTATAAAATTAATCTTTTTATAAATATATAATATACTAAAAGTTAAATACCTCCATCAAATATTCTTAGGAAATTACGAAAATTCTGACTTTTTTTCCAAAAATTCTCAAAAAAAATTCTGATACTTTTAAACCCTTAATGGATATATCCAAGGTCCTAAGACACTAAAATCATGATTATATATCCTTTTTTTATTCTTAGATTATCAATTTCATAAACATCGATAATTCTTGATAATATAATGATTTCTCGAAAATAAAATTTAACTTTGAATCATTAAAAATCAGACTATTATTCTTCATCAATCCAAAAATAAGGGCTAAGGCCCATTAACGTCGACAATCTGGATTGGGCTTTCCGGCCCAAGTAGCTCAAAAGTTTCGGATTCTCACAGATAGTCACTCAAATTAAATACTTGTTCAACTTGTAGGATAGCAAGGGAAGCAGGGTTATATCCACTGAGGAGCTGAGATCAAGTACGATGAGGAACTTTGGTTGTAACTATGTCGTGTTCTTGATATCTTCAAAGTGTGCAAGATTGTTGATGCCTAAAGGTGGTTGTAAATAGTTATAAATTGTAACTGAAAATTAAAAATAAGAACAACTTTGATTGATGATGATATCTAGTACCGATTATTGTCTATACCCAAGTTGTGGTCATGGTCTATTCAATTGGTTGAAGTAGTTTCTCTCCTTGAGATACCTCTTACAGGGCTATCAAGTACAACTATGGTATTCCTAGGACTTAGTATGACTCAAGGCCCTTTAGTTTGCCCTTTCGCTTGCCTTTTCGCTTTCCTTTTCGCTTGCCTTTTCTTTGATAATTCAATCATCGGATTGCTAATGTAGTCAATCCTTATATTACCTATTCTTTTTTTCATGTATATAGGTTAGGTCATATAGTTCACTTAAGATGTGTCACTCACCAAAGTTGTGCATCACTCATTTACCTCCATCACACAACAAAATGACAATTTTTGTTGTAGTAGATCGTCTAAACAAATTTGCTCACTTCACAACATTGGGAACCCGTTTCACAGTAGCTATGATCGCCAAGACATTTGCCAAGAAAATAGTATGATTACATGGTTTTCCATCAACAATAGTCTTTGATAGGGATCCTATCTTTATGAGCGATTTGTAGAGAGAGCTTTTCAAGATTCAAGAGGCCACTCTTGCAACAATCAATGCTTATGATCCTTAGTCTGATGGTTAGACAGAGGTCATTAATCGTTGTTTGGAAGACTATTTAAGGTGTTATGTGATAAACACCCTGAGACAATGGGTAAGCTTAATTATAATACAACACAACAGTCATTTCTGGAAATATGTCCTTTTGAAGTAGCATAGTTTACATGGGAAGTTTTAGTTTAGATGGTGGTAGATTTTCCTAACCTAGACCTTGAGGCCAATGTCCCATCTGATGGGGGAGTACTATTACATGCAAGAGGCCCAAGCCTAAGGATACGAGTTCTGATCCGCCTAGCTCAACAACTAATGCCAACGGCCAGGGAATATTTTCTAGCAATGATACAACTAATGAGACAAGCAGCAACAAACGAGTCCGCAACAGACCGACGTTTCTCAAGGGTTTCATTTAGCAATTGTGGTGTCACTAAACCATTTTAGCTACCTGACATTCTGACATTTAGTCAGTTATCATCTTTTCTAAACCGTCGTAGCTTCCCAGCATGAAAATGACTATTTAAGACCATAACTATGAATAAAAATGGCATCAAAAAGTTATTCAATTCCTCATCTACCCTATATTCTATCTATCTCTATTACCCTCATCTACTCTCCGACTCCCATCATTATGCCTTGTTCGAGTCCGTCAGGACTGTTATGCAAAGCTTTTCGCGGGGTGCATATAAGCTAGAGTAGTGATGTTGGACCGGGCCGGACCCGATGAGGAAATGACCAGTGAGGTTTCGGAATCATAACTAAGGACATATTTCACTATGGATGTGATCAAGGTACGATAATAACATTTATACACGATTTTATCACCTTATGTTTTGGTGGCGGTTGTTAATTGAAATTGATAGAAATAGCGTATGGTTGTAAAATATACTATTCAATAATAAAAAAAAATATTAGCCTATAATATTTGGTTTTCTTAAGAAAATGATATTGATTCAGTATGTAAGTTGCTAAAAATATATAATGTCCTCGACCATAATATATAATATATAATATGCTTCATTTATTCAAAAAATATAATACGCTTCA
This sequence comes from Passiflora organensis, assembly GCA_019739055.1. NCBI lineage: Eukaryota > Viridiplantae > Streptophyta > Magnoliopsida > Malpighiales > Passifloraceae > Passiflora > Passiflora organensis. Next base: position 666,525 of record JAEPBF010000303.1, read on the forward strand.
CAAAACATATGCTGATTTAATTTTAAAAAAATATATTCCTTTTATAAGAAAATTCTGGATTTGATATTTTTTAAAAAAACAAAATAAGAATAAATTGTGAGGATAAAATTGTCGCATAAAAAACCTCTTAATAAACACAAAAATAAACGTTGTATGAGTAAAAAAAGTTATTTAAAAATTTAAAAATTGTTACTGCTGCTTAAAAATTAGAAACCGTGATTACGGTAATTTCATTTCGCGGACTACACGCGTAAGCAGCCCGGCTCGTGAAAATGACACCACGCAGTTATAACTGGAATAGATTGAAACCCCAAAATAAAAACAGGCTCAAGCCTCGAACTCAACATGACGCTTGAGAGCTTGAATGTAACGTCTTTTACCCGAAAGTGAGACCTAAGAGCCTAAGACAAGAATGCTCCAGATCTAACACAGAAACACGCACAAAGCAATTCCAGCTCTCTCTCTTTCAGATTCTCGATGGAGGGAAAAGGACTCGCGGAACAGTGAGAACACATCAATCACTTCCAAACCTGAGAAACTAACTGTTCCTGATAGAAATTTTTCCTCTATGATCCAATACTCTCTATTTTTCTTTTCAACATTCAGATTTGCAATGGAGTGAAAAGAACACATAGGACATTCGGAAACATCGTTTTGAAGCTTAAGAAACCTACTCTCCCTCTAATCAAACGTATCTTCTCTGATCGAATTCCTTCGTTTTGTTTCAATGGAAGACGCATTTGCCAGATCCGTCAACGAGGTACTCACGATTGCTGAGTTTTGAAATTGATTCCAAATCGAAGCATAAGAGATATGAATTTTGTCATTTGTTCGGGCAGGTACTGGATTTCTTTGGCGTGGACCCGACTAAGGGTCTTACTGATGCTCAGGTGTTTACATTTCTGTCCCTTCATAGAAGCTGTGCTCTACTCTCTTTGTTGCTTTTGAACTTATGCTCTCCTCCTTTTGTAGGTAGTCCTACATGCAAAAATTCACGGTAAAAACGGTGCGTTATATTCCTAGCCTTGCTTAAGCATTGTTTTACATTAACTTTGTTTGCGGCGACACTTTTATTTTGGGTTTGATTGAGTGCTTTTTTTTTTAACTTTCCCGGTGTAAATGTCTCTGCCGGGTTAATCAAATTTTATTTTTCTTCTAATGATGTATTTGTTCTTTGGATGCATGGGCTAAACATTTGGCTTGCAGTGCTTCCCAAAGAGACAAGTAAGTACATAGCATATGCTTCTCATTCCCAATCAAATCATGTTCTTTAGTGATTTTGCATTAAATACAATGATATATGTGCGTGTTCCTATTTATTTTGCCGTTGCTGTTGGTTTTCATTGTATTTCACCTGTTATTACCGGAGTAGCTTGGTTTAAGGTCCATATTATTTATGCATTGTGAAACTGAACAGGGAAAGAGAAAACCCTGTTGGAAAAAAAAAAACTGAAGTTGGGTGAAGTAGAGGAGAGAAAATTATTCAAAAGAAATTTAGAAGAGAGAAAGTATAACTGTACATTTTCTCTTGCATTGTCCTATGCACTAAGCTAGAAAGGCGGTTAAATTGCATTTGGGATTTTTCTGCTTTACTGGGAGGTTCTAGTTTGTAAGTGAATTCGTTTCCTGATGGTGTCAAATTGGGTACTTGCTTGTTCTACCCAATACCCCGTGTTTGCTAATTCCTGATTAAACTTTCAGTCTCAGTTGCTCCTTGACTGCATCACCAATGGAGATAGCCCAAAATTTTTTGGAATACGTTTAGAAATTTTGCAATGAAGGTAACAAGAATGAAGAAGGTAGGGGATCGTATTGGTGGTATTGTTTTAGGGTAAGGCTACTGGTAGACTTATTCGCTACTTCTGCTTTAAGTAGCCTGATGAGGAGTAAAATTTCTAAGTTAGGAACAACTCTCTCATGCCTGATGTGATGTGGATAATGATTAAGCAAAGAACAATAAATGAGCATCTGTGGGTGAAGCATCGTCCAGTCATGCCAGTTAGATGGCTTTCTTGGGCAGGCTATGCCTCTGGGTTTGTGTAGGCGTCTACCTAATTAGATTTTATTCTTCTTCGGCTCTTCGATTATTCAGATTTTGTCTTATATCCATCTGTCATTATACCCTACGAAGTAGAAAGAAATACAATTCCCATCCCGCCTAAAATTCTAAGAATTTGTTGATAGTTAGAATATATTCGTTGTCCAGGTTGTCTAATCTTTTTTAATTTTAGTCTAGCTCTGTATCTATATCTATATCTATATCTCTCTCTCTCTATATATATATATTTTATTTTTTCTATGTCATCTATGTCATAAGGTTAAAACCAAGAAATTTATTTTTTCTTTCTCTCTCTCTTTCCTCCTCCATGTCCCAGCTTTTAAGGAGTTACTCTTTTATATTTCCTCTGTCTGGTGTTATCTTCTTTTTTTTTAAAAAAAATAAATTATTTGCACTCTGTCTTGGTTTACATTGAAGATTAAGACCATTTGAGCTTTGCAGTTTATGCAAATGGGTAAAAACTTGAGTTGATCCTTAGTGCAGCTATGACAGTGAGTTTGTGAGATGGGTCTCACAAATCCTTCTTGTTCTCCTCTTTCTTTCTAATTGTTGGTGATTTGTGTAGGAGAATGCTGTCAAGTTTTTTTTTTCAGTTTGTTCATGCGACAAGACTTAACAGCAGTACTTCATGTTTTATTTTGCTAGCATTCCATGGAGATGATGTTACATATTTAAAGCATTTGTAATTTTATGACTGTATTTTACTCAATGCAGGGACTCCATTTTGGAAATTGGTTCTGAAACAGTTTGATGATTTGCTTGTGAAGATATTGATTGCTGCTGCCATAATTTCTTTCTTTCTGGCTTTGATTAATGGGGAGACTGGTTTAACAGCGTTTCTGGAACCTTTTGTAAGATATAGTTTCTTTTTCATATCTTATTATTAGACATGATTACTTAGTTCCCTCGTCTAAGCTGGTTTATGAACAAAGCATAATAATATTTAAATTTAGCCCCTAGGAAGTTACCTGCGTTTTGGTTGTATAGTAGGAGGAAGAGTGTAATGTAAATATGGGGATTGGATGTAAACATAAATAATGATAGTCAGTTAGTTGGCTAAACACAGGTGAAAGATAAATGGAAATGATGTAGTAGGGGAGAGGGGTACTTTGTGCTCATCAGATCACTTTGTGCTACAAACTGTTCAGTGTGTTTTGTGATATTTAATTTACTAGCAAGTGATTCTGATTGCAATATATTTTGGTTTGTATGGCATTTGGAACGACGTAAAATTATTGGATATGGATCTTAATGATGTTCAGGACTTCAGGCTCACTGGTTTTTATGGCTCGCATTTCATTATTCATTTCCCTGTACAGGTTATCCTACTGATTTTAGCTGCCAATGCTGCAGTAGGGGTAATCACTGAAACAAATGCTGAAAGAGCGCTTGAGGTCAGTCTTGTTTTCACCCATGCCCTTCTTTGCATCTCTTGAGATTACCTTGCCCACATAGCCTGTACTAGGTTATGGTAGATGTGGAAGATGACTTGGTGGATGCTGTCCTGGAGATAATCATTTTAGTATCTCTATGTTAATGGATCCAATTTTCTGAAAAGATTAGGATTAAAACAAACATTTTGTTTTGTTGGAAGTTGTAGATGAGGCTTATTTAAGATATTGTGTTGATGAAGTATTACAGAACGCTAATGCTGTCTGGAATGTGGATTGAATGAGACAGGCATAATGCACAATGGCATTTCATTTTCTGGAGAATCCTCTAGGAAGTGATCTACTGGTGTAAAATTGGTATTAATACTCTTTATTGCGGATTACCGGACATTATTTTTTGTACTCAGGCTGATCAACAATATACACCCAATTGGTCAGTTTTCTGCATAAAATTACTGTGAAAAAGCATATTGAATTTCGTTGGAAGCCAATATTTTGAGGTTTCTGGTCTTTGAGAGACATGAGCTGAAGAATAGCAAAAGATTAAGATAGCAAACATCTACTCATGGCTCATTTCTTTACTAGATGTTTTTGTTATTGCAAAATTTTGGGTTATTACATTAAAAATGCAAACATCTACTCATGACTCGTTTCTTTCCTTGATGTTTTTCTTATTGCAAGATTTTGTGTTTTTACATTAAGAAAGCAAGCATCTACTCATGACTCATTTCTCTCCTTGATGTTTCTGTTATTGCAAGATTTTTTGTTTTTACATCCAACATTTGATTGGAGTTCTCCTTCTCTTTTTCTGTAGGAGCTTCGCGCTTACCAAGCTGATATTGCAACTGTCCTGAGAAATGGTAAAGGAAAAATTTTAAAAGCAATGATTTTTTTTTTTTATTCAACTACCATCTTCTGTATTTCTCTTGATGATCCTTTCCTCTCAATAGTTTAGGGTTGTTAACACAGAAGATTTGCTCTGGTGCATCATTCTTCCATGTTGAACTTTTAGTCTCTTGTTTATTCTACTAACCAAATGAAGCTAATTCCTTTGAGGTAGGCGTTGCATTCTTTTCTTGTCTGTTAGGTTACAGTATATCATCATTCACTAAAATAATTTTTCTGGACATTCCTTCTGTCATGTCATCAAATTTTGATTGGCCTAAATGTACTGTGACCTAACGTTTGGTATCTAAAATTGTTGGTTTGATATTTCAAAACCATTAGCTTAGGAATTGTTAGAGTTAGTTATGATTTTATTTATTAAACCAGTTCCATTTTTGGTTTTGTCTATTGTAGGTTTGAATTTTTCATAAAATGTCGTTTTTACCCCTAATTAAAATATCTTAAAAGATTAAAATTTCAAACCTTATCATATAGAGACCTAGTACATAATGTATGCTTGTGAACTAGACATGTAGATATGATAAACAGATTTTTTTTTTATTCTTACTAATAATAAATTGTGACATAATCAATTGATGTATTTAATTGATTATATGAACATAATAATAATAAAAAATTTGTTTAATTTTGTTTAAGAAGAGATTGGTGTGGGATTTGATAAAAAAAGAGAGAATAATTGAGTATGTAAAGTGAGGATAAAACTGTCTAACATCATTGGTTCTGTATTTCCCGTTGGAAGAAACAGGAAATATATTTCAGGAAGCGTAAGGAATTTGATAACCATTAGTTTGCTTAATCAAAAACTAAATTTGGTAAACCTTAGGGATAAGATTGGTTTTGGGGTTTCTAAACCAATTCTACCAACACCAGCATATCAAACAAGGTGACTGATAAAAGAGAGAAAACAGATAACTTCTGCATCCAGCAGTTGTATAAAGGTTCATGTTATTGCCCATTTTGCTTAGACACGTGATGCAGGATGCCAGAGAAAAACCATGTAGATAAATAACTAGGGGGTTTAGGTTCGTGTAGTTTTAATTTTAGATCTGCATTTAAGATGAATTGGCAATCTGTATGGCCAAATGGTTGAGGTATGAGGTTGAATTAACTAGCCTCAATCTAGAGGGGTTTTAGGAATTATGGTGGAAGAAAGCTTCACATTCTCAAAGCACATAGACAAAGATATGCAATTTTGTTGATGTAAATCTTCGGCTGGTATTGCAGAAATACAATTGTATTGCAGACTCTAAACTTTCCTTATTCAGTAAGGGTTTTCTGTATCGGCAAAGAAAATACTTGTTTAGAAGTTGGCTTGAAGTAAAAATAAGCACCTAGGTGCTTCTGCCATTTTCAGTGGATATGAGAGTTACTAAAATACCACTATTGTTGCGATAGGCTAATTTTCATAAGAACCAGATCCCTGGTCATTATGACGAATCTATGCATGAGGTGTGAAAATTTGCTTCTTCCTTCTGAACCATTAACACTGTATTTGACATTGGATTTACTAGCTTCATAAACTAAGCCTTACATTTTTCTAGATCACTCGTGTGCTATGCCTTAAACTTAAAAGTATTTATTTTGTATTTTCTCATTCAGCTCACTTGATGATATGGATGCAGGTTGCTTTTCAATACTTCCAGCAACAGATTTGGTTCCAGGTGATATTGTGGAAGTTACTGGTATGTTAATAATGCCTTTTGGAATTCCTGGTCCAGTAAATTCTGTCATAAGCCAACCTATTTCATCTTATTTAATTCTGTTTCCACAAAAGTGGGATGCAAGGTTCCAGCTGACATGAGGATGATTGAGATGCTAAGCAATCAGTTGCGTGTTGATCAAGCAATCCTCACCGGTACATCTGCCTTTTATTCTCTGTGATGTTAATTTGTACAATTTATGTGGCAAATGTCATGGCCATTTGGCATAAAAGAGGGGAAGAGTTAGAGGTTTTGTTCTAAATAAGGGTCAGTGACACTAATAGTCTTTTTAAACCCTCCAACTTAGACAATCCTCTATCACAACATGACTTGATTTTTCAATCTGAAGTATCACATTGCTGTAATTTTAAGTTTTTGATATGTTCTAGTGAATGTAGTTACTAACAGATTTTTACTATCTGTAGCATCGTTTTTCAGTTAATCCGATAAGTGAAGCTTTATCCTCTTAACAACTTACACGGTGCACTTTTTATGCTTCTCAATAGATGCCCTGTGTTAGCCAAAACCATTGCCAGTTCACATGTCCATCCCTGAGGTCTTACCTATGCATCTTACAGCTTCTAACTGCTAGGGCTGTGATAAATGTATCTTGCAATTATATCCGAGTTCTAACATTCTCACTGATAGGCCCTCCATGTGATCTTTTAGTCTTGTGGTGACTGGGCTTTTAGTGACAATTTGTATTTTTTTATGCTCTGTTCTATTTCTTACCTTGCCAGAATTAACCTTGGATTCTACCCTTATCTTCTATACCTTAGATTGATTCATACTCCTTTATTCCAATTCATTGGTGTGGATCAGCCATACATCCCCATCAGGAGTCTCACCTCTCCATCCATACCATTTTGTGGTTGATGCTTTGCGTTTTACTCTTACATCATTAACAAACCATTTCTTCCGTTGGCCCGGATCACACTTTTAAGAAAATCCAAGTTCTTGTTTTCTACTCTTGGCCCATTCACCTAATGGAACATAATTTTTAAACTTTGTTCATATTCAGGCACAGCTCTGTTTAATAATTTGGTGCTGCCTGCATGATGTTTATGTTATTTGTAAGACTTGTGAAATCAATCTTTTGAGATTCTCTTTAATAAATGCTGTCTAATTGCAGTCTTTTAGTCTGATACAGCTAACGAATTTTGTTTTCACTTAAATAATGATAGGTGAGAGCTGCTCTGTTGAAAAAGAAGTTGAATCTACCATCGCAACAAATGCTGTATACCAGGACAAGACAAATATCCTATTTTCGGTATGAATTTGTGCTTTTGTTGCTGTTTGGATTGGTATTCATGCCCCAGTAATGTATGAGATGAATCTAGCTGCCTTTATGAAGCTTGGCTTATAATAGAATGTGTATTGATGCACGAGTGTGGACAGCAAGCTGGAGGATGATTGATCCAATTGCTCTCTAATTGATGCAAGTTGTCTTATTTATTATGATAATAGGTTTTGATTGAGTTTTCCTTTTGCATATGAGCTAGAACCCTGATATTGATTCTTGTCAATTGTTAGATTGATACGATCTGGAACATGGATATATTGTGTGTGTGAAAATCCAGTCTTAACTGACCGGTTGTCAGGGTTATCTGGCTGGTCGGGTGTCAAGCCTAAATCAGTCTATTTTCCTAGAGAATCGACCTGTCCAGTATGATGCATGCATTGTAATGAATGGACAGAACTGTACCCCTGGCCGGGAAGAATTTCTCCCCTGGGCTGGGTTTGCTAGAGTCATTTACATGACTGTCAACCTGTCAGAAGATAGTGGGTTTGTGATAAGTTTTTAGGTTTTCTTATGTTTGTTTTTTCCCAGACAGTTTTTATATTTATGAAGTTTATTTTATTCAATAACATTAGAAGATTATTCTCCCCAAAAATCTTCAGTATGTACCACTTGGGTCATGATGTGGGAAACAGCAACTTGTAATGTGGTTTGGTGAGAATAGATCCCGTGGGAATCTGAACTAATATGCTGATTTTTCCATCTTTTAACAGATAATTTCATCCTCTTGTTAGTTTAAGTTCATCCTTTACCATCACTATATTTTTTAAACTTCATGGATATGAATTTATATGCCATCTATTCTATGGTCTTAGTTGTATATGAACTACCTTCTTTTGTACTGTAGTGAGCATAATGAAAGAGAAAGAAGCAATGTCTTTAGGAATCAATAACAGAAACATAAAATATGTTTTTTATTATCACGTGCATTTATGCATTGAATGCTTCGCCATAGAATAGATCGACCCAGTTCCTGTTCTTTTTTGGTGCACTCGCTTTATAACTTTCCTTTATGAGATTGATACTACAAGGAATGGTTGGACTAAAAGTATCCATCCCTTGTTTGTCCATTTGAGATCCATTTACAGATTGTTAAAGTGTCGGGTTTTAGTTTCCTGTCTAAAGAAAATCAGTTGAATTGTTTGCTTGGTTACCTATATTGTTAAATTGAACTGAACATTGACCTCTTTCAATTGAGTTTTACTTCTACTTACCTTTCTTTTTAACTTTTTGGTCCATCCATTATTGCCCTGAAACTGAAAGATCTAGATTCTTATACAGTGTAATTTTCTCAATAATACTCCTTTGGCCTACTGGTCTTAACATTGATTTTGGGAAAAAGATAACTACAGTTGTGTCTGGGTGTTGATATAATGTGCTTCATGCTTCTGTGAGTCATAGCTAGTTCTTTTGGATCCTGTTTGGAATTGGGTTAGTATTCTTTTCTAGAACTTTAAGCTATGCACGTGTTTTTCTGGAGCCATGGTCTTTCTGTTTATGCTGTCAATATGCTATTTGCCTCTAATTTCTTTGGAGCATTGTTTAAATTCACTGCTTTGTGAATTAATTGGAGTGATCCAGTTTCATGCAATGTGATTACCAGGGTACAGTAGTGGTTGCAGGCAGGGCAAGAGCTGTCGTTGTTGGTGTCGGCACAAACACTGCCATGGGGAGCATTCGGGATTCCATGTTGCATACAGATGATGTAAGGACCATGCATTTTTAGTTTCATTTTCGTAGCAAGGAATGAGGAATGTACTACCTGATGGTGGACATTCTACAAGCATCCATATTCCATTTTTTGTATCCTGTTAAAAATAATACTGTATCTCCTCTCCCAAGGATTTCTTCGATTTAACACAATAAGCAACTGGGATCATATAGCGTAGATCTGAGTTGTCAGGTCAGATTTTGAGCTATAAGCACAGCGCTTGCAATTTGAATTGCTTCTGATGTTGCTTCATACATGTGAATGACTTTTGCTGCATGTCTCTTTTTTCTGGAGTCACCAATTTGTTTCTTTTTCATACCCTAGGCTTCTGATGATTTAAACTATACTATCCAGAAATAAACCACAGATCTTAATATTAGTATTCTTTGTGCACGTTGCATTCGTCTTATGTGTTGCTTCTAACTCTTGCAGGAGGCAACGCCATTGAAGAAGAAGCTAGATGAGTTTGGGACTTTTTTGGCCAAGGTTATAGTATATCTGCTTCTTTTCCTCACTTTTTATGCATTTATGCCAATAAGCTTATATATATAGTGCATTCACATTTTAGAGACTTGGCTATTCTTCTCATGTGTAAAACAGTTTGTGTGGACTTGAAGAGTATTTAGTCAATATTCTTGTCATTTTCTTCTTTACTCCATATCTGTGCCAGAGATTGGATAATTATCTTAAATAGTGGAACTTTTCATCGAAACTTGATTATTTTGGGAATATATATATGATGACATGTACTCCTCTGATATTAAATATTACCTCCCGGAAGTGCATCTCTGATATGTTGCATTACTTTAGGTTATTGCTGGGATATGCATATTGGTATGGATTGTAAACATTGGTCACTTCCGTGATCCTTCACATGGTGGGTTCTTGCGTGGTGCAATCCATTATTTCAAGGTATTGCACAATGATCAGTTCTGTATTTTATTTTATTTATTCTTTTTTAGTTTTCTGAATATGGTCTTTAAGCATTTATTTGCTTCTTTGCACTTTGTGTTTTATTGTATATGCCTAGATTGCAGTCGCACTTGCTGTTGCAGCAATTCCTGAAGGGCTTCCGGCTGTTGTCACAACGTAAGTGGTTTGGATTTTACATTGATGGATTCTAGATTCCCTTTTGCCAAACTCTGATACATGGCTGCTGCATCTGGCATTTATTTGGTGACTGATGCGGCAGCCTTTTAACTTCAACATTTGTTGTGATCTGAATTAGAACTTGAAACACGATCATTGGGCATAAAAAATTCTGCTGATAGAAAATAATATGATAAGATACTTGTTATTTCCAATTAGTTTCAGGCTATTGATTATTAGCTGTATTTTCAAACATGCAGAATTATTTCTGTGCAACTTAACTTTGCAGTCTTTATATATACCAATTGTTTTCCAAAATTCATGATATCACATTCCCCGCACTTCTTTCCCTCTACTTTTAGGTGCTTGGCTCTAGGAACAAAGCGGATGGCTCGGTTGAATGCCATTGTGCGATCCTTGCCATCTGTGGAGACTTTAGGCTGTACTACTGTAATTTGCAGTGACAAGACTGGAACATTGACAACTAATATGATGTCAGTCTCAAAGGTGACTACAATATGCAATATTTTCACTGAGTAGCCTTTTGCCTTGAAGGTACCTTAAAGCTATTTTTCTATGAATGGTAAATAAACCAGACACTAAGTGAATTCAAAACAGGCATTGGATTTATTTAAGTTTCCATGCACCTAATTTTTTGTTGATGATACTAATCCAAGTCCAATGTTGTATATTTATTTTTACATTCATTTTCCATAGTATGTCAAACATGGACATTATCATTCATGTGGTGTTTACCATTTCATGGCTGCAATTTTCTTTTCCTTCTCTTTTATGTAAGCAGTTTTACAATTTGTGAGTTACTTCAGGTTTTCTTTGATCATGTTCATGAACAAACTATGCATTACACTGTCCTCATCTTCATGAAGAAAATTTTTGAAAGAACAAGAATTTCCAATGTGAAGGCTAGAGTTAGAGACCACTGTGATTTGACATTGGAATATTCTGCTCTATCCATGTCATTTGTTCCATTGAATGGAGCATTCCATGCAGAATTTTGCTGCTTCACATATTCAAACCTTTGGTCTACTTTTGGCGTTTTCTATCTTTGTGTAATATAATTTTCCTTTTACTATGTTTTCACAGATATGTGTTGTTAACTCTGTTCATCATGGTCCATTGATTGCTGAATACGGTGTTAGTGGGACAACCTATGCTCCAGAAGGCATCATATTTGACTACAATGGGATTCAGGTACTAATGATGTTGGATTGTTATCTCTTCCATTATGAATGTGTGGGATTTACACATAGTGTACAGATGGATTTGCATAGCGGCTAGTTACATGCTTCCAACTGGAACACTCATTTTTACCTCCCATATGCTCAATTTATGGCATAAAGCCAAATAAATTGAAACTTAGCTTTGCTTTATCTATGGGATGTTTATCAAGTTTTGGTTACATTCTGAATATTGTTTTAGATCTAATTCATAAGAATTATGCCTTGGATTTGTAGTCTAGAATAGAACTACCATTTATCATAGATCAGCTGGAGTTGTTATCAATTTATTTTTGCATATACGATTGTTTTTTTGGTTGAATCTTTTAGACTGCGAATAGTACTATTGGTAGTTTCAAAAGTTGGTTGGATATCTATTGGAGGTGAAGATACTAGGTCTTTCCATGATGATCATTATTTGGACACTTGCCAATTCTGATATTCTTTAACCCACAATGATAATATATCACTCTCTCCTATCTGTCCTCTCTACAAAGTGTGTTACACCCTTGGTTCCCTTCAAAGAATATGTCTAAATCCCCATTACCTCCCACTGATTTTTGTGGCATTACTACATAGGAGGTTTTAATCACTTACTGTTGTTAAGGTCTACTGCTATTATTGTATCCATTTCACATTTGATTCTCTTTACAGCTTGAGTTCCCAGCACAATTGCCATGTCTTCTTCACATGGCAATGTGCTCAGCTCTTTGCAATGAGTCAGTCTTGCAGTATAATCCAGACAAAGGCAGCTATGAAAAGATTGGGGAGTCAACTGAAGTGGCTCTACGAGTTCTGGCAGAGAAGGTTGAATCATGTTAATATTTCTTTTAGCTCTCCATCTTCTCCCTTAACTCTCTCTCTCCATGCTTTCTTTCAATGCTATTATCAAGTTTAATCTTATATCTCAGCATCTTTCCAGGTTGGACTTCCTGGTTTTGATTCTATGCCTTCTGCTCTCCACATGCTAAGCAAGCATGAGCGTGCATCTTACTGTAACCACTACTGGGAAAAACAGTTCAAAAAGGTTTGCTTTCTGTTGTTGGACATGTGTCTGGCATCTGCATTCTTTATTTTTCAAAATTTCTAATAGTCTTTATCCTGATTGGAATTGAGTTTTCCTTTATACTGCTACAGTGCTGACTATGAATATTTACATGACCTATATATTAGGATATGGATGTTGGATTTAAGCTTTCTGTTTAGATGCTTTACTACGATCCTGAATTTGTTGCTCACTCTGCCAAGGAATTGTTGGGATGACAACCTCAAATTTTATTGCTAAAGGTCAACAGGCTTTGCAACAAACTAGAGATTTATTTATTTATTATGGAAGAGTATGTCTTACTGGTTTAATCTGTTAGTTGTTGATTCATATTGTTTTGTATGTGCCAATCCATTCATCTTCTTCTTAGTATTTTGACCTATTGAACCAGAACTGATCATGGAATTCCTGAGGTAGCTTTGAATATTTATTATTTCATAATTCTTCAGTTATGATGAAGCAAATGGATTGCTGATGAATTCTTAATAGTGAGTGATGGAGATTGATTTTTTAAGTTGACTATTAAAAAAGTCAAGTGCTGATGAAGAGATATTATTTCTTATGGCTTATAGGTTTCCATTTTGGAATTCTCTCGTGACCGGAAAATGATGAGTGGCTTATACAGTCGAAACAACTTGGAGATAATGTTTTCTAAAGGTGCTCCAGAGAGTATCTTCTCTCGATGCTCAAATATTCTTTGCAATGCTGATGGTTCCACTGCTCTTCTGTCTGCTACTATCCGAGATGAGCTTGAATCGAGGTTCAACAGGTTAGTGCTGATGCCCTCTCCAACTCTCTGTCTTTCTCTCCTTTACACAAACACACACACATGCAAAGTATGCTTTGAGGCACTGTTGAGATGTGTGTCTAATTTTGTTTAACAGTTTATCTCTTCTGCATGCTCTTGTCATTTTCATACAACGATTCGTATCATTATACCCTCTCAATTTCTGATATGAATTGGCAGCAGACTGATTTCTGTATTTGAGTTAGAATTTCATTCGAGTAATTATTTGTGTATCATACAAGTAATAACAATTCAAGCTGCACTAGTTTGGACCTTTAAGAATATATCCAAAATATCCATTCACTAAATGGAATTATTTTAATGCAAAGCTTGGTTTCTGTCTTAAAACTCAACTAAATTGATGATCCCTTCTCACCTCTTGCTAAGAATTCTTCAGAAGTGGAGGTTATTTCAAACTGTCTGGATTTCATGTCAAAAATATCTTTCCTACTCATATGATTTGGGGCCTATTTCCGCGGTTTGTCATTGAAAAAAAAATGAAATCATTACCATGCAAATGTGCCTAAAATTATATATTCTTCTAGTGTGCAAAGAGTCAGAGATATAAGTTATTTAGTTGGACTTGATTCTTGCCTTTTTTCAAGAAGCGTGCTTTTCATGCATAGCCACCTATATGCTACAAACTTAACACCTAGTGAATTTCGATATTTTGGCTGGATATATTTGGATATTTTTGAACATGTTAATTTTTTGTATGCACATGCATGGTCATGGGACAGTCTTGCAGGGAAGGAGACATTAAGATGCCTGGCTCTAGCTATGAAACAGATGCCCGTTGGTCAACAAAATATCTCCTTTGATGATGAGAAGGACCTTACATTTATTGGGTTGGTATGCTTTCTATTCAAAAATCCAGCATTTATACTGAATTCTGTTCTATATGTTTACCTAAATATAATTTAGGAATGCTTTACTAGCTAGTTGTGAAGAAATTATCAGAGAAGATTCCTGGTGAAGAAAGATATACATTGAAATAATTAGCTAAAAGGAAGAGATTTATGTGTTTTTTTATTTTATGATCATGAGGCATAAGCTATGGCCAATTGAGGAAATCGGCTCCATTCCAGATAAACCTGCCATGATAACTGATACCCATTAAACCTAAGTATCTGACTGAATTTTTTGTGAAGATCGTAGCCTGCTCATTTTGCAATCTATGTAGTTTCTCTTCATGCAGGTTCTACTTGGTAATTTAGTCAAATAGCTCGATTGGTTTTAGAATCAGACCTCTTATTATAACGAAATAGAAAATCTTAATTCTGCTTTTTTTTACTGGCTGGATTGATTAGTGGAAGAATTAGGTCTCTTTATCATTAAATAAATGTGAAAAATAAAAATTACATTAAAATAGAAAAATAAGTGCATTGCTTTTTTCCGACTTCATCAGTGAAGGAAGAAGGTTAAGAGGAGCTGAATATCCATTTCTTTTTTGAATTACAAATTATACTATATGTTGAATCACATAGTATGAAGTTCATAATAGAATTCTTTTACAAAGTTCTTGGTAGAAACTATGAATCTGGGTTGTGTTTTTTCATCTTGCTTGTATTTTGGTTTTCTCAGATTCTTCTGTCACTTGGATTTTTCCTGCTTTCATGCTTTAGATTTACATGCTGCTGCTTGGTCATGGTTCATGTCTTTCTGTGCTTGTTTTGGTTTCATGGATGTAAAAGATTATATTTTCTCTTTGCAAAATTTTTTTTATTGTTCTTTTTCCTTTTGGATGTTTCAATCTTAGGTTGGAATGCTTGATCCTCCAAGAGAGGAAGTTAAAAGTGCCATGCTTTCATGCATGACTGCAGGTATACGTGTGATAGTTGTCACAGGGGACAACAAGGTAACTTGATGTTTGTGACATGTCTTTTCCTTTATCTGATTTCTCTCCCTCAGATTGTAGAAGCTTCCTTTCTAATTTGGGGTGCCTTCTCAGTCTACAGCTGAATCTCTCTGTCAGAAGATCGGTGCTTTTGATCATGTGGAAAATTTTTCTGGATGCTCTTATACTGCATCTGAGTTTGAAGAACTTCCTGCTTTGCAAAAAACTGTGGCTTTGCAGCGCATGGCACTCTTTACCAGGTGGAATGGACGCCAAAAGTGTTTTCTTGTCATTTCCATTAACATATGAGGCATTTTCCTGTTATTATTGTTGCTCAATCGGCTCAGTCATTGCATCTTGACAAATTCATTTACTTCATTTGCTCTAGTTTTGTAACTTTGGATTCCTTTGGTTGAAACCTTTTTTTTCCCTCTGGATTTCTTAGGGTTGAACCTAGTCATAAAAGGATGCTGGTGGAAGCCTTGCAACACCAAAATGAAGTGGTAATTTCTCATTAGAATGTTTACTGTTCAATTTTAGTTGTCCTACTATGCTATAGGGGTGTGAGTCTCCATGAGAGTCGGATTATGAGATGTTATGGTTGACTGTAATATCAATTGGTTGTTTCCTTTCTTTATAAGCAATAAGTTGGTTGTTGCTTTTTGTGAAGCCTTTTTAGGTGGTGTATTATTGGAGAAAATATATGGCTTCTCTTTTGGTAAAAAGTTCAGAACATTTCCATCAAGAAATTGTTCTTCACCATGTTGGATGAATGACGCAGCATAGCTGTTGCTTATGATACTGCATGGAGTGGCTTTTTAATATGGGTTCAACTATTAGGGTCTCATCTATCTGACCATGCACGATCTTTTGGCATACCTGTTTGATGAAAATAAGATGGTAGAGCATGATAGTTAAATTAAGTGTATTTATATGTGGAGAGAGTCCATATATGAAGTTAAAAATGTCGTTCAGAAATGGAAAATGTTGTTTTTACTGGAGAATTGATGGCGATGGCAGTTAGAGATGATGAAGAACAGAAAAAGACAAAGCAACAAAAATGCTGTTCGGAATTGTAAAGCATAAATGTGTATGCAAGATGGGTTATCTCTAGTGATGATTAGGAAAGAAGTCAAGAGTTGTTGTCATCATGAGTGTAGGGGAATGATCCATTTGAACTGCTGGTGCTTCAGGAGGATAAACAAAAAAGGGATATAAATTGTATTGACTTATAGATTTTAAGAAGGGGCAGCTATGGGATACTAAAACTAGTGCAAGCCAAAAGTGTTCATGTATGCATATTCCACTCCTGGGACTTGAGAATCTGTAAGTTATTTAGTTGTAGGTATCATCTTGAAGAACCCAACTTACCGTTGCTTTAGGGCATGAATTTGGAGTTGAATATTTTTATTAGACTTAAAATGTATGTCATTCTCTAACATGGGTGTATATTTTGTATTGAATTATTTTTTGATATGTACGATTGCATTTTTGGCCTCTTAATTCCCTAGTTATATTTAATTCTTGTTGTGGTGGATGTCAGGTGGCAATGACTGGAGATGGTGTCAATGATGCACCTGCACTAAAAAAAGCAGATATTGGAGTTGCCATGGGATCTGGAACAGCAGTCGCAAAGGTATCAATTAGTATCTTCTCAAAGAGAACTGCAGTAAAAATCTTTTCACATAGAACAGCGAAGTTTAAATATTTTCCACATGGAAGCCATAATTAAGTGTTCCGCAGACAAGTTTTCTTGTTAGTCTTATATCCATCTTTCTTAAGTGAAAAGTAAAACAAATCTTTTAAATCAAAGATGGCTTCCGTATGATTTATTGAATTAGTAACCCTTACTTGCTTTGCAAAAAACAACATTGACTTCACCTGGCTCAGATGCTTGGAGTTCTGTGACTTTAGTTATCTGAATCTGTCTTAGAAGTGCTACAACCCACCACAGCAATTAATGTAACTTCCTTTTGGCATTGATATACTCAACAAAATTTTATTGATATGAGCACAGACATAACAAACTACAAAAGCCTCCAATCAAGGCTGACATAATTCCTATCTGAATAATACAGTTTATCTTTATCTCTCTCCAGAGACTTTTTCACTATAGAAAAATAATTTCTTTTAAAAGTTTGTATGACTAAGCTGTGAGTGCAGATGACTTCCGCATTTATCAAAGAAACATTTTGTTGTGACAGTTATAAAGTGTAACAGTAGTCAATCTCTTCATTGTTTATAGATTGTTGGTACCTACCTGTTGTCAGTATCAGAAACTATATAACAACATTTATGTGTTGGTTTGTGTCAAATTGTCCATTATTTAATTTTTTAACCACCTGTATTTCTGCAATTCCAGAGTGCTTCAGATATGGTTTTGGCTGATGATAATTTTGCTTCGATTGTTGCGGTACAGTAATCTCTTTTTTATGTTCCTTTTTGATTTCTAATTATTGTTTCTTTGGAAATAGGGTTAGGGTAAATGGAAATATGATGAGCACATATATATGAATGAAACTGATCCACTTATGTCTCCTTAGATATAAATAAACATGGAACGATAATTCTTTTGTACTCCACCTTTCCATATCTACCATTAGGTTATTTATTTAAATCATGACAGCCACTTCCAATAGTTGGTGTCTGATGAATATTCCATTAGTGTAGCTCTTCAAATTGACTAGATGACTTTTTTTTTTGAAGTAAAAACTAGATGACTTAACTTGAAAATTAATGAGAAGTGAATATCAATGAAGAATATGTCATACATCCTTTTAGGATTATTTCCTATAAGGAAACGCAAAAACAAGACTAGCTTCCACTTGAGGTATTTTGGTTGAATGGCTTCCTGTTGACTCTAAATGAAAAACGACATCAAATTTGGGATCCGGCAAGGTCATAAATGTTTATAACTGTTTCTACTATGCCATATAGGGATCCCCTTTTAACTATTTCAACGTTTAGATATTTTACAGTAATGTATTTATGTCATACATGACAGTACTCTGTGATAAGTTATACCCCTGGGCAGGCTGTTGCAGAAGGAAGAGCCATATACAATAACACGAAGCAATTCATCAGATACATGATCTCCTCAAATATCGGTGAAGTTGTTTGTATCTTTGTGGCAGCTGTACTTGGAATACCTGATACCCTAGCCCCAGTAAGTTCCCTTGATACGAATTTGCTTTTATTATTATGTAGAAAAAGTGAGTATATCCATATACTTGTCAAACATTAATCCAATTTGAAGTGAGCGCCAAAACAACATTTCATATTTTGCCTTGCTGAATTGATCAATATTTTTTGGTAGTCTTTCATTGGCTACAGGCATGGTGTGCTTTGTGGAACTACATTTTAAAATTGGTGATTGGTGGTTTTGGTCTGTTTGACTGCATGCAGGTCCAGTTGCTCTGGGTCAACTTGGTAACTGATGGACTGCCTGCTACTGCTATTGGTTTCAATAAGCAAGATTCTGATGTGATGAGGGCCAAACCTCGTAAGGTATTATCTTGATCTATGTTGCAATAGTGATTATTTCGTTACAAATACCAGTACAGAGGCTTACAACACCCATTTGCTGCTTCTGATACCCCCAGTCCTCGACTTAAAATTGAACTAACAGATAAACAAATGAATCAGTAAAAGTCAGTTAGGGTGAATGGAAGATAGTCACATACTACTCTGTTGGAAGGGAATGTGAGGACAAGAAA
Source organism: Passiflora organensis (assembly GCA_019739055.1). Lineage (NCBI taxonomy): Eukaryota > Viridiplantae > Streptophyta > Magnoliopsida > Malpighiales > Passifloraceae > Passiflora > Passiflora organensis. The sequence continues at coordinate 685,304 of JAEPBF010000303.1, forward strand.
AAAGTTGTCATGTTAAAGGATAGTCAAGATTGAGTGGTCTACAATATTGAAATTTGCAGGATTAGGCTTTGGAAGGTTTAATGAAACCTATAGTGGCTCAAAATCGACATTCTTTCTCTTGGTTTGCTGATTTTTTTAAAATGAGATATATAGGGTTTGAAATAAAAACTGAAAACAGGTGATTGCTTAGATCTAATTTTCCTTAGTTTGCTTATCTAGATCTAGTTGTGTTAAAAACTGAAAACAGGTGATTGGTTAGGTGCGTGTTGTCTTGTGCAGATGGGGAAAAACACTTGTTCATGTAGCTTATTGCAGCATGTGCCATAGATAACTTCTTACTATGGGTGGTAAAATTGACCCACTCATTACCGACCCATACTCACCCATAATATAGGTGGGTATGGGTAAATAGGTGGGTACGTGTAAAAAGTTATTACGGGTTTAAATTTTTATTCATTTAATTATTGGTTAGACTTGTTCTAAACTTGGACACCCCACGCAACAACATTGTCCAATTCACTAATAGAATAAATGTGCACTTTTTGCTTTTTCACTGACCTGATCTAATACAAATGGTGCAGCTGTCTTATACTGGTTGCTCAGTAGGGTATGGGTTTTATGGGCACAATGGATATAGATGTCGATGTTTAAAATAGACAAGTGATAAAAGGGTGTATGGGTCATATATTTTTTTAGAATGTGAGTGTATGGGTTTTATGAGTCAACCTATATTAACTATTTGCCTCTCAAGGTAATTGTCACGACCCAGTCCCTGGACTCTCGGCCCAGTGAGCCCGTGTATGTGTGTGTGATGGATCACAACTGTAACGTTGAGTTGGGTTTTTAACCACATAGTCCAAAAGATACAACTTGTTACAAATGATACATCACACAACACATATAAGCCCAAGACTTCCCCCACTTCTTTCCGATGTGGGATTGGGTAACACAGACCCCCTACGAGCTTGGTCTCACAGTAATACCACACCTTGTTCGCACCTCAATTTTTTAAAAGTTAATCGACTCTTTAAGATCATTATCTGCAGTCTATATTTGTGATGCTTTCTCTTGGGCTTTGTCCAATGAATTTTCCCGTTGAAAGAATGTGGATGAGTTAGATAGCATGGGATAATTGTTTCCCTTTCCTCTTCTTCCATACAGATCCTTTTCATATAGATTTAAATTTTCTCACATGTTTCTAATTACAAATTGTGTGTAGATATGTTGCTTATTCTATTCTGAATTACATATCTTTCAATTTGACCTGCAGGCAAATGAAGCAGTTGTTAGTGGATGGTTATTTTTTCGTTATTTGGTAGTTGGAGGTAAATACAACTGCCATTTTATGTTGATTGCTATGATGGTGATCATATATGTCTTTCACAAGTGTGGTAACCATTTTGTTGACTGCTCTTTATCAGGCTACTTCGTATTAATCCTCTTAATTCTGATTTATTCCTTTATCAGCATATTGTTCTGCTTGGTTCTTGACTGCTTGCATAGTTGGTTTTCCTTAACATGTCTTCTAAACCTTTTGCTTACTGCAACAGAGATGTCATTTTGGTGCCACCGTTTTAAACCTCCAGAACCTAGTTTATAAAAGTTGGCTAGTTTACTGTTTGACCTGCTGATTGAAATAAGTTCTTGCATCACAAGTGTTGTTTTCTAGTTGACCCAGGAATATGTCACTGGAATTTCTGGTAATATCAAATTCTTTCAACCGACAGCTGCTTTTCCAAGTGCCAAACCTTTCGTACGCAGGAGGCCTTAGAAAGTCTAGAGAATCACCAGCAAATTAAGAAACAAAATCCTGAAAATTAGTCGTATTATTCTCAAAAGGGATTTCCTGGTTTCAAGCTTCGTTTGCCGCAGAGAATTTGTTTTAGTGAGACTGATCAAGTAGTCACTTAGTTAAAGTCTACTTTATCAATCAGCTCCATAACCACAGTTTAGTCAAGGTTTAAGCTGATCAGAAAAAATGGTTTGGATGGCCTCATAATCTTTATCCCCCTCAACCATTAAAAATTCAATATCATAATCTCATGCACCCAAATTGCATAAAACTTGTGAATTGGGATTGTTTATGGAAGCATAGTTATACGTTAAGGGGCTACATATAATTGTCAAGCTCTTACCAACATATGCATGCATTACTTAGTTGGGGCACTAGACAGTCATCTTCGTAAGTGGACTAATTTGTTCTCTGTTATTTTTTTTTTTGAGAAATGTATCCTTGGATATATTATATTTCTATGGTTTGGTTTTTATTACACATACATTCCTCATATTTCAGAAATGCTTAATATTGGATCTGGTTGATGCAGCTTATGTTGGCCTTGCGACAGTGGCAGGGTTTTTATGGTGGTTCATGTACGCAAATAATGGCCCCAAGTTAGCATATAGTGAACTGGTATATTTATTTTGAACGGCTATGGAAATATCTTTTTTCTTCTCTTTCTCTCTATGTGGGAAAAGTTGCATCTTTTTGGATTCATTTACATGCATATAATGAATTGGATAGGATATACATCTCATGACAATTATTGCTAAAGATGCAACTTTGTTGAGATTCATGGTTTACTTAATATATGTATAATTGTTTCTTAAATGATCAACGTGAAAATCTGGCTGGTTAATGAATTACGTTGCCCTGCTTTTTGCTGTACTGTTTTCAACATTTTATCATAATTTAATGTCTGCACTCTTAATAACTGTTTTTATTGCAGATGAATTTTGAGACGTGTGCAACCAGGGAGACCAACTATCCATGCAGTGTATTTGACGATAGGCATCCTTCGACTGTGGCCATGACCGTTCTTGTTGTTGTTGAAATGTTCAATGCTCTGAACAATCTCAGTGAAAATCAATCTCTTTTGTGAGTAATAAGTCTGACTTGGATACTTGTTGTTTCACTTCCGCCTTGGGTCAACTTCCATTAGATTCTAAAATTTAGCTCTATTTTCTAAAAGTGCCAAGAATTTTTAAATATTCTAGTTAGTTAGCTCCAGAAATTTCCTGTTTAGCTAATCTATTGCCTCTTAAAACTTTTGTCATGGATGGTAGATACTGCATTCATTATACTTTTCACTGTATAATATTACTCTGGTTTTTTCTTCACCATCAAACGGATCTCTTTTTGCTATTATTTTTCTAACTTGGGGAATTAAAACCCGAAGCTTTGCTACTGACTTGGTTTCTTTGTTTCATTTGAAGTGTTATCCTTCCCTGGAGTAACTTATGGCTTGTTGGTTCAATCATCTTGACCATGCTTCTTCACATACTGATTTTGTACATTCATCCACTATCGGTTCTTTTCTCTGTAAGCAGTTTTCTGTCCCTGCATTCCCATATGATTTTTTATTGGGTAATTATTTTCTTTTCTTTACCACATTACAAGTAACATATGTATTTCAGGTGACATCACTATCCTGGGAGGAGTGGAAAGTTGTCCTATATTTTTCATTTCCGGTATGTGGTGACTTTTCTCATTGCATAGTTTGCCAAGTTCAATTTGTATGTGGTTTTCTGTTGACTTAATATTGATGCTTAAGCAATTTGTTTGGCACAATACTCTTCAGTTAGTCTGAATCTGTTTGAAAGATATAAAATATGAAACATTGTTGTAGACAAGTGGCTTTGTTTCTCTTTTACTGATAAAACAATTATTATTATTCTCAATTGTGGCTTTTTATCCTTGGTTCTTCCTCGCTTCTGCTCCGTTTCTGCTTTACTGATAAAATGATTCATGTTCTCAATTGCGTCAAATGCATTGTTTCTTATCTTTGGTTCTTCCTCACGATTTTGGTGCATGGGCTGTGCATTGGAATATATCTGCTAAGATTTTGTATTGTCTTGAAATCTTTGCACCCATCAAAGGTTCATGATCTGGTGTGTTATGAAGGTACCGCTGCCCTTGTATATTCTTTTATTTTTTATAGTTTATGCTATATCTGATTTTAATGATCTGGCATGGCTATGCTTAGCACAAAGCTGTTCGCTTAAATGTTATTTCCTCTCTTCAAGGCGTTTGAGTCGCTTCAATGGCCTATTTAATACCTTGGTGCTTATTTTTTTTGTATATTCGCTGCAGGTCATAATAATTGACGAGGTCCTGAAATTTTTCTCCAGAAATTCCTATGGTAAAAGTTCATTGATTTGCGTCTTTTACTTTTCTGTAATCAATGGAGACGCATATCATTACACCTATGGGCTTGGTTTGGCTGTAAAGCTGGCATGTTTTCCAATTCCTGACCTCCATAAGAATTATCTTCTGTTAGTCACTTTCACACTCAGGCTCATGATATCATGCAGTCTCTACGCGAGGGAACATTAGATACGTGAATATTAAGCATATCTAACCCTGCTTGCAGGTATAAGGTTCAGTTTCCGATTCAGAAGGCATGATTTGCTTCCGAAAAGAGAATTACGTGACAAGTGAGAAGAAGAAAAAAGCTTAAGTGACTAATTGCTGAAGAAATCCAATCGCATATGGCTCTTCATCTGGAATCTCTTTGCACCTATTTGTCTACACAGATGGAGGCTATGGAAGAAGGGATACTGCATAATATCCGATGCTGACTTTCTTGGATGTCTGATAATAGAGATGTTGAGCAAATATTGTACTAGTAAAGCAAAGGGGCCAGGATATATTGGGTTACTTGTGTTAGGCATGTGCCTCAAGGGTGGTAGTATCACTCATTGTGGTTGAACATGTCGTCAATTTTGATAATTTTGTATCAAGTTGTAATTTTAAATACTCTTTTGTTGTTTTATATGGCTTTAATTTATCTGGAGACATACTCGGTGCCTTATCATTGGGAATGTATGTTATTAATAAAAAAGAAATCACAATCACACCTACACATATTTGATGACATCTCTTATTGTCTTATTTGTCTCAAGTGATTTGAGGATCAGTAAGTATGAGATTCAAGACCCAATGACATCACTCATTTTGGTTGTAATGTTTAGTAATTTTGTTATTTTTTTAAAAATAATAACAATTAGTGTCAAAAACTAATAAAAATAATTTAAAATTTAAAACTTTCTTTTTGAAAAATGTTGTCTTCTTTCCATTTTATTTAACATAATTTTACTAATTCTCTTTAACTATAGTATTCCACATTATTTTATTAAAAAATTTCTTATTTTTGTGATAGGGCAATTTATGATAGATGTTTTGGTCTGGATAAAAAAATTATGATCTGTCTTGGTGCTAAGATTTGAATACACGTGAAATTAAGTAAATAAAATTGATGTAGATATAGTATATCTGTATAATTTATAAATATATTAAAAAATTTATAATTAGAGACTAGAATGATTATTATCTCACCGCATCATATGTCCTACATAGAAATAGAAGCACATATTAAGAAGAGAAAAAATAGTTTACTATAAGAACGAAGACGTAACTGATGCAACTCAAAGAATATAAAATTCATGTATTTGATTTATAATATAAAATATAGTTCCAGTCCAATAGGTTATAACTCATAAATTCATAATACAACACGGCTAATGATTCCTACCAAAACCTATCGGGATGAACATAATAAATCACTCCTCGAGTAACCCCTGCTAAAGAGAAACCGAAAGCCCACTAACAGTGTTAATTTATATTTTTAAGAAAATAATAAATATACACGCAACCCCTACTACCAGTGTTGTCCGAGACTAGGCAGAGAAAAATTATACGTATTATATTCGTCTCAATACTCAATATAAACCAACCTACGAAGACCTGATAGACAAATGAAAATAACCCTCATACAACTCCCGAACAGGCAAACAACTCTCTCCTATCACTGAGATTCCGTACACTCACCTCGCATTGGCCAAATGAACACTTATCGAGATATATATTATATTGAATACAAAATGTGTATTAAACATCATACTTATTTAAAATATTTTATTGAAAATTATAAAATCATATATTTATACTAAGCTCATTAAATTAATATTATATTTATATTATACTTTTTAATAAAGAAAAAAAACAAAAGGGAGAGTGACGATGCACGAGAAAATGATATTAATGTTATAGCTGAATTAATTTAAGAGGCAAATAGTATACTGTCCAAATTGGTAATTAAAATTCCTCACAAAAATTAAAAAAAAAATAGAAAGGACATGTTGGCTTATTGTGCATGCATATGAGGTTGCAAGAAAGGAACAAAAGTCAAGAAGAATGAGCTGCACATATGGAGATAAAAAAACAAAAGTGACAAGATGGCCTATGTGCTGCGCAAGTGGGAATAAAACCAAGAAGGAACGTAGCTTTACCGCAAAAAGACAAAAAGTAGCAGCAAAAGATGCAGAAAAAGAAATGACGTAGTACCATAGGAATTAAAATAAAGAACCAGCAAAGGGATGTTGCAATAAGACAAACGGCTATCAATTCCCTGCAATATTTGAGTTCCTGTATCATGACTCGAGGCGACAGAGCAACCTAACATACTAGTGAACTAAACGCAGCCACTCTATATTCAAAGGAAATGCGGAAGCTGGTGAAAGGGTCTTGCTTTAAAGTTCTTCTAGGTAAGTGAAGTGTGACCACCTTGTCACGACCAAAAATCAGACTACGCGTCATTCGGCTTTGTGCGGGACCCGTCTCCCAAATTAAGGAATATGTTCCCCACCTTTAGAGGGAATCCAAGAGAAAATTAAGGAGCTAATCAAGGAGGAAATCAGACACTATGTTCCCCACTAAGAGAGGGAATTAAGGAACTTAATTGGGATCCGTGTTTGTATTTTTTATTTTTGTATATAACCGTTAGATCATATGGCTTGATTTCCACCATCTATTGGGGAGTTGTAAAGGCTATATAAGGGGTGCCTCCCCTCATTTGTAATCATCCACCAAATCCAGCAATTCTTGCAATATAGAGAGTTTAGAGCTTTCTCTTCATTCTCTTGTGTGTCTCTCTCTTTTTAGTTGTGTTCTAAGCTTAGCATTCTAGCTAGCTTTGTGAGGAAGGCTGACTTAGCCTATTGCGAGTGCGACAGTCTAAGGCCGCACGAAGAGTTTCTATTCCGCAAAAATCTAGTCCCGTGACAGTTGGTAGCGGAGCTAAGGCTCAAATTTTTTGAGAGAGAAATGGAGATGCCTACTACTTCTAATTCCAACATCCATATTGAGGAGGTTCGTATGGGGAGACTACCCCAACGTGCTCTCGAACCTAGTAAGAAGAGAATGAAGACTGTTGATCATCTGTCATCATTGGAGGCAAGGATCACTCGTGTGGAGATGAAGGCTGCCGATGACAAAGATAAGCTTGAGGAGTATGGCCAACGCATAACCGAGCTCGAGTCAGGGGACGTAAATGAGCTTCGTGAGGAGATGCAAGGCGCCCTCATTGTTATCCACTCTTGGAGGCAATAGTTAGATGATTTCAAGGTAAATTTTCTTGCTGAGATCTCTTTATTTAAGGATGATTTGGTTGAAATCAGAAAAGATTGCAAGAAGGGCATTGTGCAAGGGGTTGCCAAGCCCAAGCTGAAGTTGGATGTCCCGAGGCCAAAGTCATTTGGTGGGACAAGGAATGCCAATGAAGTGGACAACTTCCTTTTCAACCTTGAACAATACTTTCAAGGGGTGGGCATGGAGAGCGATGGAGATCGACTTTCCCAAGCCCCACTAGATCTAACCGATAGTGCCACAACCTGGTGGAGGATGAAGCATGCTCAAATCGAGCGTGGCACCTTGAAGTTGGAGACGTGGGCAGATTTCAAAAGGCTCATGAGAGCACAATTCTCACCGAGGAATGTGGAGCTAGAAGCGAGGGAGAAGCTTCGCAAGTTGTCCCACAAGGGCGACATCCGAGACTACGTGAGGGAGTTCACGGAAGTCTTATTGGAGATTCCAGACATGCCTGAGACGGAGGCCATGTATATGTTTCTGGGAGGCCTACAAAGTTGGGCCAAGCTAGAGCTTCATCGACGCAATGTCAAGGAGCTCAATGATGTGATCACCGAGGCTGAATCCTTGGCAGAATTCGAGAGGAAGCCCAAGGGTTCAAGCCCACCTAAGCCTAAGAGTTTCCATGACTACAAGGCTAAAGGTGGGGGAGCACTCCATGAAGCCAAGGAGTGGAAGGACAAGCCTTTCAAGTCCTTCAAATCCTTACGACCAGCCAAACCCACACAAGGGGGAGGTGAAAATCGGGACAAGGGCGAGAGACCCAAGCTTTCATGCTTTTTATGCGAGGAGCCGCATAAAGCTATGGATTGCCCGATGAGGAATAAACTATCAGCCATGGTCACGGAGGCCGAAGAAATGGAAACACCAAGGATGAATTCCATGCAATTGTTGAGTGTCGTTAAAGCCTCAACCAAAGATGCCAAGGTGGAGCAAGCTGGGAGAATGTTTTTTATACCCATCGTGCAAGGGAGGGAGTCCCGTGCATTGATCGATACCGGTGCTACTCAAAACTTCATTAAGGAGGAAGCACAACGACTTGGCATCAAGTTCAAAGAGGAGAAAGGCTGGCTGAAGAAGGTGAACACTCAAGCCCAGCCAATCTTTGGAGTAGCCCGAGGGGTCGAGCTACAAATAGGAGAATGGAAAGGTAAACTTGACTTCTCCATTGTTCCTATGGATGATTTTCCAATTGTGTTAGGGATGCAATTCCTGGATCAGACGAGAGCAATCCCAGTGTCTTGCACCAACACCCTCATACTTTCGGAAGGGAGCCAGTGTTGCGTGGTGCCTGTTGCTCGAGAGAAGGAGCTGAAGACAAAAACACTTGCAGCCATTAGCCAATCGGAGAGTCCTTTGCTGGAAAGGATCCAAGGGGGTATAAAACAAAAACCCCAAGTTCAGGCCATGGCAGAACAAGTGAAGCAAAGGCTGAATCCATCCTCCTACCGCGTTGTCAAGGAGTGTGACAAGCAAAAGGACATTGCAAGAGTGCAATTGTCCAAGGAGGCAAAGTGGAAGGAAAAAAGGGTAGATACAAAGAGGCGACCCTTGGAGTTTGATGAATGAGATCTTGTGTTGGTGAAGCTGATGCCTCACCAAAGTCGAGTTTTTGCCAAGTTGCACAAGGGGCTAGTGCGACGATACAAGGGTCCTTTCAAGGTGTTGAAGAGGATCGGCAAGGTGTCATACAAGCTGGAATTACCACCGAGATTGGAGTTCCATCCTGTCTTACATGTGAGCTTGTTTAAACCATTCCAAGAAGACACGGAAGATCCGGAGAAGGGGAAGTCAAAGAGAGCTACCACAGCTGTGACGAATGCCCATGATAAGAAGCTAGATGAGATCTTATCAAGACAGGTGGTGCAAAAAAATGGGAAGCACATGAACCATGTGGAGTACTTTGTTCGATAGAAAGGCGACTCTCCTAGCGAGACAAACTGGGAGAAAGATTTCGATCTTTGGCAGTACTAAGACGAAATCAACGAGTTCTTGAGGCAGCACACAACGAGGACATTGTCGAGTTTGGTGGGGGAGAATGTCACGACCGAAAATCAGACTACGCGTCATTCGGCTTCGTGCGGGACCCGTTCCCCAAATCAAGGAATATGTTCCCCACCTTTAGAGGGAATCCAGGAGGAAATCAAGGAGCTAATCAAGGAGGGAATCAGGCACTATGTTCCCCACTAAGAGAGGGAGTTAAGGAACTCAAATGGGATTCGTGTTTGTGTTTTTTACTTTTGTATATAACCGTTAGATCATACGGCTTGATCTTCACCATCCATTAGGGAGTTGTAAAGGCTATATAAGGGGTGCCTCCCCTCATTTGTAATCATCCACCAAATCCAGCAATTCTTGCAATATAGAGAGTTTAGAGCTTTCTCTCCATTCTCTTGTGTGTCTCTCTCTTTTTAGTTGTGTTCTAAGCTTACTATTCTAGCTAGCTTTGTGAGGAAGGCTGACTTAGCCTATTGCGAATGCGACAGTCTAAGGCCGCACGAAGAGTTTCTATTCCGCAAAACTCTAGTCCCGTGACAACCTGCACTCTATCTATTGGCTTGTACAAAGACCTAAGGAACAGAATCTCCTTAGTATAGATAGAGGCTCACCTATCCGGTTGATAAAATCAGCCAGCTAAACCAAATATCCAAAGAGTTCTCATTTAACGATTTTGAAAGCGGATCTCTTTAAGGGTTCAGTGAGTTCAGCTATCACAAATTCCCCTTCTTGAGTTTAGAAAAGTATCCTATCAAGCCAAGCTGGAAGCAACTCACTCCTATTCTTGTATGTTGTATTATAAAAGACCCAATATACCCATCTCCTCAAGGTATCAACATGCAGAACCAAAATAATAGTGTGCTACAATACAAAATTAAGAAGGAAAAACAAGGATGCGCTAATTTTTAATTTGAGAGGGATGGTCAATCAAGCTAACAAATTAAAAGGTGCGACAAGATGACAATGAAATACTTTTCTCTTGAGAGAACAAGCAGCATAATAACTAAAGAAAAAAAAATAAAAAAATAAAAACACAAGCAACAATGATGAAGTGATTGCCGATCAAACATATGAGGCATAGTCTATTACGTGCAAAAGAACTGGTGACAATTCCCTTGTCTTTATTGCATGATCCGGATTCAAAACCACATGAATCAAACTAACATTCGAATCTGAAATTGCAAACCAGATTTAAAATACGAAAGAGAAAATCCTACCATTCCCTCACCGACATATAAAACCAACAAAATCACTAAGCTTTACACGAACAATCGAGCAATGGAAAAGAGAGAAGTTTAACGTGACCGTTGGATTGGAAAGGGGGAGTGCACACCAATCAAGAAATTAATGGCGGCACAAAAAATCAAGAATAGGACTTGATGGCGTAAAAAATAAAGGAAGAAAAGACAAAAATTTTGTCTGAAACAAAAACAATACCAGTGACTAAGATAATTAGATGGGCTTAAAGAGAGTTTATATAACCCAACCTCAAAACTCTAGTGGGTTTGGATTAATAGACTCGACCCAAATATACCCGATCGGACTTTAAAAGATACGAATAAGACCTTACGATATAAACGGACCCGGAAACAAGTTGGTATCTGATAGGAGCAAAAACGTAATTTTTCACTGTCGATTTTTGTCTCAATCAAAGTGTCAAACGTACACATGGATCACTATAACGAAGCTGCTGGACATACAAATAGGGACAGGCTTTCACACTTTTTCTCTCCGATTTGATGCTATATATATATGGGGAGTTTTTTAGATTATTACCGCTTGACATATGGTAACCAAAAATGGAACAATAATTCCAGAATACGAGTCACCGCCAATATAGACTGGATTTGAGAGGAATTCGGGATGATTGATTAGCCACTGCAGAATGGAATCAGAGGAACAGAAGACAAAAATATTAACAAGATAATGCCTAACCCAAAGTAATCGTCAGCTTTACTTATAGAGCAAGTATGTTACCTTTCGAAGAAATTGATGCGCTTGGTAAACTTGAATGGAATCGCTTGCATTAGAAGCAGTTTGGGTTCGCGCATAGGAGAATCCAGTACCAACAGGCAAATCCAGAAATATGATGCTGCTCACCTGCAGATCAATAAGAAGCAAAATTTTGCAGCAGCTAATCATTATAGTCACGATTCAGCATATAAACATATTACCTCTGTCCATGAGTGTGGATTAGAGATCAACGTAGGTATGCTTCCGTTGTACTTCTCTACCTTGAAATTTATTGGGCCTGAAGATTAGAAAAGATTAACAGATTCATTTGCAATGGATTTTGGTTGCCAATGACCTATAGGCTTCCTGTTAGTGGCGGCTTCGTCAAGGATAGAAACAAGCGGAAACGTGTAAACAGTCCTGAGCACTACAACCAAGCTGTAGCTTCCTTACCAATTTCAAAAACCAGAGCAGAGAAGGCAGAGAAGGCAGAGCAGCCTGGGCCACCAATTAGCCAAAGCAAGAGGGGGTCCTCTTTGGCATTCCTCTGTGACTTGACAAAGTAGTAGAATAGCTGCACATCCTCTGATTCCTCCACGCCAACATACCTGACAGGTCCAAAACCACTGGACTTACGTAATTACATTTTTCTGTCGATACCACACTTGAAAAGCCGATCAACCTTACATCTATCCCTCTAAATAAATGTGGGAAGTGCTGATTAACTCACCCAGTTTCAAGAGAGAAGGGGAGAGACCCTTGGAACCCAGGAAGATGCTTGACAATGGAGTGAGCATCAGATAGTGCAAGCAATATTGAGCAAACGAGTAACAGCAACAGAGAGGGAAGGAAGGAGGTGCCCATTATTTTTCTCGAGCTTGCTACTTCTTTGTCCAGTCAGTCTCAAAGTGTATGTATCCCTGAGACAGATAAAATGATTGAAGAGATATGCGTCGCATCCTCCATGCTGGCAGATTTAATTCGTGCACGCGGTTGCAGGGTCGTTCTGGAAGGATCCCTTTGTACTGTTGTACATAATACAGACCCATATTGGGTAATTTTATGGTGCGCATAATGTCAGATTTTATGGGACCATGTCTGAGATTGGGGGTTGTTTTAGTCTCACCCACCAACTCTGTAGCTAAAAATTTCACGATTAGCAGTTTAAATCATGGTTTCTTCTGGGATTGGTTTTCCATATCTACTTTGACAATTAGACTATTTCATCATGGCATGGATGGGCATCAATGTTTGATGTATTTTTTAAGATATATATGGTTTATTATGGATGTTAAATAATTTTAAGTAATGAATAAATAATATTTATATATTTAATATTATTAAATTAAATTAATATTTTATTAGAAAAGTCAAAATAATGTTGACCAACGCCATTTGGTCAAAATGTAGCGATGATCGTCATTTCGATCACCCACTTACCTCTATTGTCATTTTTGCTAGAACAGCATCGTATTATGAACACCCAAATGAAGTCGTTCCGTCATTGGGAGTATCTCTAGTTGGGAAGGTTCTCCCACTGCCTTTGACCCGTTCTTAATCCTATACGGATCAAAATCCTACATTCGGTGTATAGAGCTCCTCAAGCTCTGAAAATACCCCCATATACTGAATCGATGATTGGCGAGTTGATTCCCCAAGCAAATCGTGTATTTTGGTGCTCTAAGGATGCGGGTTAGGTAATTTCATACCTTGAAAGCCAATTCGTTTTTCCTTTGATTATAATGGATTTTGGTGGTTACAACTTGTTTTCTTTACATTTTTAGATTCCTCTCGTTTAGAGCTTCAATTTGATATATAAAATGTCCAATTCTGAGTTTTGTGTTAGAAGTTACGTTAATTTAAAAAAATAGGGGATTTTCTTCAATTTGGGATTGTCTAGAGGTTGAAGACGACTTCCGAGGACAAGTCGCCCAAAGCATCCTCATATGACAGGTCGTTCTGAGTGTAGGTGAATGATGTGTCACCTACATGGATAGGCGATCTGTCGTTCACATGTGAGTATAGGTTCTGTCCGAACCAAAGGCTCAAATAAGGTGTGACACACCCAAAGGCGAACACATGTCACCCTTGAGTAGGTTCTGGTATAGGTTTGGCAAAACCTGATGCTGCCACATGTTAAATGCTAGTAGGTCCGAGTTAAATAAATTTTAAAAAATTAGAAAAATAGCCTCAAAATATATAAAAATTTGAAAAATAGTAAAAAATTGAAAAAAATCTTGAAAAATTATAGAAAATACTAAATTTAATTTGGATTATACTGATATCAAATTTGTAAAAATTAGACGTAATTAGTCAATTAAATAGAATAAATATTAGAAAAAAAAAATCACTCAGTTGGGTCCCGAGTCGATTATTAGGTAGAAATGCCTCGGTTTAAGGACGTAGGCGAGTGATTTTATGTGGTATTGTGTAATTGAGTATTATTTACTAAGAATATGGGATCGTTGTATGTAGGTGGACTCCTACAATGGTAGGACCTCAAGGAATTGGTCTGCAGCGCCATCGACAGCTGTTTGGGCTTCGAAACCCGTGAGTGAATGAAATCTTCTTTCTTTTGATAAATTGCTAGCATGAATTGTTAAAAATGTAATTAATAAGTAGTGAATAACTAAAAATCATTTATGTGTGCTGACAATGTGTTGTGCTAAGCATGATAAAAGAATAAATATGCATCGAGTAATATGTTATCTCACGAAATGTATGAGTGTGTCTGTCTTGCTATGCTTGGACTATTAAAATGCAATGGACGTATTCGAAAATCAACATAGGCATGTGGAATGCACCGAATCTGTATAGGGTAACCTGTGCGATCCCTTGAGAGTTCTCTAGGTCTGGTAGTGTGACATGAAGATGTTAGTCACAAGGTATGTGTTTGATTAATATGAAGTGAATAACTAAAAATCGTATGTATGTGCTGGTGATTTGTTGTGTTAAGCATGATAAAAGAATAAATGTGCATTGAGTAATATGTTGTACCTCGAAATGCATGAATGTGCATGTTTTGCTATGCTTGGACTATTGAAATGCATAAAATGCAATGGACGCATTCGGGAATCAACATCATCATGTGGAATGCACCGAATCTGCATAGAGTAACATGGAATGAAATGGAATCTGGGTCTTGTAGCGTGGCGTGGAGACGTCAATCATGAGGTAATAAGGTTGGAATGGACTTTATTTTATTGTTAATTAAATTATTAATCAGGATCCTATAGTGTGGGGATCGATTAAGTGTTGCTACCATCACCTAATGCCCCAGCATTGTCAGTGGATCACCTAGGCATTAAATTTATATGGATTTGTCTATTGTATATAATAATAAGATAAATTGAAAGATAACGAGATTAGAGTGCCACTGACAAACTCTAGTCCTATTCTTGCCTTGGATAGACTAGAAGATATTGCCAACCCCAAATCACGGTCATGTGTGTTTTAAAGGGTCATGTGCTTGCTACATATTATAAGACTGTGATTATGTGTGTTAATGCATGAATTGATTAATTCGTTAAATGCCAGCATGTTTTCTCGATGTATATTATGATTGTTTGTGAAATACTTTGTATATTTTCTCATTCGCTCACCTGGAAGGATTCTACCAGATTATTAACATGTAATGAAGGAAAATATAATTAGGAACTCACTCCCAGGCATCTCAAGAATGGAATAACGGATCGATCGACTATTGACCATATTCGAGGTAATTTTAAAGAGGTTTATATATTCATAGTAATAATTTTCCTGAGTCTGTTGTGTATAACTATGAGTCAATGTATTAAATTGATTCTTGATTAGTATTGCTAAAGATTGTTTATTTCACGATGTCACCGGACAATAACATATCATTCGATTAATGCTATTGCATATTATGTCCATTAATTATTTCATTACCATCTCTACATTATTTCTATACCACTGGTCTTGTAGGTTTATTATATGCATTGCTGTGTGAAGTGGCAATGTATATAATGGGCCTACAGTGACTGTCACGTGAATTTTTGGGATCCGGAGCATGATAGTTAACGTGGTAGCAGAGCATTGTCTGATTGCTATTCCTTGAAACTGATATGTTTCTCCTTGAAACTGATATGTTTCTCATTCCTTAATGCTACACTACCTCTCCTTTATCACCCGTATGGGTGACAATTCTTGCAATTGCGGAGTGTATTTCCTTTTCCTTAAAGCATTTCTTGTTATTAAGTAATATTTTGAGTGACATGGTTTCTTTTCTTCTGAAAACAAGAGTGAACCTTTCATCTTTACCAATTATGGTAGTTGTCGAGTATGATTACATCCTATAAGTCTGTTTCCACTTTTATGTCACTCGATCGAGCAATATCGTTTTGGAAAATGTCTTGCTATCGTAAATACATAGTTACATTGGGCATCTCTGGATTTGATATGCCTTTATACTATAGTATCTCTTGCATGAGATCCATTTGAACTCTGACGTCTGCTCGTATTCTTAATCGTTGTGAATATAAATGTGCATAGTGATTTGCAAGCAATGCTCTCTTATGATGATTACTTGGATGAGTGATAGTTTTAGTCCTTTTTATAAGATATTGACTCGTGCATGGCTATTTTCCTTATTAAAGAGGGTCGATCGATAGAAGAATTGTTTTTTTGTGAATCAATTGAGTCAGGGAAAACTATATATATATTGTGCTAATATTGATTTCAGGTTGGAAGTCCTAGGAGAAGCTATAATGATCTCCTCTATGTCTTATGTTAAGTTTATATTGACCATTGATGATTTGAGTATTAAAGAGTTTTTGGATTAGGTACGGCTTATAAAAAATCTCGGATAATTGTGAATAATTTTTAGTGGATATTCTCTTTTGAGGCATAAATTGATTTTGGGATTGACTCTAATCTGACAAACTTATAAGAAATAAATTGTCTTATTGAACTCTAACTGGAATTACATGAATGACCGTAGGATGAAGCCTATTATAGACTATTGTCTGGTGAGCCGTAGATGCTAACTCACATAGAACTATGAAAAATTGAGTATAATTAGATGAGGATGGGTACAACTTACCCGATTATCAGTGTATTATGTGTTTATAAGCACACGGAATGCACATTATTCAAATTAACCATTCAAATTTGGATAGTGCATATCCTTATACTGTGTAATTAATTGGTGATATAGTTCATCTTGCATGAATTGCACCTATGAAATTTGAGGATGTTGTTTCGAGACTTTGTCGAAGTCTTGTAGCATATTCTATAAGATATGAGCTTAAGTAAAAGGCTCCTGGGATTTAAGCTATTCGATTAACTAGATACACCCGAACTTTGAGAAACGTATATAATATAAAGAGTTTGTTGATAAAGGATTAACTGATGGGTTAATCCATTTGTGGATTTTGGTTATAAAGGACCTATATGTGTGAATCGTAAGGGTATAGCCTATATTGAGGCTAACTAGCCAGAGGAACAGACAGAGATACAAGAATTATATCGATATTATTGAAATGCGGGATTACAATACTCTAATCATTATTTGTAATCCTTATTTTGAGATTGACGATTATTGTTCTTAATGATGAATGAAGTTCAAGCAGATTTTGATGGGGGTCTTTACATATGCATTGATATAGAAATAAAATATATATGATTTTGATGGTTTAGTACTCGATTTTGAATATTGAAACTGGTTAGGTTTATTGGTTATTATGTGTCATATGGTTATCAATGAAATTTAATTTATTTCGAGAATAAGGAAGGTGTAGTGAGAGACTACTCCCTAGTTTGTAATTAATATCGATGTAATATTTTATCTTGCTGTGTTGAATTAGCTAATATTGAGTTGCTAAAATGAGGTCAATAGCTAAATTGACTGAAGTGTTGTAGATTTAAAGAATGACTCTTTGAATGTGTCAGAAAAGATAAGAGTGGATTGGCGCAGCGAAAGCGTGGTTTGTTAGAGTTGGAAAGAAATTGAGATAAATTCTGCTATGAGCCGATGGTGAAGTGGTTATCTAAATGTGAAGGTTATGAATATGGTATGAGTTAATGACTGGATGAGTCTAGTGTTAGTGATGATATGAATGATACACGCTAATAAAAAAAGTGTTGTTTAACCAAAATGGGTTTATAAGAAATGTGAGTGTGAAGGCATCACCCTTATATGGTCACTATAGTCATGATTTTTAATTAATAACCCGATTGGGTTGGTGATGACATATGATTGTATTTGTACTATCAAGTTTAATAGAAGAGAAAATTTTCAGTGATACAGAAGATAATGAGAATGCGAATGAATATTATTTCAAGATTAAGAGAAAGACAATATAAGATTGTTTGCTAAGTGTCAATGTGATTAGCGGTGGAAATGAAGAGAATGTAGTGGACACTACAATTATGATTGTGATTTAATGAATGTGAGATCCTCACGATAAGAATGATCGGTATAAACAAATTTTGAGGACGAAACTTTTAATAAGTTGGGTAGGATGTGAGAACCTAAAATTTTTGAGCTACTTGGACTACAAAGCTCAATTGAGAATCGTTGTAGTTAGTGAGCTTCAGCCCACGGATCGGGATTGATTATAGAATTAAGGAAGGAAATTGAGATATTTTGAGGAAAATATAAATTTTTGGAATTTATTTTAATTATCTATTTATAATTGGAAAATCATTAATGAAGTTATAATATTGATTTTAAAATCTTAAGACCATAGATTGGTATGTCGGATGCATTTAAGGTTATATGAATTTTTGAAGAATTTTCGGATGTGTATTTTGTAACTATCATCATTTTTTTAAGAAAAAGATTAGGGTTTTTTTTTTTAGTAAATTATATATTTAAGAAAAATATTTTTATAGTGCTGATGGATAATACGATTTATATGAAATCTGTAAAAAATTTTGATATATTTTTTGAAGATTTATATAGTTTATTATGAATTTTAAATAATTTAAGTAATTAATAAAAAAATTTATATATTTATTATTATTAAATTAAATTAATATTTTATTTGAAAACACAAAATGACGTTGACCAACGTCGTTTTGACCATGGCCAAAACACAACAATGGTCGTCACTTTGACCACCCGTGTACCCCTAGTGTCGTTTTTGCTAAAACGACATCGTATTATGAACAGTCAAACGTTGTCTTTCCGTCGTTGGAATTATAGCCGGTCGGGATGCTTCTCCCACTGCTTTTAACCTGTTCTTAATCCTATATGGATCAAGATCCTTCATTTGGTGTATAGAGCTCCTCAAGCTCCAAAAATACCCCCATGTGTTGAATCGATGATCGACGAGTTGATTCCCCAAGCAAATCATGTATTTTGGTGTGCTCTAAGGAAGCGGGTTAGGTTGATTTTCAGACTTTGAAAACCAACTCGTTCTTCTTTTGAATATACCTGATTACGGTGGTTAAACCTTGTTTCCGTTAGATTTTTAGATTCCTCTCGTTTAGAGCTTCGATTTGATAAATAATATGTCCAATTTTGAGTTGTGTGCAAGAAGTTATGCTAAATAGAAAAATTAGAGCTTTCTGCAATTTGGGGTTGTTTAGAGGTTGAAGATAATCACAGATGACATGTCGTCCGAGGCATCTTTGTATGACAAGTCGTTCTGAGCATAGACGAATGACATATCGCTTGCATGGGCAAATAACTTGCCGTTCACATGTGAGGATAGATTATGTCCGAACTGGAGGCTCGAACAAGGTGTGGCATACCCAGAGCCGGAAGCTTGTCATCCTTGGGTAGGTTCGGGTGTAGGTCTAGTAACACCTGATATTGTCATGTGTTATATTCTGGTTGGTCTGAATTAAATAAATTCTAAAAAAATAGAAAATAGCTAAAAATGTATAAAAATCAGGAAAAATAGTAGAATATTGAAATAAATTCAAAAAAAATTATAGAAAATACTAAATTTAATTTAGAATCTAGTGATATCAAATTTGTATAAATTGAAGTTGATTTGAAGGGTCAAATAAACCATAAAAATCTTAGAAAAATGTAAAAAAATGGAAAAACCATCCGGTTGGGTCCCGGATCGATTGTTGGATAGAAATGCGTCAATTTAAGGATCTAGGCATGAGATTTTATGTGGTATTATGTAATTGAGTATGATTTACTGAGAATGTGAGACTGTTGTAGGTAGGTGGACTTCTACAATGATAGGATCTCAAGGAATCGGTCCGTAGTGTCATCAACAACTATTTGAGCTTCGAAACTCGTGAATGGTGGTGAGCAGTGTTTATATCAAGTATTTGGGTTTATTATTGGACATTATTTAGATTGAACTATGGGTCATTTTATCAATTTCACAGAGACTGTTGACATATTTATTAGATGTTGTTTAGTAGGCCATTATAGTAGGTTTTTGGAACTGAACACTTCTGGGAGAACAGTTCGTGCAAGGAAGAAGGAAAAAATAGCGAACCGGACCTAAAATGTGAGGGTACGAACAATGTTGCAAGACCTGGGGATGACGACCGGTCATTGGACAAAGAACGATCGGTCATTGGACAAAGAACGATTGGTCATTGGACAAAGAATAGTCTGTCAAACTTTGCATGAAATCAGTCCAAAGCAATACCAACCGCTCGTTGGACTACGTACGACTGGTCAGTGGTAATTCAAAACAAAAAGATTGGTTGCATTTATGTAAAATCAGTCAGAAGCACTATGAAAGAAATAAACAATCAGTCATACCAACCAATTGACCGGTCATGTAACATATGGATGACACAGTGACTTTTTAGGTAACAACTAATCATTGGGCTTGGTATAACCGATTTGTGGTGTTTATTATTTAAGAAACATAGGTTGTTTTGTTTGTTTTTATTGAAGACTGTACGCATTTACTTATTATCTCTAGAACGGTTGTCGATCCATCAGAGATCAAGACTTCGGTATGTTTGTTTGAGTTTCAATTAATGCAAAGAATTTTTGGATTAATTCTTTCCTTCATCTTTTGCAATCTTGATTTTCTAATGTAAAACTGGGATTCAAATTCACTATATTCTGATCACAAGTTTTTAACCTTATTTCTAATATTGATTAATTGACAGTTCTGGCCAGTTTGTTCATAGGTAATTCTTAATTGATTCGGAAAAACATTTAAACTTCGACAATATATTAGAAGTCTTAGGGCATTACTAAAAATATCTACCAAACTTAGGTTTTATATTGATTGAGCAAAACAATTCAGAAACTTAATTATTATAGGAATATAATTAGTTGGGAATTTGAATTAGCTCTTAATAGTCTGGAAGGATATTAGAGGATTAAAAGATCATTAAGAATAGGTGTAGAACATTGGAATTGAACAATAGTTGGATTAGTTCCCAAATTAACTAACAACCCTAATTATAACACCTAATTAGTTAACTTCGGTTTAAAGTTTAGTTTAGTTCAATTACAACTCCTTATTCGATTCATTTAACTAGAATAGTAGCTTAGGCAAATTGATTAGTTTGAAACAAATTTTCTTGTGGGATCGATACTCATTCTTTTAAACTATATTATTTGTTGACAGCCGTATGCTTGCGATTAAAGGTAAATTCAATTTACACCAACAAGTGAATGAAATCTTCTTTCTTTTGATAAATTGCTGGCATGAATTGTTAAAAATATGATTACTATGAAGTGAATAACTAGAAATCGTATGTGTGTGATAGTGATATGTTGTGTTATGCATGATAAAGGATGAATGTGCATCGAGTAATATATTACGCCACGAAATGCATGAATGTGCCTGTCTTGCTATGCTTGGACTATTGAAATGTATAAAATGCACTGGGCGCATTTGGAAATCGACATCGGCATATGGAATGCACCGAGTCCGCATAGGGTAACCTATGCAAGCCTTGACAGCTCTTCGGGTCTGGTAGCATAGCGTGAAGACATTAATCACGAGGTTAAAAGATCAGAATGAGTTTTATTTATTTTGTTATTAATTAAATTATTAATCAGAATCTTACAGTGTGGGAATCGATTAGGTAGAGTTACCATCACCTAATACCCCGACATCATCAGTGGATCAGACTAGGCATTAATTGACATTGATTTGTCTATTGCATGTAATAATAAGATAAACTGAAAGATAACGAGATTAAAGTGCCACTAACAAATTCCAGTCCTGTCCCTGACCTGGATGGCCTGGATAGATTGGAAGATATTGCCAAGCCCAAATTATGGTCATTTGTACATTAAAAGGTCGTCTGCTTACTGCATATTATATGATTGTGATTATGAGTGTTAATGCATGAATTGATTAATTCATTAAATACCAACATGTTTTCTTCATGTATGTAATGATTGTATGTGAAATATTTTGTATGTTTTTCCGTCCGCTCACATGGTAGGATTGTACCAGATTATTGGTATGTAATACAGAAAAATATAATTATGAACTCGCTCCTAGGCATCTCGAGAATGAAATAACGAATCGATCGACTATTGACCATATTCGAGGTAATTTTAAAGAGATTTATATATTCATAGTAATAATTCTCTTGAATATGTTCTGTATGACTACGAGCCAATGTATTAAATTAATTCTTGGGTAGTATTCTAAAGATTGCTTATTTCATGATGTCACTGAACAATATCTTATCATTCGCTTAATTCCATTGCATATTGTGTCTATTAATTATTTCATTACCATCTCCATATTATTTATATATCACTAGCCTTAGAGGTTTATTATATGTTGTTGCTGTGTAATATGATAGTGTATATAGTAGGCCTACAGCGACTCTCGCATAAAATTCTGGGGTCCGGGCATGACAAATTACATAACATACTATATGTGAGATTTGTGATGTGCATAACATACTGTATAATAGGCACATCACATGCATCATATATCGTATATAATACATATTACATACGTCACATATCGTATAGTATAACTAAATTTCATATTTCATAAATACATGGTGACACACATATTCTAGCAATCCCATAATCTAAAAATTATATAAAAACCATTTACAAATTATTAATATAATATATAAAAATAAGATTATTTAATTAATTTTTCAAGTCAATAACCCATTGTCCCTTTTAAGTAATTTACTTAAAAGTTTGCCTCCACAGAGGCTGAAAAATCCCGATCGTTCAATATGCTTTTGCGGTCGTTGATTGCTACTAATTAATCTTCACCAACATACATTAAGAGCCATCGACTACATTCTTCCTAATTTAATCTTAATTAATTATATCAGAGAATCCGTCATGTGTAACAAAAAATAGAGAATCCTACTTAGATCTTTAATCATCTTTTAAGGCAAAATGATAAATGATAATTATCATAATAATATAACAAAGAATAACTAAAATCTTTCAAACATTTAATTCCAATACAACTCTACATTATACCCAACAAATTAAACATACATTCTATCTCATCAATATGCGGAGATAAAGCCTCTGTCTTATATATACAATATGGCTTTTCATGTTAAAAAATCTTGTTTCTGCACATTAGAGAACCATAGTAAGTGGCACTTCGTTCTGTGATCAGATATTACTGTTATCCATCTGACAATCTTTTTATCTTCTCAATTGGGACTATAAACACAAACACTTAGCTCCGCAGCTTGTCTCGAGACTTTAACATGAGAACATGAATATTTTGATATCACATTGGACTTTGTAGACACAACAAAACAATTTTTTCTCTTATAGAACACACGCTCCATTCATTCTTTATTTTTAGAGCTGACATTTCAACTGTATTAATGATACTTACCACAATCTTTACTAGAAAAATAAAGATACTATTGGTTAGGATCACTCCTGAAATCCGGGACTCTTATCACTATGAAACCGGACTAGCTCAATAATCTCATAAGATTTTATTGAATTTTTAAGTAGAATTTCCAAAATATAATTCATTTAATTTGAATAAACAGAAATATATCCAATTAAAATCTAACACTTGGCACACATAATGGAGAAAATAAAAATCACAAAGAATGATTTTATTAAGATAAAATCCAAAAACAGACCCACAACAAACAAGCCTCAAATAAAAAAGTGGGCCTAGGCTTACAACTAAAGCCTAACATAACCAAAAGAATATTACTTCAAATAAAAGGAAAAGTGCATAAAGAGCATAAAACAAAACCAACAAGAAGTATATTTAAATGAAAAGTCATAGACAACATCAAAGTATGCCTATGCACTTTCAAAACAAATAAATAAAAAAATAAAACAATAGAAAGAGAGAGAAATCATTTTTGGGTAGTTTTATGTGTAAGAAAAGTATAAATTTCAAAAATTAAACAAAAGTTGCTTCTGGACATTGAGCAATAGAATGAAAAAGACTATAAGGGCAAACAAAAAATTCAGTGGGTCTGTCCAGTCAACATATATATATATATGTGGTACTGACTTGACTGAAAATAATTTTTAATTCTCTATCTCAGGATGACATAAAACCTACTTGATGTGCCAGAAGCACCATAAATCTACCCCTAGCATTAAGACATTGGAGATATGGACCTCACTTTCTGCTTACCACATGCAAATCTAAATCAATTGACATTGACCCAAAAATGGGGAAGATAGTCACAACCACTATATTGACAATTTATATTTAATGTTATTCAAAATATTTTGTTTTTATTTTAAATTTTCGTTGCTAATTACAAAAGCTCCTGATCTATCCATCCGCTAAACATGGCAAAGCATTCTGTGGGTTTGTACTCTGGAGCTGTGTATCCTCCTCCCTACTCATTGAACATGCATACAGCACAAAACGTATCAAAAAATAATTCTACAGGTCGGATAAATTACTAGGATATAGAGGTATTCCCTGATCTTCACAGTTGCAAATGCCATCAAATTTGAGTAAGCCCTTGTGTATCTCTACGAGCCAAAACATTTGGCTATAAATGGGAAGTAACAAAAAGAGGAAAGGCATAAATCCTTGCATAGAGTCCTTACCCTGCAACTTGGTCTTCAAGGTGCCAAAGCCTCCAATCATCTTCAATCGAATAGTTCGGGTATCTTATACAAGTTTTAGTGCCAACAAATGGAATGAGCAAATCATGATCACCGTTGTATCAATAGCCGGAAGGACTTGATGAAAAGAGATAGGTCTCCGAAGATTGTCAAATGAATGAATGAATTCCTGTGATTTATTTTTACCTGTAGATTAATCTGCGATAGCCTTTTTTTCCCATGTCTAATTGATACTTAATCTACTCTTTATGTCTCTCGAGTAAGGTAATGGTCCTCGACTGCATCGCTGCCATTCTCTTGTACTTCCCCATACAAAATTAAGTTCTGCTTAGTTTTACTTGCCTAGTTATAGAAGTTTTTACAGATGGTTGAACAGAAATTTTACTCGGCAACAAAACTTAGGAAGTGACGGATTAGGATCTGAGAATTGATGGAGCTCTCTACTAGAAGTCGGCTTTTTATCAAATATTAGTAATATATAGTTAGTATTTGATTTTGTAATTAGATATTTAAATAAATAATATTATTATTCATTGAGAAGGGAAGATTCTATAATATTTTTCTAGATTATTTATGCATTAGGTTATTATATTATCTGTGTATTTTTTCTTTAAAAACCAATAATGAGTAAGAAATACGTATATTCGTAAATTCCATCAATATCTTCTCTCTTCATTTATATGGTTTGACTAAATTTTCTGGATGAACCTGTACTTTTAGCCATTATGTCTTGCCATCAGTTTTTCAAATGAAGAACCATAAAAAAAGAAAGACATAGCCATTATGTCTTGACATCAGTTCTTCAAATGAAGAACCATAAAAGGAGAAAGACAAGAAAGTGAAGAGCTATGGTTTATCTTTTCTCTACCGTTTTAAGTACCATCAGAATCATGAATCAAAAGTTAGTCAAAACTATATAAGATTATCTTAAGGAGGAGTACCAAGAAAATGAAAGAACGAAGAATATGAAAATTCTCAATTTAATTAGAGAATCTGAGATGGTGAAGATAAAAGAAGTTAGAAATTATTAAAGAATATTTAGACAAGCTATTAGGCTTCGTCAATAAAATAATGCTTCTAGACAATATAACTAGAATAATTATTTTATTCTATACCATTAAAGCTATGGTTAGCTTAGTGGGTCTGCCAAAAATATGTATGACAAATCCTTAGACTCCTCCAGTGAAGAGATTTTAGACTTATATTTTTCAGGAAGGGTAACAAAATTTTTTTGGACATTGGAGACAATATCATATGATTACATACCATTAAAGCTAACCATATGGTTAAAGCTAACCATATGGTTGAGACTTACCATCCTTATCTGAAGATAAATATTTGGATTTGGATATGGAACAGCTTAAATGAATATCTTTTAGTTTTTTAAAAAATTATTGAAGTTTCTAATGCTTCATATGGTTGCTTGTAGTTATATAGTTAAGAGCACTTAAGTGAGTATGACTCTAATACTCTTTCTCTCTCCAGTTTGATGCTATATAGCGTACTGTCGTAAGTCACACAAATTAATACCTATTCTCCTTAATGGGTAACAAGTGGAAGCAGGATCGAATTCTCTAAAGAGCTAGAATCAAGCGTGATCACAGAAGATTGTTTTTAAACCATGGCCTTGGCTCCTTAGAAATAAAAGTGGGGATTTGCAAGAAAGTGTTATAATATATATGAAACTTGTAAATAAAAGAGACATTTAACTTGATTGTAAGAGTTTCTTTGATTGATTGAATTATCTAGCTCTTGATGTTGTATGTCACCGAACCTATGGCCACAGGCCACTAAGAATCTTTATTATCTTTTATTCAGAGATTTCTGACGAGACTGCCAAGTATGACCGTGGTACTCCAGGGGCTTGGTATGACCAGGGGCCTTTTTGCTTGCCTTTTCAATTTCAAGGCCTCAACATACTCAATCCTCAGATTCACTCGCACTTTTTTGTTTTACTCATCAATAATTGATTCACTCTAGCTCACCACCGATGTGTCACTCACTAGAGGGGTCACTTTAGCTATACGTGAATTGTTGGTGTTTTTTACTGTAAGATACTAACCTATGGAATTGATTAGAGACTAAAGGTTGACATTCTTTGGAATCACACAAAGGGTAAGATAAACATGATAAATCAACTACTGCAAATAAAAACAAAGCCTCTCAGAGGGCTCGGGACATTTAAATGTCGAAACTAGATTAAAGAAATCTAGCCAGACATGATTAAAACAAAAGCTAAAAACTAAAAGTTCAAGGCTAGAATTCATTGTGCCTAGCCACCGACGACTAGGACTTTTATATTAGATCATGGATCACGCTTCCTTAATGAACGGTCAAAATTCAAATATCTCACTATTCAAATTTAAAATAAAAGATAAAAAACTATCTATTTAGGAATTATTAAGGGTCTCCAGTGAATGCATGTATCAGAGGTCATAGCAAGTTTCGATATTTTTTCCTAAAAACACCCCTAAATTACTACAAATATCTCAGACACAGATTTTTAGGTTAGTTTATAAAAATATAACTAGATGTATTGAAAATAGAATCTTTTAAACTAAAATACTAGATAAATACTAAATAAAACATGTAAACATAATGTGCTATCACTATATCAGAAGCTTTTTGACGTGCTATCATAAGTCATGCAAATTAACACCTGTTCTCTTTGCTGGGTAACAGGTGGAAGCAGGATTGTATTCTCTGGAGAGCTAGGATCAAGCGTGATCTTGGAAGATTGCCTCTGAGCCATGCCCTTGGCTTTTTAGAATTAAAAGTGTGGATCTGCAAATAAGGTGTAATAACTAATATGGAACTTGTAAGTAAAAGAGAAACTAAACCTGATTGTAAAAGTATCTTTCGTTAATGGAATTATCTAGCTTCAGTTGTTATATATCATTGAAACGTGGTCATAGGCTACTAAGAATCATAATTGTCTTTTACTCAGAAATCTTCGATAAGGTTGCTAGGTACGACCATGGGACTCCTGGGGCTTAGTATGATCAGAGGCCCTTTCGCTTGCATTTCTTTTGATTTCAAGGCCTCAGATTGCTAACAAACTCAATCCTCAAACTTACTCACCCTCTCGTGTATCACTTGCCAATAAATCAGTTCACTCTAGCTCTCCTATGGTGTGCCACTCACTTGAGTGGTCACTTTAGCTATATGCGAATTGATATTATTTTAGATTGTAAGATACTAACCTATGGAATTGATCAGAGACTACAGCTTTAGATCTAATGAAATTATGTAGAGGGTAAGATAAATAGAATAAATTAACTAGTACAAATAAGAACAAATACTCTCAGAGGGCTCGGGACATTAAACTATCAAAACTAGACTTAAGAAATCTAGCTGGACATAATTATTGTAGCAAAATAAAAACTAAAAGTAAAGGATTCAAGACTAGAATTCATTGTGCCTCGCCACAAGCAGTCAAGAATTTTATGCTAGATAATGGATCTCGCAGGATCCCCAATGATCGCTCAAAATTCAAATGTATCACTATCCAAACAAAATAGAATAAAAGATAAGAACTATCCATTCTGAAATTATTGGGGGTCTCCCGTGAATGCATTCATTGTAGGTCACAGCAGAATCTGACATTTTCACTATAAATACCCCTTAAATTCATGCAAATATCTCAGATACAGATTTTAAGGTTAATTCATCAAAATATAACCAAATCAAATCAAAATATAATCTTTTAAATCAAAATAACTAGATAAATTCAACATAAAATATATAAAAATAATATGGTATCATATATCCTCATACTTAAGTGATGTTTGTCCCTAAGTATATAACATATGTAAAATAATCTGAATCTGCAAACCACGTAACCGTACAGTCAAATCTACCCTCGGTTTACTCATACTCATCTAAGACCTTGAGTCATTCAAAATATCAAAACTACCAATATGTTCAATCAAATGCATACACTTTGAATAGTGAATATCCTACCGAATCTAAGGGTCGGTATTTAAATCACTTAGTATCAATTCACAACCAAATAGACTACCATATGCTTGCCACCATATCTAAACTCCACTACATAGAACATTACAAATAGAAATCGTTCAGATCATACATATCTGACTAAGGTGAGTCGAGGCCTCTATTGAATGCTAAATAGTCAGTCAAAATTTTTTTAGATCAGACTAAAGTATAGTAGTTTCTTTCCTTTTGGTCTCAATTTTTTTATTCTCTTTGTTTCCTTAGATAGGTCTACTGGGATTTATCTATCCTACCCCTCATTTTCTATTTGGAGTTATGTGTTTTGCTCCTATGTTATTGTTACATAGGTGTATCTAAGTTTTCTCTCTATATTTGCATCATTTGAGGGCTTGGCTGAGATGCCTTAATCATTCTTTATCTTTGAGGAATGCTTTTTGATTTTAGAGACCTTTTTTTGTTCGTGTATGTCGAAATAATTTTGAGTAACTAGTAGGACTTATAAATATAAGGATAAAAATCGGATTGGGTTTGGTTTCAAGTCTCAGGTGAATGAACAAATAAAGGTCTCAACTCAAAGAGGCTTCTCTAGAGGGTAATATTTATAAGGATGGTTCGAGAAAGAAAAGTCTATGATCACAACTAGCTAAAACTTAATGTGCCCAAGTAATCTTCCTATGTATAAAGTCCTTTCTATGTTTCGAAAAAGTATACATGGAAAGTTCTAAAGTCTATCAACATATGAAGATCTCTAAAGAATGAAAATTTTCTAAGACAAAAAGTGCGCCTCAATAAGCTCAAGTCTCATAGATATGCGTGTGTGTGTGATCTTATTTCAAATCATACAGTTATTCTAATATTTTTGTACCCAAGACCATGGACGAAAAACTTTCAATCAAGAGTAAAGAAATATAGTAATGGCAATTTAATCCAAATCATAATCACATGCAATCCGCAGAGGTCACTAAGCATCATAATTACTCATGCATAGATAATACACCTCATACTTATTCAATGCTTGTCCCCTAAGCATGTATACTAGGCAAGTATTAAATAAGTAAATACGGAAAGAAAAAAACAAAAATATAAATCCTAACTAAAAGAACCTGGAATGGATAGTCAATGAAGATCTTGGGCCACCAAAATCATGTCTAGTTTTGCCTCTATCCTTGTTAACCTTGCATCAAGAGCATCCCCAGCTGGACGAACTTCAGCAAACATTTCTGATAATGATGGGACCTCTACAATCATGTTTACACCCTAGGCCTCTATTTTTGTTGTTCTCCAGCCCTTAAAAAGGCATGAGAACCATCAAGTCTTTGGTATATGAGCCCCATAAGAGGCTAGACATATTCAGTGTGCTGGTCATTCACGATCTGGAAGGATGTAGGGATCTTCAGTCTAGCTTTTATGGAAATATGCGTAATGATAGCCCCCATCAGCAATGGCTTTCCCTGTTTGTGGACTCCTAGACTCCAAGATTTTCATTCACGCTAGAGACTAAACACCACAAAAGAGAGAATTCTTTCTTGTTCAAAATGGAGGCAGAATTGGTCCTACTAGAATAATCATAGTCCATGAGCTTATGAAGGTATCAGAGAGACGATGATTAAAGATAATAGTCTTTTACAGTTGAGGAGTTATTCTGAGCTGAGGTTTCCGTCAATTCTTTGTAAACCTCGAGGGCATCGAAATCAGAAGCTATAGCTTCAAAACCTTTTTTGGCAGAACAACCTAGAAGGTGGTTGAACTTGGCATAGGAAATGCTAAACTCCCTCCCTAGCAATTTGAATCAGACTAGATCAGGGGTATTGGTGGTGAAAAGAGAAGGCTTCTTATAATCAAAGAAAGTATAAAACTCCCACATAAGTTTGGCATAGGCTAGCTGATTGATATTAAAATATGCAGTCTAGCCTATGCCCTCCAGCAGCAGCTCGACCTCGTCTCTAATACCCAGTAAGCCCAGGGTCTCCAAATAGACACTCTTGAATAAATTAATCAGACGTTTGGAGATGGTAGAACATCTTTCTTGTATGCCACAATGGAAATGCAACTTGTTAATAGTAGATGAAGACACAATAGTAACAAATTATGCTTTTGGCCTCTAAAGAGAAAAATTATTATCGCTCCCTCATAGAATCTGTATACCACTTCGTTAAGAGGGGCTCATCAAGGCCACCAACTTCTTTTTCTTTTTTGGTGGGCTTGGGGCCTTTTCTGACAAAGAATTTGAAGAGAGAGCCACTGGGTTCGCTCGCGCGGAGGCTTTAAACAAAAAGGTCCAAGCGATGTTTACCTCCGTGGAAGGCTAAGGTGTCGTAGCTGCGAGCAGGACCAAGTTCTCAGCAAAAAAACTAAGTGGTGGAGTTGGAGCTACAACATCATTGACTTATTGATGTGAGGACTTAGACGTTCCTTCCTTTTTTGGCACAACAACAACCGATTTTTTAGCACTTGGAAGGCTTGTAACTCCATCTTTCGAAGAAAAATGAAACATAATGGCTAGAAAGGAGTTAAGAGTCGAATAGATGTCAAAATAATGGCAGAAAGTTTGAGGGATTGGAATAGGATTCTATGTAGTGTGAAGAGAGGGATTATTAGGGGTAGGATGTGAACAATTTTGTGAAGGAATGCTCACGCATTGGATCGTGGAAACATGTCTGCTCTTTACTCCAAAAGTAGTGCATTGTATCGTGGAAACATGTCCGCTCCTTACTCCAAAAGCAGTTATGGTGCTGCATCCCCATCTGCCAAGTGTCCCACTAAATTTTCAACTTCCCCGTTTCTGACTTTCTGTTTCCCTTTTCAAATTTTTTGCTCGAACATGCCCTCTTGCATCTACTATTCATCCATGACCTCCAAGCATGGCTATTCATCCAGGATCTCTATCAAACAATAAAATTAAAGCAAGTTATATAATAATTAAACTGGGATGCCTCCCAGTAGTGCTTCATTTACTGTCTATAGCTTGACTCAATAGTGGCCTTTATTGATATTCCGGAATTCCTAGAGGGATCTTCTGAACCACATGGGGCAACTCATAAAACGGTTTCAAATGGTTCCCATTAACCATAAAAGCCTTCCCTGTCTCTTTACTCATGATCTCTATGGCTCCATATGAATAAATTCTTTTAACAACATAAGGACCTGTCCATTTGGATTGAAGTTTCATAGGAAAAAGCTTAAGCTTAGAGTGGAATAAAAGCACCTTGTGGCCTACCGTGAACTTCTTCAATCGTAACTGGAGGTCATGAAACCTCTTAGTCATTTCTTTATAGGTCTTGATACTGTTGTATGCATAAATCTGAGCTACTCTAACTCTGTGAGCTGAAAATTTCTTTCTTTACCTGCTACATCAAGGTCTTAGTTGATCATTTTAACATACCAATATTCCTTGTTTTCTAATTCAATAGGAAGATGAAAAGCTTTACCATAGACAATTCAGAAGGGTGTTGTCTCTATGGAGGTCTCGTACCCAGTTCTATCTGTCCAAAGAAAATTATTTAATCTTAGGCTCCAATCCTCATGGCTAAGACCAACTATCCTTTGAAGGATGTTTCTAATCTCTTGGGTGGAGACCTTTGCCTGTATATTAATTTGTGGGTGATAGGCTGTAGATGTGTAATGAACAACCCCAAACTTAGCCATCAAATTCCAAAAAATCTGATTACAAAAGTGTGTACCTTGATCATTGATGATAGCCTCTGGAATACCATATCTAGTGAGGATATGGGTTTCGACAAAATCAGTTGCTATTCTTGCATCGTCTTTCCTCGTGGCCTTGGCATCAACCTATTTAGACACGTAGTCAACAACAAGAAAAATATAAGAATAACCAAAGGAGGGTTGGAATGAGCCCATGAAATCGATAACCCAGACATCATAGACCTCGGTCACCATAATCGGAGTCTGAGGGTTCTGATCTCTAAGACTAAGTGAACCCTCAGCTTGATATCTTGTGCAAGACTTATAATATTGAAATACATTATAAAATACCATGAGTTAATAGAATCTTAACTCAAAAAGCTTTCTTTCTGTCCTCCAAGGACCAAAGTGTTCATCACAAGCCTTTGTATGATAGGATTGCACTATAGCAAACTGTTTGGAGTCGTCAATACATCCTCGAATGACCTGATTGGCCGAATATCTCCAAAGATAAGGCTCATCCCAAATATAACAATAGGACTCTTGGATGATCTTGGCTCTTTCTTGTCTTGGTGTTTCCATAGGTGTCTGCCTCCTTACTAAGTAGTTATCTATATCTGTGAACCAAGGTCTTGTTCGAACATTAAATATATACTATTTATAGAAAACCTCTTTTATTGGTTGACCATCACCAGCTTTGTTTAAGATTCGACTTCTAAAACTTGGTAATTAGTGTGAC
The DNA here is from genome assembly GCA_019739055.1 of Passiflora organensis. Classification (NCBI taxonomy): domain Eukaryota; kingdom Viridiplantae; phylum Streptophyta; class Magnoliopsida; order Malpighiales; family Passifloraceae; genus Passiflora; species Passiflora organensis. Next base: position 717,980 of record JAEPBF010000303.1, read on the forward strand.
TTGAACTTGTGGGATTTGAATAGGACCTTGTAAGGGCATATTCAGGTTTCATAGCCGTAAAGGGTCCTTATAGGTTGGGTTTGGGTCCTTACATTGTTCATCATTTTAGGGCACCTTTTGGGGATTTTGTGGTAAGGTCTCTAAATTTCAATTTCTATTATCGATTTTTGGTTTTCATAGTTTGCTGTCATTGTTTCTAAGTAAGTTCAGTGGTTTTGATTTTTCAAAAATATCCCCTGATAGGGGTGTGCATTTTTGTGTTTAGTGGCATTTTTCAATAATTTTTGGTGCTTTGATATTTTGATTAAATTGTCAATTATGTGTGTTTTCAATGCTTAGGTTAGTTGATTTCTGTGTTGTGTAGTGTGTTTGTGGATTGAGAAACCCAATCGAGTGATCAGGTGAGTTTGGGTGTCGATTCGGAGCCATGTGAGGCTTGCGCGAGGTTTGGACGTTTTGCCCATTAGTTGAATTTCTACAATCCTGAGTTGTAAGTGTGTTCGTAGTGTGAGAACTGTGTTAGGGAGAGCGTTGTTGGGCTCTCTAGGGTTCATTTTAAGTTTCGAGTCTATTTGTTGATTTTGTCAATTTTCGGTGCTTATGTGTGTGCTATTCAGTTTGTTTGTTTAGCCAGTTCTGATGCAGTCGATACGAGAAAGGGTATTGTCACTGAGTTTTCTACACGAATAGGGGTGGTAGTTTATGTTTCATTTGTGTATGCAAAATTATTTTGTGTTTTCAATTTAAAATATGGTAATTGCATGGTTATGAATGGAGGCTAAACGTATGATGTTCTTGATGATAATGTTAGGTATATGAACTTGCTTATCATGTTTTGAATGCATGAACTATGAGATCTAATTCCTAAGCATGTTGGTTGTGCATGTCTACATAATAATTGGGCATGTGACCCATTGCTGGAATCTGTTCATGTGACTCGTGTTTATACCATGTGTTGTTCATGTTGAACCTTTTGATTTGAGTGTTTGGAGTGTTGTGAGTTGTTTTTCATTGGTAAGGTATGCCAAGGGTTCCAGTGAGTTTTGGGAGCATTTCAGGTCTATTCCGGAGCGTGTATCCCTTCTGGAATGGGTAGATGCCAATGAACCATTAATCAGAGCCCAGGCATCGTTTTGGACAAAATAGTACACGACCTATCTGGAACGGTACACAACCCTGTATTCAAGCCATGTGCCAATACATGGCTTGCCCACACAGGGTATATGGTCGTGTACTAGGCTGTGAACCTATACACGGCTTGTCCCAAAAGAGTATAGGGCCGTGTACTTTTGTACATTGGTCGTGCACTATTCTATCACCCCCTTGTTTTGATTTTGGCGACCTCAATACCCATTCTAGCAATCCCCGTATCCTATTCACAACTCGTGTACATCATTTTGAGACCCTTAAACAAACCCTAAACCTATTCCATACTAATCGAACAGCAATCATAACCAAGACAATCCCTTTGAGTGCCCTTTTGAGTGATGGTTTGCATTACATGCATCACTGGATGTCAAGTAAATACTATATATGTGTATTATTAGGAACAATTGGAATTTACAGTTATCGTTTGGCTAAACATGGTAAGTACATGGAATCCCAGGCTGAGGGGAATATTTCTTACTGATGGGTGTTGTATGGATGAACTATATGTGTGTACCTGATGTGGGTTGAGACCTAGCAGGCTATGTGTTATATATATATATATATATATATGTAAGAACCCAAACCAAACTTATAAGGACTCTTACCGCCGTGAAACCCAAACAACCCTAACCAAGAACCTATCTAAATCCCACAAGGCTTAAGTCACACTAATTATAAATTTTAAGATTCATTCTTATGCTTTTTAAAGGTTGGAGCACGCTAATATTAGACATGCATTCTGGTAACATACGAAGTCAATAAAAACATCAGTGAAAGTTTTTATAATTAATCAAAAGAACCATAACACACAAGACCCAAAGGAGTCTCAAAATCCAGCAAGATGCCCTCAAATACATTTCTAAAATAAGTAGGAATAGGAGGGATCTAAAGAACCAGAAAGTAGTCCAATTAAATTGCATGATCAGGAATATATATGCAAGCAATCAGCAAAGAAGGATGTATTCGAATATAATGAAATATCATCCTCCAGAAGATGTACCCAAGTTTGAAAAAAGAGAAAAACAACGGGGTGAGATTACAAGAATCTCAGTAGGATCACAACATCATAAGATTTGTAGAAATCTAAACAAACATCTCCCAATCAATATTAGATTCGCCTATACTACTAAAGGGTATCAAATAATCATCAATCAATTAGGGCCAAAAGTAACAAGCTTTGGGTGGACTAAGAACATTTTTGAAAACAGAAATACATAGGTAGGTAATTTATCATCTGATCTGAACAATTGAAAGGCTATCCCTTTCCACCTGTGTTGTCCAAGACTTAGTTGCACAAAGGGGTAAATGGTTAGCAAACAATCTAATCAGCAAGCCTACTTATCTTGCCACACAAGGACAAGGGCATCCAAGCCACACAAGGACAAGGGCATCCAAGCCACACAAGGACAAAGGCATCCAAGCCACACAAGGATAAGGGCATCTTGGCATAAAAGGACAAGGCATCTAGCCACACAAGGAGTAGGCATTCAATGAGCTCTTGCTGGAGATTGCCACCCATGTGACTCCCATACAAGTAAGTACCTCTCCTCTCCTCTCCCTAGGAGTATTAGTCACTTACCTCAAATGGCCACCAGAAAAAGATCCTAACACACAATCAAGTACAAGAAAGCATAAGCAAGTACAAGGCATAACACCATAATAGGGCATCCTCAATCATATTACAACACATTCAGCAAGTCCAATGCATATAGCAAACTCAAAATAGGCACCCACATCCTACCATAGGGATTTGCAGTTGCCTAGGGAACCACATACCAATCTGCAGTCATGCACAACATACTCTAAGCATGCGTATACAATAAGTGTAAGGATTTCAAATCCTAACCTATTCTTATTTCTTCCTAATAGGACCCTTACCGCCGTGAAACCCAAACAAGCCCAAAACCAAGACCTATTTGAATCCCACAAGGCTTACCCAACTAATTTTCGATTTTAGCATGTTCATTCTTTATACTTATAACTATTGGAGCATGATATTGGACAAGCATTCTGGTATCATACAGAGTGAATAGAACATCAGCGAAAGTATTTAAATTAAATCATTGGAACCACAACACACAAGTCCCATAAGGATCTAAAAATCCAACAAGTAAACCTCCAACATAATTCAGAAACAAACAAGCAAAGGAAGGACTCGAAGAACTATAAAATAGTCCAATCAAAGTTCATGTTATATGTGTAAGCAACCAAGGAAACAAGAATGCGAATGTGATGCAATGTTGCCCCGCCGTGCAGCCTTGATCTCATTACTGGTACCACGAATAGCGAATGTAATTAAGCCTGAAAAATGGTGTAAACAATAGGATGAGATTATAAGAATCTCAGTAGGGTCACAACATCATAAGATCTACAGAAATCTTAAACAAACATCTCCCAAACAATATCAGATCAGCCTATATAACTAAAAGGTATCATGCAATCATCATTCAGCCTTAAAAGGATAGGATCGAAAGCTAAGGCTGAGGGTAGACTATAAACACTTCCAAAAAATCAGAAGTACAGAGGTAGGTAAATCATCAATCAATCTTATCAACAGGAAAGGCCATCCCCTTCCACCTGTATTGTCCAAGGTTTCGCTGCACAAAGGGTAAAAGGTTAGCAAACAAACTAATCAGCAAGCCTATTTATCTTGCCAACACACAGGACAAGGCATCTAGCCAGCACACATGACTAAGCATCCAACAAGCTTATGCTTGGGATTCCCACCCATATGACTCTCATACCAATATGAGTCGACCCTCTCTTAAGGAGCATCAGCGTTTATCCTGAATGGCCACCGGAAAAAGGATCCTGACACACAAACACTTACAAGCACACACAGGTAAACGCAAAGCACAATTCCACAACTAAGTTTCCTCAATCATGTCAGAACACAATCAACATGTTCAATGCACATAACACACGCAAACTAGGCACACATAACCTATCTCAAGGGTTCGAAAATGCCTAAGTCTCAAATCAATCCGCAACTCATGCATACACTACCTCACATATGCGCATACAACAATATAAAGACATGCATAAAAAATAACAACCAACAACAAGGATCTCTAGAGAATTCGATGAAGCATAGATCCTACCTCTCTTGTCTTTGAACAAGAAGCTATTCCTTTGCCTTTATTCTAGGGATCTAAACCACCTATAACATCATAAGGCAAAGACAAAACCAAACTAAGCGTTCACTCAATAACCAAGTAAATACCTTATTTCCTTACCAATTTCACACCCCAAACCTACCAGAAACCAGTGATCAGAGTCGTAGGTGTCTTCCCCCTTGTATGTGTGATGTGATATCCAAGAACTTAACAAGAAACAACTTGAATTGCCATCTCAATCAACATACAACTTTTGGCACTAAGAATAGGGCAATAGGGAAAATTTCAATTTCATATTAATAAGCTATAGGGATTGCAATTTCATGTTAACAAGCTATAGAGGTTGCGATGTCATAACAAGGAAGGATTAGTTGTTAATAACATATACAATTTAAAGGAACAAGATTAGAAACCAAAAGGTTAATCAATTGATCAATATCGGAAACAATAAGGCAAAGGGTAAGACATGCCAATTTCATGTATAGGAAAGATTCAACAGATGAATTTATGGTTTTACAACATGAATGGATGCCAAAAAATCATATGAACCAAAGGAACAACAACAGAAATCAATTGAAGAAAGAATCACACGAGTTTTGGCAACAAAACCAAAGAATTATGATTTAAATTTCGAAAGTGAAGAACTAACCTCCTGATGACTGGAACAAGGTAGATAGGTAAAGGATGGAAAAGAGCTTTCCAACAAGCTATTATTTGAAGAAATCCAACAAAGGATGAGAGAGTTATGCTAGTTTTAAGTTGAAGAAATTTCGGCAGCAATAGGGAAGTGTAGGGTTTGAGGTTTGATGAATTTTGTGTATTTTTTGTGTAAGATCTAAGTGTGTCGGGCTACCTCTTTATATAGGGTGGTTATGGGATTAATTTCCCTACTTTAAAGGTTAGATTAAAGTTCGATAATTATCAGAATTAAATTCTAGAATTATCATTCCTTAATTTTAGGGATTTTATCTCCTAAGGTAGTTTTGAACCAATAAGGAACCAAATCAAAGAGAAATGAAACCAGAAATGATTATTAGACATTCTATACCATTTTTTACCATCACACATCCATTTCTTTAGGGACAAAATGGTCATTTCACCTGCACTAGCTTCTGGATTTCTAGGACTCAAAATTCGAGGTCTCACATCCTACCCTCCTTATAAAAATTTCGCCCTCGAAATTTCTACAAAAGTACCTAAACAAACAGGTAAGGAAATTTTGCACGCATAGATTCCTCAATCTCCCGAGACTGTTCTTTGATTTGGCCATTACGCCAAACAACTAGTACCATAGGCACGTTTCGATTACGAAGCTGACTGACTGACCGATCTAGTATGGAAACTAGCTGTACGGGATAGGATAGGTCTTCAGCAACATCGATTGGTGGTTCTTTGAGCATATGAGCAGGGTCTCGAGCATACTTTCTCAACATCGATATGTCAAATACGTTGTGACTTCTTTCCATATTCGGAGGTAATGCAAGTCGGTATGCAATAGGGCCGATCCTCTCAATAATTTCATACTGACCAATGTAACGAGGTGCTAGCTTACCTCGCTACTGAAAACAAAGGACACCTTTCCACGGGACAACCTTCAAAAACACTTTGTCACCTACCACAAGTTTTAGCTCCCTTTGTCAATTATCGGTATAGTTTTTTTGTCGATCCTACGCTCTATTTAGCCGTTGTCGAATCAAGTTCAATTGCTCCGTTGCTTGTTCAATCAATTCTGGATTGTCTAGGTGTCTCTCGTCTACTTAATTCCAGAAAATGGGAGATCTACAACGTCTCCCATATAGTGCTTCATAAGGTGCATACCGATGCTTACATGAAAACTATTGTTGTAAGAAAATTCTGCCAAAAGTAGGCATTTCTCCCAACTGGTATTCTGGTCCAGTACACTCGCATGTAGCGTGTCTTTGAGTGTCTGAATAGTCCTCTCAGATTGACCATCAGTCTAGGGATGAAGCGCTGTACTGAAATTCAATCTTGAACCCAGCCCATTTTGGAATTTCTCCCAAAATCGTGATGTGAAACAAGGGTCACGATCTGAAATGATGGAAACCGGCACTCTATACAATCAAACAATCTCGTCCAAGTAACGAATAGTCAATCTCTCCATTGTGTCTATCACACGTATAAGAAGGAAGTGTGTAGATTTTGTCAAGTGATCCACAATTACCAAAATGGCATTGTATCCTCGCTGCGATCTAGGCAAACCGATCACAAAATCCATCGTGACATGCTCCTACTTCCATTCTGGAATCGAAAGTGACTATAGTAAACTAGCGGGTCTTTGATGCTTGATCTTTACTTGCTGGCATACGAGTCATCGGGCAATGAACTTAGCAATGTGGCGCTTTATGTTCAGCCACAAATACTACTCCTATAAATCTCGGTACATCTTTGTACTACTAGGATGGATAACAAACTTCAAACTATGTGCCTCTAACAAAATAAGATTACGAAAATCAACATCTTGTGGAACACATACCCAGTTTTTTAAGACAAGAACTCCATCATCTCGCACTCTGAAATCGTGAGCTATGTCATCAACACCATCAAATAGTTGCTTTTGAATTTCAGCCAACCTTGGATCTTCTGATTTATGATTCTTGATATTTTCAATCAAGGTAGGCGTGACTTTGATTTGCGCCAAAAATGAACCAAAAAAATCAGTGCCAAGATGCACACGTGTAGATTTCAAATCCAGCAACATTGGCATGTATTGGCTGTGCATGTAAGCCAAAACCGATGGAGAAGGAGGATGAAGTTTTTGGCTTAAGGCATCAGCAACAACATTTTCTTTTTCAGGATGATATTTGTTGATCAGGCGTAGTCCTTAATCAGCTCCACCCATCTTCGTTCTCTCATGTTCAACTCCTTTTGCGTAAGGATATACTTTAGGCTTTTGTGGTTAGTGAAAATTCTGCACGTCTCGCCGTATAGATAAAGGCACCATATTTTCAATGCAAACACCATGGCTGAAAGCTCCAAATCATGCGTAGGATAGTTTCTTTTGTGCGGTCGCAACTATCAAGAAGCATAGGCAACGACTTTCCTATCTTGCATCAATACGCATCCAAGTTTGGATTTCGACACATCACTGTAAACCACATACTCCTTTCCGCCAATAGGTAAGGTAAGGATAGGTGCGTAAACTAACCGGTTTTTTAGTTCTTCAAAACTTCGCCAGAACTTCTTGGTCCACACGAATGGTTTGCCCATGCATGTCAGTCTCGTCAATGGTCCGCCAAGCGATAAAATTTTTTCCATGAAGCGACGATAGTATCCGTCCAAGCCAAGGAAATTATGGACATCAAACATAGTTCGCGGGGGTTCCCAAGCAACTACGGCTTCAATCTTCTTTAGATCAACAACACACCTTGGGCCGAAACAACTTGGCCAAGGAAACCAACTTCACGTAACCAGAATTCGTATTTCGATTACTTCACGAACAACCACCGATGCCTCAAGACATTCAGCACAATCCGCAAGTGCTCAGCATGGTCTTCTTTTGATTTTGAATAAATCAGAATGTCATCAATGAAGACTGTCACATATTTATCCAGGAACTCACAAAACACACAATTCATCAGGTCTATGAACACGGCTGGTGCATTGGTCAAACCAAATGAACCATAAATTCATAGTGGTCTTATCGCGATCTGAACTCGGTCTTTGGAATATCAATATCACAAACTCGTAGTTGATGGTATCCAGATCTGAGATCAATCTTGGAGAACACGGCTGCAGCTTGGAGCTGGTCGAACAAGTCATCGATGCGCGGAAAAGGGTACTTATTCTTCACGGTCACACGATTCAGCTACCGATAGTCGATGCATAATCGCAGCGAACCATCTTTCTTTTTTCGTGAACAAGACTGGTGCTCCCCAAGGTGACACACTCGGTTGGATGAAACCACGATCTAGGAAATCTTCCAATTGTGTTTTTAGTTCCTTCATTTCCGTAGGAGCCATATGATATGGAGGAATGGAAATCGAATTTGTACCAGGCACTGACTCAATGCCGAATTCCACTTCTCTTATTGGTGGCAAACCTGCTATGTCTTCTGAAAATACATCCAGAAATTCACGTACCACTAGAACAGAATCCAGATCCGAGGATTCCTTAGAAACATCATGTACGTGTGCATGGTACGTTGTCCATCCCTTGCTGATTAATAAGTTTGCATCGAGCTAGAAAATCATGCAAGTTGGAACAACTCACCTATTACCTTCAAAATAGTACTTAGCACCATCAGGAAAGGTGAACCATATACGCTTGGTGAAACACTCCATTCGGGCTTGATACTTCGCCAAACAGTTCATGCCTAAGATCACATCCGGCTCTCGGATGTCCAATGGAATCAAATCCACCTCAAGTACATTATGACGAGAAGATTTTTTCCTATTGTTACCTCCATTGCCATTGTTTTTCGGAGGATACGACCTTAAAGGATAGGGTCCCGTATGCCAATTGAACTTTAAATCTCGCCTGAAAGAACCATCACTAAATGCTGCACACGGCTTCCTAATTTGCACGATCTTCTCGGCTTTATTCGCGGCAATGATTAGTTCTTGTAAATTCTGTACCAATGCCGTACCAACGATGGTTTTGAGCTCGGTACTCAGCCCATCCTGAAATTGTCTAGCAAGCTGGTACGATGAACGATCCTCCTCTGGTGCAAATCGGGACAACTCCCTTAATGCCTTCTCGTATTCCAGCACCGAATGGGTGCCCTGTTCAAGCTTATAGAAAGCGTGTTGCTTCTCCCTTTTATAGAATCTTGTATAGAATCTCTCGTCGAATTTGTACCAAAATTCTTCCCAAATAAGCAAACGATCGTCGAATCACAAATTCACAGCTATCCACCATGTTAGGGCTTCTCCCTCAAGTAGGAAAGTAGCGATGGAAACCTTGTCATTGTCTGAGATACGTAAAAACAGTTACACTTAGCACAAGGTGTCTATCCATTCATGAGCCGCAGGTTATGTGTGTGGCCAGTTGGTATGTTTATAGGATTTAATGGGATTAATTTCCCTACTTTTAAGGCTAGATAATAAGAGATAATGTTTAGGATTTAATTCTGGAAATATCTCTTAAGAATAGGAGATATACCAATTAAGATAAATCAGGGAAGAAATGAAATAGGAAGGAAATGAAATGAACCAAACAAGGAAAGAACCTTCAATACCATTTTTGGCTACCACAAATTCATTTCTTTAGGGGTAAAATGATCATTTCAGCTATACTGGTATCTGGACTTCTAAGACACCTATCAAGGAAAAGATCAGTGTCTCACATATATATATATATATGTATATATATATATGCAGATTATAATTGAGTGTGATAATGTGATATCTCCACTCAGTTGCGGATAACATTGGGAGTAGAGGACTTACATGTATTTTGTAACAAAAATTAATCACCAGTGGATTTTCGGTTTCCTTCAGCATGAGGGATTCCGAAAGTGTTTTGTAATCCACCCTGATAGGTTTTATGGCTTGGTAGCCCTTGTGATGATGTGATATGTTATGAGTTTATAAAACCTACTAGGGTGGTATCTATTGCATAGTATTTAACAAATCATACATTATGCATACTTACTTGTGAAACACTTGAGTGCATGTTTAGTACGCATGGATGAAATCGATGTTTAAATGTAACTATTTTATACTTGATTTTCCATATGCCTCTATTCCACTAGATGTGCTTGTAACACTGTAACTTCCACTGAGGTCTTTGATCTCACCCCCTCTTGTTGATCTTTTCAGAGCTAGTCCGTTCGTTGTAGCTGATCGCCCTTGAGGTCGAGTCTTCCCGGTGTTGGTCCTAGGGCTGGGCTATTGTACTTGCACGTCTTCGAAAATCGGCATGCTTATGTTTTTGATATTTTCATATTTGATGACATATATGCTTGTGTTGGATTTCGATCATTGTTGTAGACCCGTTGTGGGCTTGATTTTCCGATTTGACACTTATTACGCATGTATGATTCATATTTTCGTTATGTTATGAGATGCATGCCTTGGGAACTTTTCGTGTGGATTCATATGGGACTTGTGTGTATGGACTTAGTGTGTAGCATGTTTGGGACCGTGTATCTTGTTTGTGTGTATTTTAAAGACTTCCTTTGTATGTGTATGTGTACTCCATTGTTTATTTGTGTCGAGTATGATTTGTGACGTGCCATGTTTCTTTTAAAAGGAAAAATTCAAATTTATATGTATTTTTGGCAATTTAGATTTGTAAAATTAACATGAGTCTAGTGTGGTTTCGATTTATCTACATGTTGGGTGGATCAGGACTACATGGCGGTGAGGGTCCTATTTATATGGAACGGGTACTTACAAACGTTGCCATCGTGATCTCACGATATGTCTCCTACTTCCTCTCCTTTTTTCTCTCCATGTCAATCCCCTATTTTATCTCAACGACCTCTTTTCTCTCCCACTTTATCTCCTTCTAAATCTACCACTTTATCTCCATCTCAATCTACCATGCTATCTCAATCTCCATCTCCTACTTTATCTCCATCTCTATCTCATTTTTTCTCCCCAAATTCCACGCCCATCATCCCCTATAAATACCCATACACACTCGATTTTACCATCACCAAAAATAAACCCACCAAAATCCTCTCTTAAAGTTTATTCTCACCGCCGAGGACCCCCTCCTAGGAGGAACAACTCAACACAACACAACACAACACCACTGGAGCAATGAATTTCTAACTCACACTCACATATAAGGTATTTTCTAGGGAAAGCAACAAAACTTTCCTGCTCAAAGCCTAGTGGAACACGTTTAATCCCTGGCTCACTGTCACTAGGATTCGACCCACCACCTATCATATTTTGTTTCTTCAAAGAGGACATCTCTCACCAATTCAGCTGCCTGAGGATGATGGTCTATGAGCATTTGAGACAAATGCTTTTGCTTCATGATGATTGTGTGATTTGGAACAGAAAACATTTGCATTATGTCCAAAGCAATCACATTTGCGATTAGTTGAGCAGGGAAATTGTTGGATGCTCAAGAGTGAAACTGCCAAGGTTGGGGTTGGATTTATCCTTTGCGATTAGTTGAGGTATGCCAATGTTGAGAGGAGTTGTTTGAAGTTTGTTGGGAAACTGTAGTAACTATTGGCCTTTTCGACTTGTGAAGATCATCTTGTTTTAGGAGAATCTCACGATCGATCAGCTTGTCAAACAATTCTTCATATGATATCTCTGTTTCTCAAGCTTGGATTGCAGTTGAGATAGAATCGTATTCTGGGCCAAGTCCATTCAGAATTTTGATAACAAGCTCATCATTATTGATAGGAGCTCTAGCTATTGCTAATTCATTTCCTATGATATGAATTTCTTGAATGTAGTTGGTCAATGATTTGTGCTCCTTCGAGATAATAGAGAGAGAATTACGTAGATTGAATACTCTCATATGTGACTTGCTAGCATAAAGTGTATGAACAACATTCTAAGCCTCCTTGGAAGCCAATTTTCTTGTAATAACTGATGCAATTGTTGCATCAACAAATGCCATTAAGGCATTTTGTATAAACTAATCTTGTCGAAACCAGAGTTTGTATTCAGGTTGGATTGCTCTTGATTGTTGGTGATAAGAGTTTTGGATGGAATCATCATTGATCCATCCAAAAAAAGGTAGAGATCATAACCCAACATGAGAGTTTCAACTTGAGCTTTCCAAGTGGCAAAATTACTTGGTCCTGAGAGTTTTAGTGGCAGTTGTGAGTTGGGATTCAATTGTAATAATTGATTTGTGGCTTGAGCAGTAATAAGTGAGTCTTGTGGACTGACTATTGTAGGATTGGAGGTAGCCATGCTAGGTGTGTAGAATAAGGATCAGGCTTTTACAAGTTTGTATAGGCTCTGCTATGATAAAGAAGCCAAGGAAGAAGGAATTCCACACACTTTATTAAACGATTTGACTGTTTAAATACATAAGAGAGAAACAGATATTCCAAGATACTCTCCCAATAATCACGAAATCAAATAAAAACAAAGATTGTAACTGACTAAGCTACAAAATAGGTAAAAGATCATAAACTAAAACATAATAGAGTAGTTAAGCGTTGATCACTACAAGAATGAATGTTTACAATAAGAAGTTCAAATTAGAAAAACTATTTGATTTTGAAGAAAACAAACGATGTCCTTGCTTCCACACAAGCTGCTTATTTGTAAGTGTCGTCACATAGACCGCTCGAACTAAGGATATTTTGATAGGTTGAAACTGAGTATCGACTATAAACTAATATATAACTACCATTTTGATCAATTGAAATGAACTTTGTTCGGATCGAAATCATACAATTTCCTTGCATTACTTCTTTGATTGGTCGAATAAAAGTGTCCGACGATCCCCTTTTTGTCTTTTTAACACTAATTTTGAACTATCAAACCTTTAGAAGCATCAACCGGTCAAAATTCCCTTGAGATTGACTTTTCTTAGTTCGACGAGTCAAGAATTGTTATTCAACTAGTCTTCAACCTGTCTGAATGTTTTGCCCTCATTTTTTTTATCGGTCAAAAGATTTCTATGTTCGACTGATTATTAACCTCTTGGAACATTTGGTGGAATTTTGAGTAGTCGATGAATTCTTCACTCTATCTATTGTTACCTCTGGCTGATCTGACAGGTCGAAATGCATTTCTACATAGTTTTTGCACCTTTCAATTTGTATTGTCGTGTATTCTAACACACTAAAAGAAATATTATTTCACACATTATCTACATAATTATTAATACATTATTTTATATAAACCTCATCATAATCATTTTTAATACATTAAACCACTAGTTGAAAGAGGGTTAACACAATTCACTACTAAGAAGAATACACCTCTAATTAACTCAAAAGAAAAAAAATGCATAATCTGTCGCAAAATACTGACGATATTCAGAAAAGTTTATTTACTCCAACTGCCATGTTGATTAGAAAGTCTGATTGAGCCAAATTTCCAGATGGGGAGGATTGTCAGCCTCCTACAAGTTTATTTAGTATGAACGCACTAAGCTAAAGTATCTCATCAATTCGGGTGTTGGAAGAAAGAAACGATGAACTAATTACAGAGGACATAGTGTGGGGAATCGAAACAACCAAAAAGCAAAAAGAATATAGGAGAATTTTATGGGTCAATACTGGTGGATGGTTTCTCAACTTCCCGGAGCTGGACTGAGTTGTCAAAGCAGTGGTAGAAACCATAGTGCGGGTATCTCTCATACCATGTCTCTTGCTCCGCATGTGTGTCCCAGTGCTCCCCGCTGCTGCTCTTCCCGTATTTGTGAACCCATCCAGAGCCATTATGGTGCTCACCCCAAGTACGATTCCATCGCTCTCCATGCTTACCTTCCCACCACGTTTCGCCCTGCTTCACGCCATGTCCATTCAAATCAAAGTTTTCATCCCACTTGTCACCCCATTTCGCCCACCCATCCTCCTCACAGCGTTCCGCCCATTTGTCTGTATACTTCGTGCTGCCACCACGGCCGTCATACTTCTCACCCCACCTACGAGAGCAAAATCATTGCATCAGCCGACATCTTACAAAAAGAACATTGAAAAAGAAGAAAAAAAACAATATCCGGATATCATAACCCCTAGTGTTAATCTGTAGAGAAAATTCAGCTTCATAGTATTTTATGACTAGCGTTTTTTGTTTTTTTTAGTCTACCAGCTTCATTCTGTCATTAAGACTGCTGGAAAAAAACCGTAAATAGTCCAAAAGTGCAAACATAATCCTTTTGTTGGACTACAAGCACGACAGTACCTTCAGATATAGGAAGGAAGAATCAATTTTCTTACTAAATGTAGAGGTGCAATATAATTGAAGAAATATCAATCAATTGGCGAGGATCAATACCTACCTTTCATGCCACACATGAGCATGGCCATCCTCAAGCACGGTGGTTGGGTCAATGCTGCACCACTTATGTGCCCATTTATCTGTCTGACCAGATGCATCATGATGTTCCCACCATTTCTCTTGCCACTCTTCACCTTTACCGTTCTTTCCCCATTTGTCTGCAGTTTTCTCAAAATGCATGAGACCAGAATTCTGCACCCATCAAAACGTGACGATCAGTTGGGTAACCCAACTTGGAAATCATCATAGTACAAAGTCTCATAAAATGCAAGCAACAACATAATTACCTGCCACATAGATTCCCTCCAAAACTCACTCCACACGTTTCCACTCGCATCACGTCCAGATTTCTCTGAACCAAGTTCCTTGTACCCAAATTCATCAGCAGCTTCCCAGAACTTTTCCTGCCACTCAACAACTTGGTCAGAACTAACACCCCTCGTCAGTGTCCACCTGCAAACCACACCATCTGGTCTTTGCTCAGTTCCTGTTTCCTTCCACCACCTTGATCCATCTTGATTTACACCAGACTCAGACGGTTCGCTGACCTTATCCTTACTAAGAGCTTAAGCTACTTCTGCCGCATGCACTGAAAACAAAACACCACGTTCACTTTCCTGCTCTTTTCTACAAGGCATTTCTAGACTGGGTTTCTCAGTCTCCGTTTCTTCATTCTCCGTCAGTGACTGCATAGGAGGAATAGGAGCGCTGTGACCGGTCTTTAACAATTCGCTCTCAAACGGAACTGACAGAAAACCCACAGACCGCTCTTTCACTGCAACCGTGTGAGACAAAGTAGGATATACAGATGATTTCCCGGTGTTCTGCAAGTTGCAGAAACCAGTAGAATTTGTGTCGCTATCAGATGGACGATTCCAGGACCAAAAATCTGGACCAGGAACGCCATTTCCAGAAGGCTCGGACTTGGGCACAAAGATACTCCTGGCCTGCATCTCTAAAAAAGAAAACAAATCAAAATTCATAGAACTCGACTCGACACATGCTAATTATAGCAGTCTTCCTAATACACCAAACTAACGTTAACTGCTTTAGAAGAAAATTCACCAAATAACTCAAACAAGATTGTATTGCCCAAGATCAAAATTGGCGGCATTAACACCGAAGCGATGATTGTTTTGACCATTATTAACAAGGAAGTCCACAATCCAGCACATAAGAGAAGAAACATATACAAACTATTTTTTCTGACCTCTAATTGCTAAATCAGCTTCTGAAATAATTGCTACTATTTCTTCTTTATTCCATTGGATTTAAGACCGCAGCTTTGAAACAGCAAAAAGCATTTACCATTCAAGAATCACCAAAATAACTCTAACAGGGAAACCGTTACCTCCTCCTCCTCGGCGGCTTTCACCGTTAGACCTCTTCCCGGAAACGGCAGTGGCTTCGTTTCTCCCTTCCTCGAGAACTGCCTGAGCCGCCTCGATGGCCGCCGCAGCGCGATCAATGACCTGCATTCGCTGAACGCGATCCCTCTCCTTCTTGGGAATTTCAAGAATCTTCTTGAACACCTCGCTCTTCTTCTCCAAGTCCACTCTGACGTCCCCGTCCCCATCCCCATTGTCGGTTTCAGTAAGCTTGTCAGCAATTTTTTCAAATTCAGCAGTTTTCCTCTCACGGTCCACCGCGGTCTTCCACATGTCCAGGTACGAGTTGCCGTGGTTGTTGGAAACCTTGACTCTCAGGATTTTTCCCATTCTTGTTTTACCGGTTAATGAAACCGTCTGTTGCCGAGATGGCGTAACAAAAGACGTTAGCGGATTGCGTAAGTGGGGAGGGCAGAGCATCGAACGCCTGCAGGTACCAAGATTGGTCGCCATGCTCAGTTGAAGAGCGTGATTCGAGTGTGCGACGGGAATAACGAAGCGGAGTGAGGAATGGAGTGAAGGTACTTGGTTTTTTGACCTCACACACACACTATGTACTTTATTTTCCTTGATACATTTTAAGATTTTCTTTAAAAAATAAATAAGATGCAAAAACTAGTTTTTGGGCATGGTATGGTTAGGTTAGGTTAGGCTAGGTTTAGGTGGATTTGGCCCTTTAAGGACAAAGTACAAAATGGTGCACCGGTACAACCCATGATATATTACTTAAATTTCTAGAATTAATCTAATTTTTTCCTAACATAACTTAATTATTTTAAACATATCAAGATATTAATTAACCTAAAATTATAAAAAAAACATTCATATGCACTATCAACTAGTAAATAGGCTATATGGGCGCAAAAATATAAAAATGGTCATAACAGCATCAAAGTCAGTGTATCGCAGCTACAAATGTAGAACATAGAATCAAGTCATAAGATATAGCGATCAGGGAAAAATCATAAGTTTTCATCCAACAAGGGTAGCTATAGGATCGCATATTTTTAATATAGAAGTCTTGAAATTAAACTAAGGAAGAAAAGATTATCTTATGAGTGTGAAAAAGGAAAATATATAGTTTATAGTGTTGTATGAACTGAGTGATGAAAATTAATTAAAAATCAGAATAGTTAACGTAATCTCAGTGTTAATGAAATAAAATGAAAAAAGACTTCAACTCAACATTAGGATAAAAAATATAAAATATAAAACAAAAACTCGTTAAAAGTCCTTACAATTGACCAAGATTTATAAACACAATGTCGGTTGAATCTTCTCTGTTGGGAGACAAGGTGGTGATAATAAGGAGGGTGTGATGGTTTTATGCTTGTGGAAGCTAGTGTACCTACATTGATGGAAGGAGATATATACACTTATGGATCATAACCCTTATATAGAGAATAAGTGGGTAACCCTAATATTAACCAAGACCAATCTCGTTAGTCATAAGCCTCACAAGTTTCTACCCATACCCAATAAGTAGCCCATGCTAGTTATAAGATGATTGAGCCCATATAATAAAATAAGATCACTAATGGGCTTTATATTTTTCATACAGGTTTCGATTCTTACTTGTGCATCCACAAATCTAATAAACTAAATATATATACTGAGTCCAAATTATTCTAAAATCTCCCAAATAGACTATAATCCTATTTTGGGCTTGGGGATAAATACCCAGTATGGCCTGACACTTATAATTTTTCTATGTGTCAGAATAGTAGCCCATCCTTCTGTCCCTCAACCTCTGTCTCATTCTCCTTCCCTAAAGCACCTGTTCGAATTTTGTCAATTTTTTTTTCAACGAAAACCACCAAGCTTCATCCCTAAACATTTTCTAACCTACTGCGATAGATTTCCACTGTTAGTTTTGGATCGAGAGGCTGGAATCATATCATTCTTCGTTTTAGGGTATTTTTGGGAATTTCATGGTAAGTGCCCTAATTCTTCATTCTCGTTGTCGATTTTTGGTTTCGTTAGTTTGATATCGATGTTTCTAAGCTAATTTTGTGGGTTAGAATTTATGAAAACACCCTCTGATCAGTGGGTGAGCATTTTGGGTTTCGATGGCAATTTCAGTAATTTTGTGAATTTTGTGATTGTGGCTGAATTGATGAAATTGGTGGTTTATGTTACTTGGGTTAGTTGATTTATGAGTTGTAGAGTGTATTTGTGGGAGGAGAAACCCAATCGTATGATCGAATGAGCTTAGGTGTCAATTTGCAGCCGTGAGTGGCTTGTGCAAGGGTTGGGCATTTTGCCTATTGTTTGGATTTCCAGAATTTTGAGCTAGGTGGTGTGTGCTATTAGGGTGAGATTTGTGTTAGTTTGAGTGTTAATGGGGTTTTATAGGGTTCATTTTCAGTTTTGAGCCATTTTGTTGATTTTGTAAATATTGAGCTTATATGTGTTTCGGTTCAGATTGTGTGTATAGGCTGTGCTGGAGCGTTCGATAAGGGGTATTGTCGTTGTGTTTTCTATGCAACAAGAGGTAGGAGATTACGTTTCATTTTCTTACATGGAAACGTTTTGTTTTGATGAGTTAAAATGCGGAATATGCTTGGTTTTGAATGGAAGCTATGCATGTATTGTGTATGACATCCATTTTAGCTTCACGATATTTCTTGCCATGATTTGGATGCATAAACTCTGTGTTTGAACTCTTAAGCATGTTGGTTGTATGTTTATGCATGTTGAGTGGGCATGTGATCTAATGTTTGTAACCGTTTGATTGTTGGTGTTTGTACCCATGCGAGTGATTATGTTGAGCCCCTTTTGATTAGACTGTTTTTTTACTTATGAGGTGTTTTTCAATGCCAAGAAACTTTGGTAAGGGTTCCCGAGGGTTTGAGCGAGTTCTGGGAATGTTTTGGGTCATTTTTGGGGTGCGTAACTCGTCCAAGATGAGTACACGCCCGTGTACTTTCCTAGGAGCTTGTGTATTTTTCTAGAAAGAATAGTACACGACTTGTGTAGGGGAATGCATAACTATGTACTACATGGCCTGCACTGCCGAGTACACACCCATGTACTCAGGACGTGTACTTGTACACGACGTATTCCAAAAAGTACACGATCGTGTACTCAGGCCATGTATCAATTAAAAGAAAGGATTAGGTGTTAATTCACGTACCAAATACACAGATTTCATAATAACAAAGAAGGATTAGGTTTTAATAACACATACGATTAAAAGGAACAAGATTATAAATCAATAGACAAGTCAATTGATTAAATCAACAACAATAGGCAAAGGTGTAGGGCATGCCGATTTCTTATGTGAGGACCCCCTCCCTGGAGGAACAAACACACACACTCACATATCAGGTATTGTCTGGTAGTAGAACACTTTTAATCCCTTGGCATGCTGCCACTAGGATTCGAACCACCATCCACTGCCTTTTGTTCCTTCAAGAAGGATGTCTCTTACAAATTCAGAGAAACAAACACACTTACAAATTCAGAGGAACAAACACACACACTCACATATTAGGTATTGTCTGGTAGTAGAACATTTTTAATCCCTTAGCATGCTGCCACTGGGATTCGAACCACCATCCACTGCCTTTTGTTCCTTCAAGATGGATGCCTCTTACCAATTCAGAGCTGTACAGGTATTGTCGGCTGTACAGGCTCAAGTGGAGGAATAGGTTCTCCCACGGGCGCGGGTGTAGGAGCATTCTGCAATTGTGCCTTCATACGCTGCTAATTCACAACAATTCCTTATAATGCATTCAGAATTTGTGCCATCATAGGATCGATAGCTGGTGCAGCTAGTGCCTCAGGTTGGTTTTCGGGCTCAGCTTGCCTTCCCTGCTCAATCTGTGCATTTGACTCTTCTTGCTCAACAGGTTGTTGTTCGGCCTGAATTCCATACCTACCCCGTCGATCCCTTGTAGCATTCAACCTTGCCATACTATACAAGCACACGATCGTTACTCAACACATAACTAGATATGAACAATAGGAAAATGAGTCGTACTTGGTGGAGAGGCGTGCACCAGACGATATGCATATGCTGGAAAATAAAATGCACATGCACACAAATATACCAGTTTGGAAAACACATGCATACATGCAATGCACACTCAGAAATCACATCAACACACACATATGCACTCGGTAACAATCACTAAGACATTCGAAACCATATATAAGTACACTCGGCAACACTCAACAACCATACACAAGCACTTGACAACAATCATCAGAACACTCGGCAAGCATGGATTCACATAAATCATTCTCGGCAACTAACACACATAAACATACTTGACATACATACAAGTCAATCACACATAATCGGCAACCATAGAGGAACACTCAGCAGCACTTGGCAGCACACATCAACAGGCAGCAAACATACGCATATACACTCGGCAATGACAAAAGAACACAGCAAAGTACACAACAAAACACAGTAAAACACATAAAATCATAAATACACAACACATCAAGTAATCAAGCATAGCATTTAAAAATTTCAAACCAGGTTTTTAGCATCAGATTATTTTCGGTATTAGCTCTCTAAGTGTGTGGGTGTGTGCGCATGTACCTACCTACAAACACAAAATCAACAAACAAGTTAGCGTGTAACAAATCATATTCCTAAATCATGCTCTGCTACCAAACCTGTAAGGACCCAAATCCGATATTCCAAAATTGCTCTTAATAGGACCCTTACCGCAGTGAAACCCAAACAAGCCCAAACCAGGACCTATATGAATCCCACAAGGCTTATCCATCTAGTTCCGATTATAGTATGTTTATTCCTTTGAGATTTTAAAGTTTGAAGCATGATATTGGACAAGTATTCTGGTATCATTTGGAGCGAATAAAACATCAGCGGAAGTCTTTAAACTTAATAAATGAATCCATAACACATAAGCCCCATAGGGATATAAAATTCCAGCAAGTAAACCTTCAATATAATCCGAAAACAATCAAGCATAGAAGGAACTTGAAAAAAAAACCAGAACATAGTCCAATCAATGATTACGTTAAATGTGCAAGCAACTAAGGAGACAAGTATGCAATTGTGATGCAATATCACCCCATCGTGCAGCCTTGAATCTCACACATTGAGACCACAAACAGTGAATATATCTAAGCCTGAAAAGAGTAAAAATAATAGGATGAGATTACAAGAATCTCAGTAGATCATAAGATCTACAGAAATCTTAAACAAATATCTCCCAAACAATAGCAGATCATCCTTACATATCTAAGGGATATCTCGCAATTCAAGAATCAACCAAAGGGATTAAGGCCGAAACTAAGGCTGAGGGTGGACTACAAACACTTCCGAAAATCAGAAGTACACAGGAAGGAAAAACTCATCAATCATCTCGGCCATAGGAAAAGGCCATCCCCTTCCACCTGTTTTGTCCAAGGCTTCGCTGCACAAAGGATAAAGGTTAGCACACAAGCTAATCAGCAAGCCTATTCATCTTGCCACACAAGGACAAGGCATCCAAGCCACACAAGGACAAGGGTATCCAAACCATACAAGGATAAGAGCATTCAAACCACACAAGGACAAGGGCATCTTTCCACACAAGGACAAGACGTCTAGCCACACAAGAACTATGCATCTAGTGAGCTCTTGCTAGGGATTGCCACTCATACAACTCCTATACCAGTAAGAACCTCTCCTCTCCCAAGGAGCATCAGTGTTTACCCTGAATGGCCACCGAAAAAGGATCTTGACACACAAACATGTACAAGCACACACAGGCAAGTACAAAGCACAATACCATAACAGGGTATCCTTAATTATGTCAGAACACAATCAGCATGTTCAATGCACACAACACATGAAAATTAGGCACATATAACCCATCTCAAGGGTTCGAAAATGCCTAAAGGATCATATCTCAATCCGCAATTCAAGCATAAACTATCCAACATATGCACATGCAACATCAATTAGAACATGTACTGAAAACAACAATCAAACAGCAAGGATCTTTGGAGAAACCGATGAGGTATAACTCCTACCTCTCTTGTCTCTGAACAAGAAGCTATTCCTTTGTCTTTATTCAAGGGATCCGAACCACCTATAACATCATAAGGCAAAGACAAAACCAAACTAAGCATGCATACTCAACAACCAAGAAAATACCCTATTTCCTTACCAATTCCACTCACCAAACCTATCAGAAACCAGTGATCAGATGCCACAGGTGCCTTCCCCTTGGATGAATGATGTGATAGCCAAGAACTTAACAAGAAACAACTTGAATTACCATCTTAATCAACATACAACTTTCGGCATTCAAGAATAGGACAATATAGCAAGTTGTGATTTCATGTTGACAAGCTATAAAGGTTGTGATTTCATAAAAACAAGGAAGGATTAGGTGTTTATAACATATATAATCAAAAGGAACAAGATCAGAAACTAATAGGTCAATCAATTGATCAAAATCGGCAACAATAGGGCAAGTGTAGGGCTTCCCGATTTCATGTATAGGGAAGATTCAAAGGATGAATTCATGATTTTACAATGTGGATGAATGCCAAACAATCGTATAAATAAAAGGAATAATAACAGAAATCACTTGAAGGCAAAATCACACAATTGCGGCACCAAAACCGACGAAATACGATTTAAATTTTGACAGTGAAGAACTAACCTCTCGATAACTGGACCAAAGTAGCTAGATAGAGGGTGAAAAGAGCTTTCCAAAAAGGATGGAAGAGTTATGCTAGTTTGAATTTCAAGCAAATTTCGGCTATAATAGTGAGGTGTAGGGTTTGAGGTTTGACAAATTTTGTGTATTTTCTGTGTAAGATTTAAAGTGTGGCTAGCTTCCTCTTTATATAGGGTGGTTATGAGATTAATTTCCCTACTTTAAAGGCTATATTAAAGTAAGATAACTATCAGAATTAAATTCTGTAATTATCATTCTTTAATTTTAGAGATTTTATCTCTTAAGGCAATTATCAACCAATAAGGAACCAAATTAAAGGGAATTAATACCAGAAATAATTATTAGAAATTCCATACCATTTTCGACCATCACACATCTATTTCTTCAAGAGCAAAACAGTTATTTCACATGCACTGGCTTATGGATCTCTAGGACTCAAAATTCAGGGTCTCACAAATAACCTACCAATGATCAGCAAACTAGATGCAATAATATCTTCCCCTTAAATGCATGATGTGATGGCCAAGAACTCAACAAGAATCAACCTGATTATTCATCCCCAAGCAAGATACAAATTTCAGAACACTTTAGGGTTCTTAGAGCAGTAATCGCGATTTCATCATATACAAATGGAAGGGATGCGATTTCACAAAAATAAAGGGGAATATGTGCCAAACACTCATACGAATAAGAGGAATAAGATTCAGAAGCAACAGAAGGAGGAAAATGAATTTTGGCATACTGGACAATTTAGGCAGCAATTTAATAAGACAAACACTCAACTTATGATGATGATTTCATGATACTCAAAGACAACACAAAGAGAGGATTCCAACAAGCTACCACACGTAAAAATTTGATGAAGGATGAATCAATTTCGGCTAGGGTTTAGGGAGAATAAATTTCAGCCAAGAGGAGAGAGAGAGGGTTTGTTTTTATGTGAAAAAGAGAGAATAATTGTGTTCTAGATAGGTGGCTGGCCAGGTTAATTTATAGGGTATCATTGGATTAATTTTTCCTACTTTTAAGCCTAGATAAGTTAGGATAAGATATGACTAAAGGATAAATTTTCTAGAAGATTTCACTAGAAGATAATTCTATTAAAAGAATAATTCTATTAAACTAGTAATTTTATTTTAAAGGGAAGATTTATCTAATACTTTGGATAATAAGAGATAAGGTTTAGGAGATAAGACTTCTAGAAGATATTTTCAGGATAAGACTTCTAGAAGATATTTTCAAGATAAGACTTCTAGAAGATATTTTCAAGATAAGACTTCTAGAAGATATTTTCAAGATAAGGCTTCGAGAAGATAATTCACCATTTAGGAAAAAATCATTTAAGAAAGGGATGAATTAGGAAAGAAATGAACAAGATACCAAAATTAAAATAGGAAAGGTTTGACACAATCATTTTAAGCCATCAGACATCCATTTCTTCAGGGGCAAAATAGTCATTTCAGCTACATCGGTACCTGAGTTTCATTTCTGACCTATGGACTTCTAGGACATCTACCTTATGGAGGATCAGGGTCTCCCACAGCAACTTGGTGATCATCACCGATAATCTCCCTAAAGGAGCTATAGGCTATTGCTCCTGAACTGCTAGTGCTACTAGAATTAGGGCTGGTGTCAATAGTTGTACCAATGCTTGAACTAGCTGCTGCTGCTGAACTACTAAATGTTATAACATTTTCTGCGTTGTCGCTAGAATCTGATGCAATGCCTGATCTTATACTGGAGATGCTACTAGTACTAGCTGACCTACCTGAGTTGCTGGAGTGGCCAGAGCTATTGAGGCTGTCTGAATAGCTAGTACAGCCTGGGCTACCTATGCATTAAGCCTGGTTGGCCCCTGAAGCGATTCACAACTTCTAGCCTGGAAATCTCACATGATGCTATTTTGAGTGCTAGATGTATCAAACTGAACAAACCACACAACACAAATAAGCCTTAAAATTCATACAAACGAGTAAATGATACTATACTAGACTATGCACATGCAATGAGTGTAAAACATATTTTTTAAAAATATTTTAAAATCAGTTTGTAAAAAAATGCTCCACTAACACCCATGTAAGGACCCACTTTTGAAAACCGAGGCCCTTACTGCCGTGAAACCCGGACTAGCCCAAGGCATGGATCAATCCGAACCTCACAAGGAATTTTTACTTTTTAAACATGTTTCCTAAGATAAATATTATTTAATTTTAAAGAAAAAAGTGCATGTCCAACAAATTATAAACACCTGGCACATAAGTAAATGGAAAACATAGTAGAAGTCTTTAATAATATCAAGCTCAGCACAAAAATAGTTCATAACCCACAAGCTCAAAACCAAGACCGAACTTTAGGCCCACAACATATATGTTGTCCAAAAATATAATGAGCGTCTAACAATGAAATCCAAAACATTAAAACAAGTCTAGAAAGAAAAAATACTAGTAAAATCGAGAAAAGTAAGGAGAGTTCAGCTAACAAAGGTTCGATCAAGTGTAATTTCAGATTTTAACAGAAGTTCAAAGGTAGAACAGTTGGTCCTTACTCTTCTGTTCAGACCAGATCTCAAGAGACCACCTCGGTTACTACACACTCATATCCTGCTCGACCATTTTAAAGTGTGAGTAGGCCATCTAGGCCATCCAGGTGCGGGAACTACAGACAGTTCCACCCACCTCCTTGCCAGCAGCCACCTAGATGCGATATTAGTGTGATCAGTTTGGGCATATAGCTAGAGAGTGTCTTGGAGTTAGAGCAACAAAGCTAGGTCCTTCATAGTTAAGGCTTCCAGCACTTTCAACAGCTTATAGGTCTAGGGCCAGTCATATGGGTTTATAGGGTTCTACTAAAGCACTGCAGGGGACACAGACCGACAAGCCAGCAGTAGCAACAGTCACAGTAGTAAAGGCAGCAGACGCATCTCTTCACTTTGGTAGATGCGGAGGCCGTAGCCAGGCCAGATGTCATGTTTTCTATAGTCTTGTTAGAACCCCAAGCAAATAGATCTTTTGTTGGTCTTATGGTAGCTAGGAGTTCCAATAAAGAGTTGTCACCCCTAGATCCATCTATTGAGGTTTTGACCCTGTTAGGTGAGTAGTTGGCTTGTAGCAGAGTGTATTTAGGTTGTGTTCTGAGGATGGGTTCAGTGGAGATTAAGACGGATCTGATTCCGTTTGACATCAGGGAGTTGGAAGTTATTCTGGGTATAGAATGTTTAGCCAGATATAGAACATGAATGGATTGCTTTATGAAGAGGGTGTGGTTTAGTTTGGCAGATGGTATAAAGTTTTGTTTTGAGGGTGACAAACGAGTGACACCGACATGCGTGATCTCTTGGTTGAGTGCCAAATGGATGATCAGTAAGGGTTAAACAGCCTTCTTAGCACATGTCCAAGATGTGACAATTGAGTTCGTAGAGTTGAGCTGTCTACCAATGGTGAGAGAGTACCCCGATGTTTTCCTATATGATGTAACGGGTTTACCACTGGAACAAGAGACTGAGTTCGAGATTGAGTTATTGTCGGACACAACTCCTATCTTCATACAACAATATCGGGTGGCACCAGCATAGTTTAAGGAGTTAAAGACTCAATTCGAAGATTTGAGTATCAGACCCAGTGTATCTCCGTGGGGCGCACTAGTATTGTTCTTGAAGAAGAAAGATGACACCTTTCGTTTGTGCATCAACTACAGACAGCTAAATCGGCCCACGGTGAAGAATTGGTATCTACTGCCGCGAATCGATGACTTGTTTGATCAGCTTCAGGGTGTTTTGGTATTCTCGAAGATTGATTTGAGATTGGAATACCATCAATTGAGGGTTTGGGAGTCAGACATTCCGTAGACAGCATTTCAGTCGCGATATGACCATTACGAGTTTTTGGTTATATCATTCGGGCTAAGCAATGCCCCAGCAGTGTTCATGGATCTCATGAACAGAGTGTTTCGGGAGTACTTGGACCAATTTGTCAAAGTCTTCATAGATGACATTTTGATATATTTGAGGTCAGAGGAGGAGCATACTGTGCATCTGAGAATAGTATTAAATATATTTAGAACTCGACAGTTATATGCCAAATTTTTTAAGTGCAAGTTTAGTCTCAGAGAGATTAACTTCTTGGGGCACCTGGTATTAACTAGAGGAGTGCTAGTGGACCCCATGAAGATAGAGACGGTTGTATCTTAGGAGCATCCCCACACTGTAACAAAGATCAGAAGCTTCCTCGGTTTGGCATGCTACTACAGGTGGTTCATGGAGAACTTCTCGGTGTTGGCAGGCTCTTTGACGCATTTGACACGCAAGGGTGTTCTATTTGTGTGGACTGAGAAGTGCGAGCGGAGTTTTTAGGAGCTAAAATCTAAATTGGTGTCAGCTCCAGTCCTCACCTTGCCAGTTAGTGGCAAGGGTTATGTGGTATTCAACGAGTCATCGAAGATGGGTCTGGGATGTGTGTTGATACAGGAAGGAAAGGTAGTGGCATATGCATCCAAGCAGTTGAGGCCACATGAGAGCAACTACCCAACTCATAATCTAGAGTTGGCAGTAATGGTATTCGCATTGAAGATTTGGCGGCATTATTTGTATAATGAGACATGTAGAGTCTAAACTGACCATAAGAGTCACAAATATCTCCTCACCCAGAAGGAGTTGAATTTGAGACAGAGGAGATGACTAGATTTGATCAAGGATTACTATCTTGTGATTGACTATCAACTAGGCAAAAAGAATGTAGTTGTTGATGCGTTGAGTAGGAAAACATCATCTTCCTTAACATACGTCCGAGTGGAGTTTATGAAGATGTTGATGTGTTTGAGAGCAACCAGATAGCAACTTGACAGTGATGAGTCCGGAGCCATGATTGCACAGCTTGTTGTCAGACCCTCCTTTCTATATGAGATTTGGGCAAGCAACTTGGGGATTCAGTGTTGGTTAAAGTGAGACAACAATTAGAGGGTGATGGTAGTAATGATAGTATAGTTAGCAAGTACCAAGTTAGAGATGATGATGTTTTGACTTTCTGAGGCCGAGTGTGCATTCCTGGTGATGAAGAGTTGAGATAACTGATTTTGACAAAGGCACACAGCTCTATATTTTCAATTTACCCCGGCAGTACCAAGATGTACTAAGACTTACAAGAGCAGTATTGGTGGTCTGGGATGAAGAGGCATATTATGGAGTTCGTAGTTAAGTGTTTGGTATGTCAGTAGGTCAAAGCAGCGCATCAGAGCCCCACAAGACTACTTCAATCGTTACCCATTCCGGAATGGAAATGGAAACTATGACAATGAACTTCGTGGTTGGATTGCCAAGAGCTCAGTGGGGTTATAATGCGGTATAGGTGATAGTGGACAGACTAACCAAGTCTCCACACTTCCTCCCCATCAGAGTGATGGAAAAACTGGAGAGATTGGCATCGAGATATATGGATGAGATTTTGAGACTACATGGAGTTCCAGTATCTATCGTATCAGATTGAGATCCGAGATTCACATCCAGATTTTTGGGGAAGCTTCATAGTTTTTTGGGTACCAGATTGAATTTCAGCACATCTTTCCACCTTATACAGATGGACAGTAAAAGAGGATGATTCAGATCTTGAAGGACATGCTTAGGATACTTGCCTACCATTAGCTAAGGTCACGTACACAACAAGTTTCAAGTTTCCACCGGTATGGAACTGTACAAGGCTTTGTATGGTAGGCGGTGTCGTAAGCCTCTGTGTTGGGAAAAGGTAGGCGAGAGGAAACTTGACAGTTCCGAGATGATTAAACAGGAAACAGAGTAGTTTGCGTTGATCAGACAAAGATTGAGGACAACTCAGGATAGGTAGAAGAATTATGATGATAATCGCTAGCGAGATCTTGATTTTGAGGTTGGAGACATGATGTTTCTAAAGGTCAAACCTTGGAAGGGTGTGATTCATTTTCATCAGCATGGAAAGTTGGCAACGAGGAACGTCGGTCCGTATACAATCACTGAGAGGATTGGACCAGTGATGTACATACTCAACTTACCACCATCTTTGTAGGGAATTCATAATGTATTCCATATTTCAGTATTGAGGAAATATATTAGGGATCACTCTCATGTTTTGGAGATGCCACTGGTAGAGATAGCTAATGACTTGTCCTACATGACTTAGCCAGTTATGATTGTGGATAGAGTAAGAAATAGCTTCAGTATCTCAATATTTCTATGGTTAAGGTGGTTTGACGCACTGATAGATATAAAGAGATGACTTGGGAGATCGAGAAGTCTATGAGAGAGCAGTACCTACAGTTGTTTGAGACAAAAGGTAAGTGAATTTCGCAGAAAAAATTCTTATAAGGAGGGTAGGATGTGAGACCTCGTCCCTTTGAGTGCCAAGTCAGTGTAACCATATAGTGATAGTGTCCGAATTTGATCTTTTGTGAGCAGTTGACCAATTTGACCGAGGTCGACTAGTTTGACCCTAGAGTTGACTAGTAGGGTGGACACAGTCATAGGAAACCTAGGTGTGCTTCTAGGTGTCTTAACAAGTGATGTAGGTTGAGTGTCAAGGTTTGAGTTAATGGAAATAAATTTGGGCCAGCTCCGAGTCCGTTTTGAGTGATGTTGGCTTTTGAGCCAAAAAGCTTGTTTTGGGTCCATTTCATATTTTTCGAGCCCAATTACCCATTTTTTAGCCCAACTAATTATTTTAATCCATTTTTGGGGATTTATTGTTTTAAAACACATTTTGGCCCACTTAGGGCATATCAGACTTTAAAAATAACCTGTTTAGATTTTTCTGAGATTTTGGGTCTGAGGTAAAAATTAACCAGTCGGCCGCCCTCCCTAAACAAACCAAAAAATACCTTAGAATATCCAAAAATTCCCTCCCCATTCTCCCTACAATCGCTAACTTTTCCTTTCGATATACCTTAGCTAAACTCTTTCATACTTTGTCAGATTCTTGTGGATGTTAGCCTGTTGGAATCCTCTCTTCATTTTGCATCTTATTATCTAGGTTTCATAAGCAGAAGGTTAGTCTTTCGATATTAGTTTTGTTGATGCAAGTTCCTAGGGTTTATAGCCGAAATTTCTCAATTCATTCCTTTGATGGTTTTAGTTTTTGTTCCTCTTCATCATTTGGATGTTTAGTACCTATCCATGTTATATTATAATGAATTCAACTCTTATATCTCTTGTATGGTGAAATCGGCAAGCCCTACCTCTATGCCTAGGTGTGCCGAAATTTCTTAATTCCTTGTCAATTGGTTTTAGTTTTTGTTCCTTTTAATCGTTTGAGTATTTGGCACATATCCCTATTTTATTTATATGAAATCGCAACCCATACCCTTCCTGTTGATGAAATCGCAATTTTTCCTATAAACCCTAAGGTATTACTGAAATTTGTATTTTGAATTAGGGTGAACAATCAGATTGATTCTTGCTGAGTTTTTGGCCATCACATCACACATTTAGGAGGAAGATATTGCTGCATCCAGATCACTTCCCTTTTGTAGGTTAATCGGAAAGGATTCCCAGATGTCTTTGGTTTTGATGTTATAACCTATTGCTTACTGTTGTGTGGTCTTTTCCTTAAGACTGTTTAGGAAATTCTGATCTTTTTGGAAAGGAAAAGGATTGCATCTGATTCAGACATGTGAGAGGTAGGATCTATGCCTCATTGATTCCTTTGGTTACCCTTTGATTGTATGCTTGATTTTTTGTTGGTTTCAGTTTGATTATCCTTGAAATTGTTTGCGTAATTGGTTGCTATATCTATAGAGATTCTTAGAAATTTATAAGGTAACATGTTGCCTAATTTGGCTATGACTTTGAGGATTGATTTTTGATTTGTATTGTGATTTGATTGAGGATCCTTTGTTATGATTTGTGTATGTGTGTATGCCTGTATATACCTTGTTTGTGCTTTGTTTGAAGGATCCTTTTGTCGCTACCCATGCATGGTAAGTGTTGTTGCTCCTGGGGAGAGGAAAGATGCTTACCGAACCGGGAGGTTTATGGGTGATTATTCCTAGTAGGAGTTGGCTGGATGCCTTGTAGGCCGGTTTAAGTCTGGACGTCAGGATGCCCTGTATCTCAATTCGAGTCTATGTGGCAGGATGACTTATAGGCTAGTTCGAGTTTGGATTTTGTGGACAAATGCTTGTTGTGATATTGTTTAACTATTTTACCCTTTTTGCAGCAAAGCCTTGGACAACATGGGCAGATGAGGAAAAATATTGGTTTTGAAAATCAGATAGGGATGTAGGCTGCCTGTGTGCTTCTGAATGAGAAATTTTTTCAGTCAATTCCCCCTTGTTTTAAACTACTTTCGGCCTACCCTATATGATTGTGTGTGCTTGTGTTACTTACGGCTCCACTTGTGTACATCTGTGCTTACGAATTTAGTTATTTGTATTACTTGTTTAAGTGTTGATCTTATGGCATATTGAGAGATGTTTGATTAGAAATCTTTAGGTCTTATGATGTTATGATCCTACTGAGATTCTTCTAATCTCATTCCTTCTTTTCTCGCCCTTTGCAAGCTTAGGCATGTGTTTTGTTGGTGATACCAAAGATGTGAGATTAAGACTACATGGCTGGGCAAATTTTGCACCTCATTTGCATCCTTTTCCCATTGATTGCGCATGCATCCTATCTGAAATATGTGTGAACTTTCTTTCTGGCTTTTCAACTCCTCTTCTTCCTCTTGTTGCTTCCGAAATTCTTATGATTAAATTGGTTGATGTTGTGAGATTCCTTTAGGACTTTTGTGTTATGTTTCCACTTGTTTTCTCCATTAATATAAGTCTTCCGTTGATGTTTTCTTTTACTTCATTTATGCCAGAATTTTGTTTAATGAATTACATGCTCCAACCTTTTAAAAGCATATGAATCAACAAATAAAATTTTCAATTAGTAAGACTTGAGCCTTGTGGGATTCGAATAGGACCTTGGGATGACTTATTTGGGTTTTACGACGGTAAGGGTCCTTATAGGTTGGGTTTGGGTCCTTACAAGTTTGGTAGTGGAGTATGGTTTAGGTTGATTAATTGTTTACATATATATGTCCCTATTGCATGCGGTTTTGCTTGAATGGTTAATTTGTTTAGTTGCATTATGTTTAAAAACATGCGCATATTAACATAAAGGTTGTTGTTATGTTTTGTTTGCATGCTGATGTGTGTTCTTGTTTATGGTATTTGTAGGGCATGCACATACACCCCTAAGAGACCTTAGTATTTCCGATTGTACTTTGTATGTTGCCATGTGTTTCATGCCAAGTTTTGTGCTATGTTTTGTGTTATGTTTGTTATACTTTGACTGAATGATTAGCTGTGTGATATGATATGTTTTGATGTGTATTTTTTTGGGTTCTTTGTTAGTTTCGTTGCTGAGTTTTGGTATGCTTTTACATGTGTATACCAAGTATACTATGTTGTGATGTTGTGTAAATGGCTGAGTGTTTCTGTGTCACTGTGTTGTTGTGTCGAGTTTCCCATATAAGTTTTTGTGTGTATACCAAAATTTGTTTTGTGTGTATGCTTGATTGCCAAGATTTGTTATACGTTTTCTGTGTTTGTATGCAAATTTTCACTTTGTTTTCAGCTTATGCAAATCATCCGGTGCACGCCTCTCCACTAGGTACCCTTTCTTTTCTAGTTTTGGTTTTCGTATTGAATAGTTATGTGGTATGTGTGTTTTGTTTAGTATGGCAAGGTCGAATATAACACGTGGTGCTGCAAGGTTGCTGCTATAGGATAGGGATAGGGATCAAAATGAACAAGTTGAGCAAGTGGATCAAAATGAGAAGGGTGTTCAGAATGAACTAGCCAAGCAAGCAGGGCCGGAAATCCGGTATGAACAACAAACCACACAAGCTGTCCCAGCCACACTAGCTTTGGAACCCATACTAGCTCAAATTCTGAATGTGTTGCATGGAATCTAGCAGCGACTTGATGCAACAATTCAGAATGCACCAGCACCAGTTGAACGTGAACCAATCCCTCCTCTTAAACAAGTTTAGCCTGTGATACCTTGAGTTTTGTGTCCTAGAAGTCTAGAAGTAAGTGAAACTGAAATAACGATTTTGCCAATGAGGAAATGGATGTGTGATAGCCGAAATTGGTAGAGAAGGTTTAGTGTCCCTTTCTGATTTCATTTCACCCTTATTTCATTTCTAGTATTAATGGCATTTTTATCTATTCTTAAGAGATAATTTCATAATTTAATTCTAATGATTATCTCATTATATTCAATCTTAAAATTAGGAAGATTAATCCCATAAATACCCTATATAAAGAGTAGCTGGCCACACTTAATTCCTACACCAAAAAGACCCTGATTCTGTGTCCAAGAAGTCCAGAAGCCAGTGCAGATAAAATGATGATTTTACCTTTGAGAAAATGGATGTGTGATAGCCAAAAATGGTAGAGAAGATTTGCTATCCATTTCTGATTTCATTTCTTTCATATTTCATTTCTAGCATTAATGACACATTATCTAATCTTAAAAGATAATTCCAGAATTTAATCTTAATGATTATCTCTTTATATTCACCCTTAAGAGTAGGAAGATTAATCCCATAAACATCCTATATAAAGAGTAGTTGGAATTATCAAGCAATCAAACCCTACTCCCTTACCCTTACTGCTGAAATTCTTTAGCCTTCACCATAGCCGAATTCCTTCATCATTTGTCAGATTTCTGCAAATAATAGCTTGTTGGAAAGCTCTTCCTATCCTCCATCTAGATATTTTGGTTCATCATCAGAAGGCCAGTCTTTCCATATACAAACCCTTATCGTAATTTTCATGGTGTTAGTGCTGAAATTGTGTGATTTTTCCTTCAATTGGTTATTGTTGTTGTTTTTTTTTGTTTTTATGATTGTTTGGCATCTATTAATGATGTAATATCATGAATTCATCCTTTAAATCTTTCATATGCATTAAATTGGCATACCCTACACCTTGCTTATTGTTGCCGATTTTGATTAATTGACATGTCTGTTGGTTTCTGATCTTGTTCTTTTTAATTATATATGTTATTAACAACTAAACCTTCCTTTTAATAATGAAATCGCAACCTCTAAACCTTGTATGTATGAAATTGCAATTTCCCTATTGACTTATCTTAAGTGCCAAAATTTGCATATTTAATTGGGATGGTAAATCAGGTTGATTCTTGTTAAGTTCTTAGCTATCACATCACACATCCAAGAGGGAGGTGCCTGTGGCATCTGATCAGTGGTTTCTGATAGGTTTGGTGAGTGGAATTGTTAATGAAATTGGATGATTACTTGGTTATTGAGTATGCATGGTTAGTATGGTTTTTTCTTTGCCTTATGATGATATAGGTTGTTCGGATCCCTTAAATAAAGGCAAAGGAGTATTTTATTGTTCAAGATCTATTCCTCATATGTTTCTCTAGATATCCTTGTTGTTGGATTGATGTTTTTAGTTTCATGTTTTGGTTATTGATATATGGGCATGCCTTATGTGTGGAATGCTTGATTTCGGAATGAACTATGGATTTGTTAGGCAATTTTGAACTCCTGAGATAGGTTGTGTGTGCCTAATGTCATGTGATGTGTGTTTTGAACATGCTGAATGTATTGTGATATGATTGAGGATACCCTGCTGTGATATTATGTGAGACCCCGGTCATTCGTAGTGTAGATGTCCAGAAAGTGCAAGAGCCGATGCAGCTGAAATAACTATTTTTCCCCTGAAGAAATGAATGTGTGATGCCTAAAATGGTTGTTGCCGAATATTTTCTATTTTAATTCTGGCATTTTTATATTAATTATCCTTAGTTTAATCCCTAATTATCTTAAGTATTAGATAATTCTTCCTTTTAAATAGAGTTATAATTTAAATCGAATTATCATTTAATTATCTTTTTAAGCTTAAAAATGGGGAATTATCTCTTAGCTAAACCTCCTTAGACACTTATAAAAGGAGAGGCTGACCTATCCTGATAAATCATATCCAAAATCTCCTAAATAATTCTGGAATTATTCCCTCCCTTCTCTTCTTCCTCTCAATTTCCGATTTTTGCCTACCCCTAACCCTAGCCGAAATTCCTTAATCTTTATCTTAGGATTTATCAGATTTCTTCAAATATTAGATTTCTGCAAATATTAGCTTGTTGGAAAGCTCTTTCCATCCCTTATCTAGATATCTTAGATTGGGCATCAGAAGGTTAGTTTTTCATTGTCGAAATTCAAGTCATAATAAGTTGGTTTTGGTTGGTTTTGGTGTCAATATTGTGTGATTCTTCCTTCAATTGATTTCTTTTGTTATTTCTTTTGTTCGTATGATTGTTTGGCATCTATTCATATTGTAAAATCATGAATTCATCCTTTGAATCTTCACTATACATGAAATCGGCATGTCCTATTCCTAACCCTATGTTTGCCGAAATTTAGTCAATTGACTTGTCTATTGGTTTCAGATCTTGTTCCTTTTCATTGTTTGAGTGTCTCGCACCTATTCCTTCCTTATTCACATGAAATTGCAGCTTCTTCTTATATGTATGATAAAATCGCAATTTACCTTACTATGCCCTAAGGTGTTGCCAAAATTTGTATGATGAATTAGGTGAATAAACAGGTTGTTTATTGCTGAATTTTTGGCCATCACATCATGTATTCAGTGGGGAAGATATTACTACATCCGGATTGCTAGATTTTGGTAGGTTAGTTGGTAAGGATTCCCAATACCTTTGGTTTTTAATTAAGTAATCTTGCGGCTTAGTATTGTGTGGTCTTTGCCTTGTGATTGTTTAGGAGATTCTTATCTTATTGGAAAGGTAGAGGACTGCATCTAATTTACACTCATAAGAAGTAGAATCTATGCCTCATCAATTCCTTTGATTACCCTTTGATTGTATGCTTGTTTTAACTTTGGATTAAGTGTGCAGTTGATTGGTATACCTATGGGTTAGTCTTGAAAATTACTAAGGAAATAGGTTGCCTAATTCGGTTATAATTTGAGGATTGATCTTTGATTTGTATTGTGATTTGATTGAGGATTCTCTGCGGTGATTTGTGTATGCGTGTATGTGCCTTGTTTGTGCTTTGTTTGAAGAATCTTTTTGTCACTGGCCATGCGAGGTAAGTATTGTTGTTTCTAGGGACAGCAGAGATGGTTACCGAACACGAAGGTTTATGGGTGGTTATTCCCAACAAGAGCCTTTTTTGGATAACTTGTAGGCTGATTAAAGTCCGGACATCAAGATGCCTTGTAGGCCAGTTCGAGTCTTGACGTCAAGATGCCCTATAGGCCAGTTCGAGTCTGGAAATTAGGATGCCCTATTTTTGTGTGACAGAATGACTAGTATGCACAGCTGCAAAAGTCTCCTAAACCAGTTAAAGTCTGGATGTCGGAGACAACTAAAAGGCTTACTGTAATATTGATTGTCTAACCATTTTACCTTTTTTGCAGCATAGCCTTGGACAACATAGGGACAAACCTTGGTTTTGAAAATCAAATTATGTTATAGGCTACTTGTGTGCTTATGAATATAAAGTATTTTCAGTCTTTTCCCCTTGTTTTCTACCAATTTCGGCATACCTTTATATTGTGTGTGCTTCTGATGATTTCGGCCCCTATTATGTGTGTTTGATGCTTGAGGTTTTATTTGGATATCTTAGCTAGTTTTAGTTGTTGATGTTTTGGTTATTGGGAGATGTTTGATTGGGAATCCCTAGGACTTATGATATTGTGACCTTACTGAGATTCTTGTAATCTTATCCCTTCTTTTCTCCCTATTTGTAGGCTTAGGTGTGTGCTTTGTTGCTGGTACCAAGGTGTGAGATCAAGGCTGCATTGCTGGACGAATTTGCACTTCATTTGCACCCTTTTCCTATTGAATGCGCATACCATATCTTTGAACTTGTGTGGAACTGCATTCTGGCTTTTCAATCCCTCTTACTCTATCTTGTTGCTTCCGAAATATACATGATATTATGGGTTGATGTTTTGAGATTCCTATTGGTCTTGTGTGTTATGTTTCCACTTGTTTACAGTGTTAATATAAGTCTTTCGTTGATGTTTTCTTTCACTCTGTATAAGCTAGAAATTCATTAATGTATAAACATGCTCCAACCTTTAAATAACGTATGAATCAACCAATAAAATTGATAATTAGGTGACTTGAGCCTTGTGGAATTCAAATAGAACCTTGCGAGGGCTTATTTGGGTTTCACGACAATAAGAGGCCTAATAGGTTGGGTTTGGGGTCTTTACATGTTATGCCTTGTACTTGCTTGTGAGTGCTTGCACAGGTCTGTGTGTTAGGATCCTTTTCCGTTGGCCATTCAGGGTAAGCGCTGATGCTTCTTAAGAGAGCAGAGGTTCTTGCTGGTGTGAGAGTCGTATAGGTGGCAATCCCCAGGAAGAGCTTGTTGGATACCTAGTCCTTTGTGCTAGCTAGATACCTTGTCCTGTGTCCTAGCAAGATGTCCTAATCCTATATGATGGTTAGGATGCCTAGTCCTATGTGCTGGCTAGATTCCTCGTCCTCTGTGCTGGTAAGATAAATAAGCTTGATGATTAGCTTGTGTGCTAACCTTTTACCTGTGTTCAGTGAGGCCTTGGACAACATAGGTGGAACTTTTCTATTAATGAGATTAAATAATGTTTTTCCTGTCTGTGTACTTCTGATTTTTGGAAGTGTTTGCAGTCCACCCATAGCCTATAGCTTTCAGTCCCTATGCCTATTATGATTGTTTATTTGTTGCATGATATCCTTTTAGATGTGTAGTCAGATATGATATTGTTTGGGAGATGTTTGTTTAGATTTTTACAGATCTTATGATGTTGTGACCCTACTAAGATTCTTGTAATCTCACTCTATTGTCTTCACCATTTTCAGGCTTAAGTACATTATCTACTCATTCTGAGATCCAGCCCGCAGGGGGGATCAGGTTACCCAATCCCACATCGGAAAGAAGTGGGGGAGGTCTTGGGCTTATATGTGTTGTGTGATGGTATCATTTGTAACAAGATACATCATTTGTAATAAGATGAATCTTTTGTTCCCTATGGTTAAAAGCCCAACTGAGCATTGCAGTTGTGATCCATCACGCGCACATACACGTTCGGCAGCTGGGCTGAGGGTCCGGGGGCCGAGTCGTGACAAATGGTAGCGGAGCCGATCTCGTTCCCTCTTTTGGGTGGGCTTGGGCCATGCTGTGTGTTCATGTTTGGGCTTGTGAGTTTGAGCCCAAGGCAGTTACATTTGGCTCCCCTCATGAGGACACGAGGTCTATAAGGAGGGGAGATTGTGAGACCCAGCCCGCAGGGGGGGTTAGGTTACTCAATCCCACATCGGAAAGGAGCGGGGGAGGTCTTGGGCTTATATATATTGTGTGATGGTATCATTTGTAACAAGATGCATCTTTTGGGCCCTGTGGTTAAAAGCCCAACTGAGCATTGCAGTTGTGATCCATCACGCTCACATACACGTTCGGCCGCTGGGCCGAGGGTCCAGGAGCCGGGTCGTGACACTCACGGTATCAGTGTCTGAGATCAAGACTTCACGGCGGGGCGATATTGCATCATATTTGCATACCTGTTTCCTTGGTTGCTTGCTCATATAACATGAACTATGATTAGACTATATTTTTTGGTTCTTCAAGTTCCTTCTTTTTACTTGTTTGTTTCTGAATTATATTGGAGGTTTACTTACTGGATTATTAGATCCCTATGAGACTTGTGTGTTATGGTTCTATTTATTAAATTTAAAGACTTTTGTTGATGTTTTATTCACTCCGTATGTTACCAGAATACTTGTCTAATATCATGCTCCAACCTTTAAAAAGAAATAGAAATGAAACTATTAAAATCAGAACTTAGGATGATTAAAGCCTTGTGAGATTTAGATAGGTCCTAGGTTGGGTTTATTTGGGTTTCACTGCGGTAAGGGTCCTAGTGGAGAGAATTCAGGTCCTTACCGGTTTGGTAGCGGAGCATGGTTTAGTAAATATATTTTGTTATATGCTAACTTGTTTGCTGGTTTTGTGTATGTAGGGAGAGACATGCCCACACACCCACATACTTAGAGGACTAATACCAAAGGAAATCTGATGTTAAAAACCTAGTTAGAAATGTTTAGATGATGTAATTGATTATGTGTTTTGTTGTGTGTTTAAGTGTGTTCTTATGTATTGTATGATTTGATGTGTTTTGCTGTGTTTTGTTGAGTGCTTTGTTGTATTTCCTTGCAATTTCCGAGTATGTGTGAAACTTGCTGTGTGTTGATTGTGCTTTTGTGATATGTGTTGCCGAATACTCCATGATGTTGGTATGATTGCCGAATGCATGAGTGTGTGTTATGGGAGTGCCAAATGTGTTTGTTGCCAAATAATTACGGTGTGTTTAATGCTTATTGCCGAATGTGTGTGTGTTGTTGATGCATGCTGCTGAGTATATGTGTGTGATTGATGTGATTGCCGAGAGTGAATATATACATTTCCGAGACTTGTGATTACTTGTGTGGATATGTGTGTTTTATTTTTCAGCATATACATATCGTCCGGTGTACGCGTCTCCACCAGGTACCACTTATTTTACTAGTTTCATAATTGGTTTATGTATTAAGTCATGTGTTTGTATAGTATGGCAAGGCTGAATGCAACAAGGGATCAATGGGGTAGGTATGGGATTCAGGTCGAACAACATCCCATAGAGCAGAATGAACCAAAGGCACTAATTGAGCAGGAAGAGCAAGATGAGCCCGAAAACCAACCTGAGACACCAGCCATTGATCCTGTTATGGCATAGATACTAAATGTATTGTAAGGGATTGCTGCGAATCAGCCGCGTATGGCAGCTCACTTTCAGAATGCCATTGCGCACCTCTTGTGGAAGATCCTATTGAACCTGTTCAGTTAGCTCATCCTAAGGAAGCCAAGAGACTTCCAGTTGTTATTACGAAGTTGCTGAAGGAAGCTCGTCAGCTCAGATGTAAAGATTTCAGCAGTTCAGCAGGTGCCGCTGCGGCTCGTGAATGGATTGACACCCTATGCCGAGTATCCTCGTTCTTGCGCATCTCTAATGATGACAAGGTTTCCATCACCACTTTCTTACTTAAGGGAGAAGCCCTCGTATGGTGGATAGCTGTAAGTTTGCGGTTCGGAGATCGTTTGCCTATGTGGGAGGAATTTCAGCAGGAATTTGACAAAAGATTTTATACCTGATTCATAAAATCGAGCAGCGACAAGCTTTCTATAAGCTTGAACAAGGCACCCGTTCAGTGCTAGAATACGAGAAGGAACTAATACAGTTGTCTGGATTTGCTCCCGAGGAGGATCACTCACCCTATCAGCTTGCTAGGCAAATCCAAGATGGGTTAAGTACTGAACTTAAAACCATTGTGGGCAAGACGCTAGCATAGAATTTGCAAGAATTGATCAGTGCTGCGACTGAAGCAGAGAAGATCGTGTGAAATAAGAAGCCGACCGTAGTAAACAATGGCGGATTATTCGGGCATGATTCCAAGTTCAATAGGCGTACGGGACCTTTGAGGTCCTATCCTCTGAAGAACAATGGAAATGGAGATAACTTCAAGAGGAATTTTTCTGGTCTGAATCCTAATGGACCAATGTCGAGTTCACAGCCACGACGATGCTACAATTGTGGCAAGATGGACCATGTTCAGAGAGACTATCCCAAACCAAGACATATCACAGGCGAACCGAATACCAACCGAGGTGGGTATGCCAATCCCACTAAACCACCAGCATGCGCACCTGGAGGACCACCTACTGGATCAACGAGTTTAGTGCAGCCCAGACCAACGAGGCTATTCACCTTGACTGATGCCGAAGTTAGCCCTGATGTGGTGATAGGTACTATTTTATTCTTTTCTCAAAATGCTCAAGTGTTACTAGATCCCGGAGCGAATAGATCATGAGTCCAAGGATGGCACTTAGTTCAGATCGTTCTTTGTCTCCTTTGTCTCCTCCTATTGCGATTCTGACTCCTTTGGGAGAGCAATTGATTTGTGATCTAGTCTACATCAACTATGTTGTGCATATGGGTTCGAGTATACTTGAAGTGGATCTGATTCCATTGGACATCCGAGAGCAAGATGTGATCTTAGGCATGGATTAGTTGAGGAAATATCTAGCCCGTATGGAGTGTTTCACTAAGCATGCAAGGTTCACCCTTCTAGATGGTTCCAAGTATTGCTTTGAAGGTGATAGGCGAGTTGTTCCAACTTGCATGATTTCCTGGCTCGATGCGAATCGATTGATCAATAAAGGATGTATTGCGTACCTCGAGCATGTACATGACATTCCCAAAGAGACCTCGGATATGGATTCTATTCTAGTGGTTCATGAATTTCCGAATGTGTTCCAGAAGATGTAGCCGTATTGCCATTAGTGAGAGAAATTGAATTCAGCATTGAACTAAAGCTGGGTACGAATCCAATTTTCATTCCTCCTTATTATATGGCTCCTGCGGAAATGAAGGAATTGAAGACGCTATTGGAAGATTTTCTGGATCGTGGTTTCATCCGACCTAGTGTGTCACTTTGGGGGAGCACCTATCGTGTTCGTGAAAAAGAAAGATGGATCGCTGTGATTGTGCATTGACTATCGACAGCTGAATCGTATGACCATAAAGAACAAATATCCCTTGGCACGCATAGATAACTTGTTTAACCATTTCCAAGGTGTGGCCGTGTTTTTCAAGATTGATCTTAGATCGGGATACCATCAGTTGCATGTTCGTGAAGCTGATATTCTGAAGATCGCATTCAGATCGTGATATGGGCACTATGAACTTCTGGTTAAGCCATTCGGTTTGACCAATGCACCAGCAGTGTTTATGGACCTGATGAATCGAGTATTCCGAGAATTCCTAGATAGGTTTGTGATAGTCTTCATCGACGACATTCTGATTTACTCTAAATCAAAGAGAATCATGCTGAGCACTTGCGGATTTTGCTGAATATTCTAAGGGATTGGTTGTTGTTTGCAAAGTACTCCAAATGAAAATTCTAGTTATGCGAAGTTGGTTTACTTGGCCATGTTGTTTCTACCCAAGGTGTCCTTGTCGATCCAAAGAAGATTAAAGTCGTGGTTGCTTGGGAACCCCTGTGAGCTGTGTTTGAAGTTCGTAATTTCCTTGGCTTAACCGAATACTACCATCGATTCGTGGAGAATTTTTCATCGCTTGCCGGACCATTAACGAAATTAACGCGCAAAGGAGAGCCATTTGTGTGGAACGAGAAATGCCAGAAAAGTTTTGAAGAACTGAAAAACTGGTGACTTTCCACACCTATCCTTACCTTACCTATCGGTGGAAAAGAATATGTAGTGTACAGTGATGCATCAAAATCTGGACTTGGATGCGTGTTGATGCAAGATGGGAAACTCGTTGCCTATGCTTCCCGGCAGTTGCGTCTGCATGAAAGCAACTATCCTACGCATGATTTAGAGCTTACGGTCATAGTGTTCACATTGAAGATAAGGCGCCACTATCTACATGTCGAGACATGCAGAATCTTCATTTACCATAAAATCTTGAAATATCTCCTTACGTAGAAGGAATTGAACATGAGACAATGAAGATGGGTGCAGCTGATTAAAGACTACAATTTGATAATCGAATATCATCTTGGAAAAACGAATGTTGTAGATGATGCATTAAGCCGAAAGATTCATCCTCCTTCCCCACCGATTTTGGCTTACATATGTACCCATTACATGCCAATGTTGCTAGATTTGAGAGCTACACTTGTGCATCTTGGCACTGATTTTTCTGGTTTGTTGTTGACCCGAATTGAGGACACACCTACCTTAATTGAAGAAATCCGAAATCAGCAATCAGAGGATCCAAAATTGGCTGAAATTCGGAAGTAACTATCTGATGGTGTTGATGCCATAGCTCCCGATTTCATAGTGCGAGACGATGAAGTTCTTGTCTTCAGAAACCTTGTATGTGTACCACAAGATGTTGATATTCGTAATCTTACTTTGTTCAAAGCACATAGGTCAAACTTTGCTATACATCCTGGTAGTACCAAGTTGTACCAAGACTTGAAGGAGGAGTATTGGTGGCCAAATATGAAACACCACATTGCTGAGTTTGTTGCTCGATGCCTCGTATGCCAAAAAGTAAAGATCGAGCATCAAAGACTCGCTGGTTTACTTCAGTCACATCTGATTCCGGAATGGAAGTGGGAGCATGTTATGATGGACTTTGTGACTGGTTTACATAGATCTCAACAAGGATTCGATGCCATTTGGGTGATTGTCGAATGATTGATGAATTCTGCACACTTCTTACTTCTTCATGGGATAGACACACCTGAGAAATTGGTTGTTTGTTATATGGACAAAATTTTTCGATTGTTTCAGATCGTGACCCTCGTTTCACTTCACAATTTCGGGAGAAATTCCATAATACTTTGGGGTCAAGACTGAATTTCAATACAGCATTTCATACTCAGACCGATGGTCAAGCTGAAGGAATGATTCAGACACTAGAAGACATGCTACGTGCGAGTGTATTGGACCAACATACTAGTTAGGATCGATGTCTACCATTGGCAGAATTCAGTTACAACAATAGTTTCCATGTAAGCATCAATATGGCTCCTTATGAAGTGTTGTATCGGAGACGTTGTAGAACTCTTGTTTGCTAGAATGAAGTAAGTGAGAGAAGCTTGGATAATCCCAAATTGATTGATCAAGCAATGGAGCAGCTGAATACAATTCGACAAAGGCTGAAGATAGCGCAAGATCGGCAGAAAAACTATGCCGATAATAGACAAAGGGAGCTGGAATTTGCGGTAGGTGACAAAGTGTTTCTAAAAGTCTCCCAATGGAAAGGTTTCCTTCGTTTTCAGCAGCAAGGTAAGCTAGCACCTCGATACATTAGGCTGTATAATATTGTTGAGAGAATCGGCTTTGTTCCATACTGACTTGCTTTACCTCCGAATATAGAGAGAATTCACAATGTGTTTCAAGTTTTGATGCTGAGAAAATATGTGTAAGATCCTACTCTTGTGCTCGAAGAACCACCAATTGAAGTTTCTGAAGACCTATCTTATACCGTACAGCCAATTGCCATACTAGATCGGTCATTTCATCAGCTTTACAATTGAAGCGTGCCTATGGTACGAGTTGTTTTGCATAATGGACAAGTTGAGGAAAAGTCTTGGGAGACTGAGGAATCTATGTGTGCAAAACTTCCTTACCTGTTTGCATAGGTACTTGTGCTGAAATTTCGAGGATGAAATTCTTATAAAGAGGGGAGGATGTGAGACCCCGATTCTAGGTCCTAGAAGTCCAGAAGGCAGTGCAGGTCTCCTTATATTCAGCCTTAAAAGTAGGAAAATTAACCACATAAACACCTTATATAAAGCGTAGTTGGCCACACTTAATTCCTACACAAAAATACACAAAATTATCAAGCAATCAAACCCTACTCCCTGACCCTTGCTGCCAAAATTCCTTAGCCTTCACCATAGCCGAATTCCTTCATCCTTTGTCAGATTTCTGCAAATAATAGCTTGTTGGAAATCTATTTTCATCCTCCATCTAGCTATCATGGTTTGATCATTAGAGGTCACTCTTTCCCTATACAAATCCTTATTGCAATTTGCTTGGTGTTGGTGCCGAAATTGTGTGATGGTAAATTAGGTTGATTCTTATTGAGTTCTTGGCTATCACATCACACATGAAAGGGGGAGGTACCTGTGATATCTGATCATTGGTTTCTAATAGGTTTGGTGAGTGGAATGGGTAAGGAAATGAGTAAATGCCTTATCCTGTGTGCTGGATAGATACCTTGTTCTGTGTACTGACAAGATGTCCTTATCTTTGTGTGGTTTGGATACCCTAATCCTTGTATGGTTAGGATGTCTAGTCCTGTGTGCTGGCTAGATGCCTTATCCTGTGCGCTGGCAAGATAAAAGACTTGATGATTAGCTTGTGTGCTAACCTTTTACCTTTATGTAGTGAAGTCTTGGATAACATAGGTGGAAGGGGATGACCTTTTCTATTGGTGAGATTAAATGATCTTTTTCCTGCCTGTGTACTTCTGATTTTTGGAAGTATTTGCAATCCACCTACAACCTATAGCTTTCGATCCCTATCCCTATTGTTATTGTTTATTGGTTCTGTGATATCCCTTTAGATGTGTAGGCAGATATGATGTTGTTTGGGAGATGTTTGTTTAGATTTTTGCAGATCTTATACTGTTGTGACTCTACAGAGATTCTTGTAATCTTAGTTTGTTGTTTTCACCATTTTTCAGGCTTAGGTACATCATCTGCTACCAAATTTGAGTTTCATGGCGCTAAGAGTCCTAGTGGCACGAATTTGAGTCCTTACAAAACATATACAAAATTTTCAAGCAAACAAACCCTACTCCTTCCCTTACTATCGAAATTCCTTGACCTTCATCCTGGCCGAATTCTTTCATCCTTTATCAAATTTTTGCAAATAATAGCTTGTTGGAAAGCTCTTTCCATCCTCTATCTTGATATCTTGGTTTGATCATCAGAAGGTCAGGTTTTCCCTATATTTATTGTAATAACAATTTGTATGGTGTTAGTGCTGAAATTCCTTGATTCTCCCTTCAATTGGTTTCTATTGTTGTTGCTTTTGTTCTTATGATTGATTGGCATCTATTCGTGATGTAAGATTATGAATTCATCCTTTAAGTCTTCCCTAGGCATGAAATCGGCATGCCCTACACCTTGCCCTATTGTTGCCGATTTTGCTCAACTAACATGTCTATTGGTTTCTGATCTTGTTCTTTT
This sequence comes from Passiflora organensis, assembly GCA_019739055.1. Classification (NCBI taxonomy): domain Eukaryota; kingdom Viridiplantae; phylum Streptophyta; class Magnoliopsida; order Malpighiales; family Passifloraceae; genus Passiflora; species Passiflora organensis. Next base: position 762,947 of record JAEPBF010000303.1, read on the forward strand.
TAATTGTATATGTTATTAATACCTAATCCTTCATTGTAATCATGAAATTGCAAGCCCTACACCTTGCATGTATGAAATCGCAATTACCCTTGTGCCCTATCTTAAGTATTTGCATAGCTCATTGGGATGATAAATTAGGTTGATTCTTATTGTGTTCCTGGCTATCACATCACACATCTAAGGAGGAGGTTTTAGCAGCATCGGATTGCTGGTTTCTGATAGGTTCGATGAGTGGAATTGGTAAGGAGATACGATGTTAACTTGGTTATTGAGTATATATGCTTAGGTGGTTTGGATCATCTAAATAAAAGCAAAGGAATAGCTTCTTGTTTAGAGACAAGAGAGGTAGAATTTATACTTCATCGGTTTCTCTAAAGATCCTTATTGCCTGATTGATGTTTTCGGTTGCATATCTTTACTATTGATGTTTTCACATGCCTTATATGTGGTATGCATAGTTGAGGATTGAATTATAGAATTGATAGGCAATTTCGAATCCCTAAGGTAGGTTGTGTGTGCCTATTGCGTTTGTATTGTGTGAATATGATATGCTGATTGTGTTGTGTATGTTTGAGGATGTCCTATTATAGTTCTATACTTTGTTCTTACTTGTGTGTGCTTATACATGTCAGTGTGTCAGGATACTTTTTCGGTGGCCATTCAGGGTAAGCGCTGATGGTCCTGAGGAGAGGAGAGGTTCTTACTGGTATAGGAGTCGTATGGGTGACAATCCCTAGCTTGTGCACACTAGATGCCTAGTCCTGTGTGCTGGTTAGATGCCTTGTCCTGTGTTCTGGTTAGATGCCATGTCCTGTGTGCTAGCTAGATGCCTTGTCCTGTGTACTGGCAAGATACCCTTATCCTTATGTGGTTTGGATGCCCTAATCCTTGTATGGTTAGGATGCCTAGTCCTATATATTGGCTAGATGCCTTGTCCTGCGTGCTGGCAAGATGAATAGGCTTGCTGATTAGTTTGTGTGCTAACCTTTTACCCTCTATGTAATGAAACCTTGGATAGCACAAGTGGAAGGGGATGACCTTTTCTTTTGATGAGATTGAATGATGATTTTCCTACCTGTGTACTTTTGATTTTCGGAAGTGTTTGTAATCCACCCACAGCCTATAGCTCTCAGTCCTATCCCTATTGATTATCTAAATGTTTGTGTGATATCCCTTAGATGTGTAGATGAATCTGATGTTGTTCGAGAGATGTTTGTTTTATATTTTTACAGATCTTATGATGTTGTGACCCTACTGAGATTCTTGTAGTCTCATCCTATTTTATTCATCATTTTTCAGGTTTAGGTACATCAATTGCCCTTAGTACCAGTGTGTGAGATCAAAGCTGCACGACGAGGCGATACTACATCACATTTGCATACTGCATCATATTTGAAATATATGTGGACTATTTTCTGGTTCTTTGAGTCCCTCCTTTTATTGTTATTTCCGAAATTATGTTGAGGGTCTTCTTGTTAGATTTTGAGATCCCTATGGGACTTGTGTGTTATGGTTCCTTTGATTTATTATAAAGACTTTTGCTGATGTTTTTATTCACTCTGCATGTTACCAGAATACTTGTCCAATATCATACTCCAACCTTTAAAAAGTATAAGAAAGAAACTTAATAAAAGTGGAACTTAGGGAGATAAGCCTTGTGAAATTTAAATAGGTCCTACGTTGGGTTTATTTGGGTTTCATGGTGGTAATGGTTCTAATAGGTTGGATTTGGGTCCATTACAGGTTTGGTAGCAGAGCATGGTTTAAGAAATATGATTTGTTATATACTAACTTGTTTTTTGGTTTTGTGTTTGTAAGGAGGTACATGTGCACACACCCACACACTTAGAGGACTAATGCCGAATGTAATCTAATGCTAAAATATCTGGTTTAAAATGTTTAATTGATATAATTTGCTGTGTGACTTGCTGTGTGTTTTTTAGTATTATCATGCATTGTTTGATGTAGTACGTTTTGATGTGTTTTTCTGAGTTTTGATGAGTTCTTTACTGAGTTTCCTTGTGCTTGCCAAATATTCCTATGTGATTACTGTGGTTGTCGAGTATGTCTTTGTATTAATGTGTGGTTGCGAGTTGTTAATGCATGTTGTCGAAGTATATGTGTGTGATTTCCAAGACCTGCGAATACTTGTGTGCATGTGTGTTTAGTTTCCAGCATATACATACTGTCTGATGTACACTTCTCCACCAGGTACCAGTTCCTTTCCTAGTTTCGTACTTTGGTTATGTGTTGAGTGATTTCGTATGCTTGTATAGTATGGCAAGGCTGAATTCAACAAAGGATTAACGGGGTAGGTATGGGAATCAGGTTGAGCAGAAACCCGTACAGCAGGATAAACCGAAGGCACAGAATGAGTAGGAAGGGCAAGCTGAGCCCGAAAACCAACCTGAGGCACCAGCCACACCAGCTATTGATCCTGTAATGGCCCAGATACTAAACGTGTTACAAGGGATTGCTGTGAATCAGCAGCATATGGAGGCCCAGTTTCAGAATGCACCCTTACTGGTGGAAGATCCTATTGAACTTGTTCAGACGACACATCCTAAGGAAGCTGAGCGACTTCCAGTCGTTATTACGAAGTTGCTGAAGGAAGCCTATCAACTAGGATGAAAGGATTTCAGCAGTTCAACATGTGCCGCTGTGGCTCATGAATGGATAGACACCTTGTGCTGAGTGTCCTTGTTCTTGCGGATATTTGATGATAGCAAGGTTGTCATTGCCACTTTCCTATTTGAGGGAGAAGCCCTTGCATGGTGGACAGCTATGAGTTTGCAATTCGGAGATTGTTTGCCTACGTGGGAAGATTTCCGGCAGGAATTTGATGAGAGTTTCTATACTCGATTTCATAAAAGCGAGTAGGGACAAGCTTTCTACAAGCTTGAACAAGGTACCCATTTGGTGCTGGAATACGAGGAGTTAAGGGAGCTGTCCCGATTTGCACCAGAGGAGAATCACTCATTGTACCAGCTTGCAAGACAATTCAAAAATCGGTTGAGTACCAAGCTCAAAACCATTGTGGCCACGACACCGGTGCAGAATTTTCAAGAGTTAATTTTTGCTGCCACTGAAGCCGAGAAGATCGTGCGAAACAAGAAGTCTTCCACAGCAAACAATGGCGGATCATTCAGGTGCAATCCTAAGTTCAATTGGCATACGAGACCCTATCCTTTAAGGTCCTACCCTCCGAAAAATAATGGCAACGGGGGTAATTTCAAAAGGAATTTTTCTGGTCTGAATCCTAATGGATCTACGTGGAGTTCATAGCCACAACGATGCTACAATTGTGTCGAGATGGGCCATATTTAGAGAGACTATCCCAAACCAAGGCATATCACAAGCACACTGAAAGCCAACCGAGGTGGGTATGTCAATCCCAATAAACCACCAGCATATGCATCGGGAGGACCACCCAACGGATCTACGAGTGAGGTGTAGCCAAGGCCCACGAGATTGTTCACCTTGACTGATGCCAAAGTTAGCCCTGATGTGGTGATAGGTACTATTTCTATCTTTTCTCAAAATGCTAAAGTGTTATTAGATCCCAAAGTGAATAGATCATTTGTGAGTCCAGGAATAGTACTTAGTTCAGATCAGCCTCTATCTCCTCCTATTGTGGTTCTGACTCATTTGGGAGAGCAACTGACTAGTGATCTAGTCTACATCGGTTGTGTTGTACGTATGGGTTCGAATGTACTTGAAGTGGATCTGATTCCATTGGACATCCAAGAGCTGGATGTGATCTTAGGCATGGATTTCTTGGCAAAATATCAAGTCCGAATAGAGTGTTTCACCAAGCGTGTGTGGTTCACTCTTCCAGTTGTTTCTGAGTATTGTTTTGAAGGTGATAGACGAGTTGCTCCAACTTGTATGGTTTCCTGGCTCGATGCAAAGCGATTGGTCAGCAAAGGATGTACTGTGTACCTCACACATGTACATGACATTTCCAAAGAGGCCTCAGATATGGATTCTGTTCCAGTAGTTCATGAATTTCTGGATGTGTTTCCAGAGGATATAGCCAGATTGCCACCAGCGAGAGAAGTTTAATTCGGCATTAAACTAATGTCGAGTACAACTCCGATTTCCATCCCTCTGATAATATGGCTCCTACGGAAATGAAGGAACTGAAGACACAATTGGAAGATTTGTTGGATCGTGGTTTCATCTGACCCAGTATGTCACCTTGGGGAGCACCTGTCTTGTTCGTGAAGAAGTGTAAGGACCCCAAATCCTAACCTATTATTAATTACTCCTATTAGGACCCTTACAGCCATGAAACCCAATCAAGCCCGAACCAGGACCTATCTAAATCCACAAAGCTTATCCATCTAGTTTCGAGTTTAGCATGTTAATTCTTTAAGATTTTAAAGTTTGTAGCATGATATTGGACAAATATTTTGGTATCATATGGAGTGAATAAAACATTAGCAAAGGTCTTTAAATTTAATCAATGAATCCATAACACACAAGTCCCATAGGGATCCAAATAACTAGCAAGTGAACCTCCAACATAATTCGAAAATAGCAAGCAAAGGAGGAATCTTGAAAAACCAAAAAATAGTCCAATCAATGATCATGTTATATGCGCAAGTAACCAAGGAGACAAGCATGCAAAAGTGATGCGATATTGCCCCGCCATGCAGCCTTGATTCTCACACACTAGTACCATGTACAGCGAATGTACCTAAGCCTGAAAAATGGTGAAAAAACAGGATGAGATTACAAGGATCTCAATAGGGTCACAACATTATAAGATTTACAGAAATCTTAAACAAACATCTCCCAAACAACATCAGATCATCCTTGCTCATCTAAGAGTATCACGCAATTCAAGAATCAACCAAAAGGGTTAGCGTTGAAACTAAGGCTGAGAGTGGACTACAAATACTTTCGAAAATCTGAAGTACACAGGTAGGAAAACACATCAGGTTACTCTCGGCAGTAGGAAAAAGAAAGACCATCCCCTTCCACCTGTGTTTTCCAAGGATTTACTGCACAAAGGGTAAAAGGTTAGCACACAAGCTAATCAGCAAGTTTATTCATCTTGCCAGTACATAGGACAAGGCATCTAGCCAACACACAGGACTAGGCATCCTAACCAGCACACAGGATCAGGGCATCTTGCCAGCACACATGACAATGCATCTAGCCAGCATAAAGGACTAGACATCTAGCCAGCACACAGGACTAGGCATTCAGCACGCGCAAGCTAGGGATTTCCACCCGTACAACTCCCATAGTAAGAGCCTCCCCTCTCCCAAGGAGTATCAGCGCTTACCCCGAATGGCTACCAAAAAAGGATCCTGACACACAAATATGTACAAGCACACACAGGCAAGCACAAAGCACAATACCATAACAAGGTATCCTCAATCATGTCATAATGCAATCAACATGTTTAATACACACATCACAAGCAAATTAGGCACACATAACCTATCTCAAGGGATCGGTAAAGCCTAAGTAATCATATCTCAATCTACAATTCATATATACACCATCCAATCAATTCGCATGCAATAATAACAAGAATGTGCATCGAAAACAATAAACAAACAACAAGGATCTCTGGAGAAACCGATGAGGCATAGATCCTACCTCTCTTGTCTATGAACAAAAAGCTGTTTATTTTCCTTTATTTAATAGTTCTGAACTACCTACAGCATTACAAGGCAAAAACAAAACCAAACTAAGCATGCATACTCAATAACCAAGTAAATACCCTATTTCCTTACCAATTCCACTCACCAAAGCTATCAGAAACCAGTGATCAGATGCCAAAGGTGCCTCCGTTTTGGATGTGTGATGTGATAGCAAAGAACTTAACAAGATTTTTACCTGAGTTATCATCCCAATTAACTATACATATTTCGACACTAAGTATAGGACACAAGACAAATTGCGATTTCATGCATACAAGGTGTAAGGGTTGCGATTTCATGTTAACAAAGGAGGATTATGTGTTTATAACTTGTGCAATCAAAAGAAACAAGATCAGAATCTAATAGGTTCATCAATTGATCAAGATAGGAAACAATAGGGCAAGGGTCGGGCATACTGATTTCATGTATAAAGAAGATTCAAAGGATGAATTCATGATTTTACAATATGAATGGATGCTAAACAATCATGTGAACAAGAGGAACAACAATAGAAGTCAACTGAAGGCAGATTTACACAATGTATTCTCGCCCTGTTGTATTCACCATTTTCAGGCTTAGGTACATTATTTGCTTATGGTACCAGTGTGTGAGATCAAGGTTGCACGACAGGGCAATATTGCATCACATTCGCAAACTTGTTTTCGTGGTTGCTTACGTATATAACATGAACTATGTGTGGACTATTTTCTAGTTCTTTGAATCCCTCCTTTGCTTGTTATTTCTGGAATTATATTGAGGGTCCTCTTGCTGGATTTTGAGATCCCTATACGACTTGTGTTTTATGGTTCCTTTGATTTATTTTAAAGACTTTCGTTGATGTTTTTATTCACTCCGCATGTTACCAGAATACTTGTCCAATATCATGCTCCAACCTTTAAAAACCATAAGAAAGAAACCTAATAAAATCAGAATTTAGGGAGATAAACCTTGTGAGATTCAGATAGGTCCAAGTTTGGGTTTATTTAGGTTTCACAGCAATAAAGGGGTCCTAATAGGTTGGTTTTGGGTCCTTACACAGCCAAGCATACCAAAGGAAGCTAGCAGTTTGCCGATTGTGATCACAAAACCGCTGGAGGAAGCCTGTCAATTGGGTTGCAAGGATTGTAATGGAACCACAGGTGCAACAGCTGCAAGTGATTGGATTGACACCCTAAGTCGAGTTGCCATATTATTGTGAATCTCAAATGATGACAAGGTTGCCATTGCCACTTTCTTGCTTGAGGGAGAAGCCTTATCTTGGTGGATTGCTGTCAGCTTGTGATTTGGAGATCAATTGCCAAACTGGGAGCATTTTTTAACAAAAGTCAATAATTGGTTCTACACAAGATTCCATAGGAATGAATAGTGATAAGCTTTCTACAAAAATGTGCAAGGAACTCTTTTTTTTTTGAAGTATGAAAAGGAGCTAAGGGAGTTGTCCCGTTTTGCACCAGAAGATAACCGCGCCCCAAACTAGTTTGCACGACGATTCCAGGATGGTTTGAACCTTGAAATCAAGTCCATTGTTGGCACCTCTCATGTAGAAGATTATCCTGTGGTAGCCTATGATGCCGAAAAGAGGATTCAGAAGCAAAAGCTTACAAACCCAGTGCGCACCGAAACCTCAGACAATGGTGGAGCGAATCAGCACAACCCCAAATCTAATCGGCATTCAGAGCCATATCCAAAGGACGGAAACAATAGTGGAACAAACTTGCTCTCGGCAGGTCTTAACACCAATGGGAACCGACTTTCATGGTGTTCAAATTGCAAAAGACATCACAATCCTCCTTGTCTTCAACCTTAAATGTGATTCAACTGTGGAGAAATTGGCTACTATCAAAGAGATTGCACCAAACCAAAGCGTAATGGTGAAAGCACATTTGGATCCTCAAATTCAAGTGGCAAATGTGCTAATCCCGGTTGAGCTACATCAGGTTCACAGCCCCGACTAGCAAAACTCTTCACTTTGATAGAAGTTGAAGCTTACGCCAATCCCAACAAGACGACTGGAGATTGTTCAAAGCCAGGCTCTCAATCTTGAAGATCTTGAAGTCCTATCCTATCCAGTACAAACCAGTTGTTGGTTTCTCTTAGTTTGTGTGCAAATTTCCAGGACAAAATTTTTATAAGGAGGGGAGGATGTGAGACCCCGATCCTCCATAGTATAGATGTCCAAAAAGTTCAGGAACCGATGCAGCTGAAATGACTATTTTTCCTTTAATAAAATGAATGCATGATGGCCAGAAATGATTGTGACAATCCTTTTTTCATTTTGTTTAATTTCATTTCCTTTTTATTTTATTGCTTTTCTATTATAAAAATTTTCTAGAAGATATATTTCAGATTTAATTCCTAATTATCCATAAGCATTATCTGAGCTTATCAAGACTTAAAAGTATGGAAATTTAATCCTCTAAAACCTGATAAATTAACCAATCGCCCACCCTACCTAAACATAGCAAAAATTAACTTAGAAATTTTAGAAATTCCCTTCCCCTTCTCCCTTCAATTGCCGACTTTTCCCTTTGATAAACCCTAGCTGAATTCTTTCATACTTCATCAGATTCTTGTGTACGTTAGCTTGTTGGAATCCTTTCTTCATTATGCATCTTATTATCTAGGTTTCACAAGAAAAAGGTTAGACTTTCTATCTTACTTTTGTTTCCTCAAGTTCGTAGAGTTTATAGCCGAAATTTCTCAATTCATTCCTTTGTTGGTTTTAAATTTTATTCCTCTTTATCATTTGGATGTTTAGTACCTATCCTTGTTATATTATAATGAATTCAACTCTTATATCCTCTTGTATAATGAAATCGAAAAGCCCTAGCTCTATGCCTATGTGTGCCGAAATTTCTTAATTCTTTGTCAATTGGTTTTAGTTTTTGTTCCTTTTAATCGTTTGAGTATTTGGCACCTATCTCTCTTTTATTTTTATGAAATCGAAATCCTTACCCTTCCTGTTGATGAAATCATAATTTGCCCTATAAACCCTAAGGTATTGCCGAAATTTGTATATTGAATTAGGGTGAATAACCAGGTTGATTCTTGCTTAGTTTTTTACCATCACATCATGCATTCAGGGGGAAGATATTGCTGCATCCGGATTGCTGGTCTTTGGTAGTTTAATTGGTACGGATTCCCAGATGCATTTGGTTTTGATGTTATACCCTGTCGCTTAGTGTTGTGTGCTTTTTTCTTTATGATTGTTTAGGAGATTTTGATCTTATTGGTAAGGAAAAAGATTGCATTTGATTTAAATGAGTGAGAGGTAGGATCTATGCCTCATTGGTTCCTTTGGTTACCCTTTGATTGTATGCTTGATTTCTTGTTGGTTCAGTTTGATTATCCTTGAAATTGCTTGCGTAATTGGTTGTTATGTCTATAGGGTGTCTCTGAAATTTATAAAGCAATATGTTGCCTAATTCGATTATGACTTTAAGGATTGATCTTTGATTTGTATTGTGATTTGATTGAGGATCCTCTGTTGTGATTTGTGTAGGCATGTAAGTGCCTTGTTTGTGCTTTGTTTGTGCTTTGCTTGAAGGGTCCTTTTGTCACTGGCCATGTGAGGTAAGTATTGTTGCTCCAAGGGAGAGGAGAGGTGCTTACCGAACCGAGAGGTTTATGGCTGCCTTGTAGGCCGGTTCAAGTTTAGATGTCAAGATGTCCTGTGTCTTTGTTCTAGTCTATGTGGCAGGATGACTGTTAGGCCAGTTCAAGAATGGACATCAAGAGTGCCCCTAGGCCAATTCGAGTCTGGATGTTGGGGACAAAGACTTGTTGTGATATTGTTTGACTAACCGTTTTACCTTTTTTACAGCAAAGCCTTGGACAATATGGGCAGATGAGGACAAATATTGGTTTTGAAAGTCAGATAGGGATGTAGACTGCTTATGTGCTTCTGAATGAGAAATGTTTTCAGTCTTTTCCCCTTATTTTCTACTACTTTCGTCCTACCCTATATGATTGTGTGTGCTTGTGCACATGTGTGCTTGCAAATTTAGTTATTTATATTATTTGTTTAGCTATTAATTTTATGGCATATTGGGACATGTTTGATTGGGAATCCTTAGGTCTTATAATGTTCTGATCCTGATGAGATTCTTGTAACCTCGTTTCTTCTTTTCTCCCCCTTTGCATTTTTAGGTTTGTGCTTTACTGATGGTACAAAAAATGTGAGATCACGGTTGCATGGCTGGACAAATTTGCACCTCATTTGCATCCCTTTCCCATTGATTGTGCATGCATCTTATATGAAACATGTATGGATTTTCTTTTTGGCTTTTCAACTGTTCTTCTTCTTGTTGTTGCTTCCAAAATTCTTATGAATAATTTGGTTAATGTTTTGAGATTTTTTTTGGGAATTGTGTGTTATGTTTCCACTTATTTTCTGCATTAATATGTCTTCCGCTGATGTTTTCTTTCACGCCGTATAAGCCATAATTTTTTTTAATGAATTACATTCTTTAACTTTTTAAAAGCATATGAATCAACCAATAAATTTATAATTAGTAAGACTTGAGCCTTGCGGGATTCGAATAAGACCTTATGAGGGCTTATTCGGGCTTCATGGTGGTAAAGGTCCTTATAGGTTGGCTTGGGTCCTTACAGGTTGGCTTGGGTCCTTACAGGTTTAGGTGTATGGAATAGGGTAGGCCAGCATCTGTATTTATAGTGTCTTAAGGAATTATTTTTTCCTACTTTAGAGCCTAGATAAGTGAAGATAATGCCTAGGAGATAATTCTGAAAAAAATCTGGAAAAAAATCTTCTAGAAATTTACAAAATAGGAAAGAAAATAAATAGGAAAGAAATAAAATTGACCAAAATAGAAAAGAATCGTCACAATCATTTCTGCCCATCACGCATCCATTTCTTCAGGGACAAAATGGTTCTTTCAGTTGCACCGGTACTTGGACTTCTAAGACATCTATCTAGGAATGATTAGGGTTTCACATCCTCCCCTCCTTATAAAAATTTTGTCCTCCAAATTTCAGTACAAGTACCTACGAAAATAGGTGAGGAAATATCGCTTGCATTGTTTCCTCAATCTCCCAAGACTGCTCCTCGAATTGGTCATTATGCCAAACAACTCAAATCATAAGTACATTCCGACTACAAAGCTGACGAATAGAATGATCTAGTTTGGCAATTGGTTGTACAAGGAAGAACAAGTTTTCAGCAACTTCAACTGGTGGTTCTTCAAGAAGATAAGCAAGGTCTCGAACATACTTTCTCAACATCGAAACACGGAACACGTTGTGAATTCTCTCCATATTCAGGGGCAAGGCAAGTAGATATGAAACTAGGCCAATTCTCTCAATAATGTCATATTGACCAATATAACGAAGTGCTAGCTTTCCTCGCTACTGAAAACAAAGGACACCTTTTTATGGGGTGAGTTTCAGAAACACTTTGTCACTTCCCACAAATTTAAGCTCTCTTCATTGATTATCAGCATAATTTTTCTATCGATCTTGTGCCATCCACAACCTTTGTTGAATCATACTCAACTATTCAGTAGCTTGATCAATCAATTCTGGATTATCTAGGCATCTATAACCTACTTCATTCCAGAAAATCAGAATTCTGCAACATCTTCCATACAATGCTTCATAATTAGCCATTCCAATGCTTACATGAAAATTGTTGTTGTAAGCGAATTCTGCCAAAGGAAGACATTCATCCCAACTGGTGTTTTGATAGATCACACAAGCACGCAACATATCTTTAAGGGTCTGAATTGCCCTTTCAGATTGTCCATCGGTTTGGGGATGAAAAGTCGTACTGAAATTCAATTTCGAACCCAATACATTCTGAATTTCTCCCAAAATAGCAAAGTGAAATAGGGATCACGATTAGAAACAAAGGACATTGGCACTCCATTCATCGAACAATCTCATCTAAATAACAAACAACCAATTTCTCAGGGTGTCTATAACACGAACTGGAAGGAAATGTGCAGATTTCATCAATCGATCCACAATTACCCAAATGGAATCGAATCCTTGCTGAGATTTAGGAAAACCGGTCACAAAGTCCATTGTGACATGATCCCACTTCCATTCTGGAATCGGGAGTGACTGAAGTAAACTAGCAGGTCTTTGATGCTCGATTTTCACTTGTTGACATACAAGGCATCAGGCAATGAACTCAGCAATGTGATGCTTCATATTTGGCCACCAGAATTGCTCTTTCAATTCTCGGTACATCTTGGTACTTTTGGGATATATAGCAAACTTCGAACTGTGTGCTTCAGACAAGATTAAATTGCATACATCAACATCTTGTGGTACACAGACCCAATTTCTGAAATCAACGACTCCATCATCTCTAATTCTAAAATCACGAACTGCGGCATCAGCATCATTAGTTAATTGCTGCTAAATCAGAACCAGTCTTGGGTCTTCAGATTGCTGATTTCGGATTTCTTCCAATAAACTAGGCTTGACTTCAATTCGAGCCAACAACAAACCAGCAAAATCGCTACTAAGGTGCACACACGTAGCTCTCAAATCTAGCAACATCAGCAGGTAGTGTGCATGTACATAGGTCAGAATATAGGAGGGAGAAGAATAAGAAGAAGGGTTTTTTCGGCTCAGAGCCTTAGCTACCACATTTTCCTTTCCGGGGTGATACTCAATAATCAAGTCATAGTCTTTAATCAGCTCCACCCATCTTTGTTGTCTCATGTTCAGCTCTTTTTGGGTAAGAAGATACCTCAAACTCTTGTGATCAATGAAGATTCTGTAACTCTCTCCGTACACATAATGGTGCCAAATCATCAATACAAATACTACTTCTGAAAGCTCCAAATCATGCGTAGGATAGTTTCTCTCATGCAGAGGCAACTGTTGGGAAGTATAGGCAACAACTTTCCCATCTTGCATCAGCACACATCCAAGACCAGATTCCGACACATCGTTGTAAACCACATGTTCTTTTCCATTGAACGGAAAAGTAAGGATTGGTGCAGTCACCAATCTAGTTTTTAATTTTTCAAAACTTTGCTGACATTTCTCGGTCCACACAAGCAGCTCTCCTTTGCACATCAGTTTTGTCAAAAGTCCATGTGATACCCTAATCCTTTCCTTGATAGATGTCCTAGAAGTCTAGATACCGGTGCATCTGAAATAATCATTTTGCCCTGAAGAAATGGATGTGTGGTAGCCAGAAATAGTTTGGAAGGTTTTTTCCTATTTTTATCAATTTCATTTCCTTTCTTTCCTGTTTTATTTCAATCCTATATGGTTTCTTTTCTATTTTTAAGAGCTAATTTCAAATTTAATTCCCAAGAATTATCTCTTTATATCTAGCCTTAAAAGTAGGGAAAATTAATCCCATTAAATCCTATAAGTATAGCAAGCAGTCATACACACTACTTCTTTCCCCTTGCTGTCGAAATTCTCCCTACACAAATCATAGCTGAATTCTTTCATATTTCATCAAATTTCTGCAAATAATAGCCTGTTGGAATTTTTTTTTTCATTCTGCATCTTATTATCTTAGTTTCATCATCAGAAAGTTGGTTTTCTCCTTTATTTATTTCTGCCGAATTTACTAGAGTTCTTAGTCAAATTTCTTTTGATTTAATGCCTTGTTGGTTTCTATTTTTGTTCATCTTCACAGTTTGAATGTTTGATACCTATCCTTATTATGTTATGAAGAATTCAGCCCTTGTATCTTGCTTATTGAAGAAATCGGTATGTCCTATTCCTAACCTTATATTTGCAAAAATTAGATCAATTGACTTGTCTATACGTTTCAGATCCTATTCCTTTTAAACATTTGAGTAATTGGCACCTATTCTTTTCTTATATTCATTAAATTGCCCTAACCTCTCTAATATTGAAATCGCTTATGCCTTATTAAGCCCAAAGTGTGCCAAAATTTATATGGTGATTTGGGTTGAATAGTCATGTTGATTCTTATTGTGTTCTTGGTTATCACATCACACATCCAGGGGGAGGTACCAGCTACATCTAATCTCTGGTTTTTGGTAGGATTGGTGAGTGAAATTGGTTAGGAATTAGGATGTTTATTTGGTTTCTGAATATGTATGCTTAGTGTGGTATTATCTTAGCCATATGTGTGCTTAGGTGATTTAGATCCTCTTGATAAGGAAAAGGATTAGTTACCTGTTCAGATATAAGAGAGGTAGGATCTATACCTCATCAGTTTCTTTAGATATCTTTCTATCTTTTTGATGATTCGACTTGTTTTCCTTGATAAGTGTATGCTTGTGGTTTTGTATGCATGCTTGCAGTTTAGTTTGTAATATCCTAGGCAAATTATGGATCTCTATGCTAGGATTGAGTGCTTATTTTGGTTATATCTTGTGTATTTGACTTGCTGAATATATTGTAATTTAATAGAGGATGCCCTGCTGTGTTGCTATGCCTTGTACTTGCTTGTGTGTGCTTGTGCTTGTGCTTGTGCTTGTACTTGCTTTTTTTGTCAAGATCCTATTTCCGGTGCCCATTCAGGGTAAGTAATTGATGCTCCTGAGGAAATGAGAGGTATTTACTGGTATGGCAGTCGCATGGGTGGCAATCCCCAACAAGTTCACGTTGGATGCTTAGCCCTTGTGCGGATAGAAACCTAGTCTTTATGTGGCTAGTTGCCTCATCCTTGTGTGGTTTGGATTCCCTTTTCCTTAAGTGGCTTGGATACCTTGCCCTTGTGTGCCAAGATGGATAGGCTTGTTGATTAGATTGTTTGCTAACCATTTAACCTTTGTGCAGCCGAGCCTCGAACAACACAGGTGGAAGGGGATAGTTATTCAATTGTTCAAGTCAGATGATGAATTACCTACCTGTGTACTTTTGATTTCAAAAATGTTCTTTGTCCTCCCAATACTTAGTGTTTTCGGCCCTACCCTTACTGTGCTTATTTGATGTTTGTTTGACATCCCTTTAGTAGTATATGCAAATCTGATGTTGATTGAAAGATGATTTTCTAGATTTCTGCAAATCTTATGATGTTGTGACCCTACTGAGATTCTTGTAATCTTATCCTAATGTTTTTTTAATTTTTCAGGCTTAGATATATCTTGTGCTAATGGTATGGGGGTATGAAATCAAGGCTGCATAGTGGGACAACATTGCACCATATTCGCATGCCTCCTTTCTTGCTGGATTGATTCCGCATATACCTTGATTCATGCTTGCTTAGTTGGACTACTTTCGGGTTTTTTGATTCTCTGATTTTCCTTCCCATTTCCGAAACATGCTTGGGATTGTTTCCTGGATTTTGAGACTCCTTTGGGACTTGTGTGTTATGGTTCCTTTAATTATTTATAAAAACTTCTGCTGATGGATTTTATTCACTCTATATGGTACCAGATTGTATGTTTAATGTTAAATATGCAACCTTTAAAAGCATAAGAGTCAACTTTAAAATTGTAATTTAATATGACTTGAGCCTTGTGGGATTTAGATAGGTCCTAAGAAGGGCTTGTTTGGGTTTCATGGTGGTATAGCTCCTAATAGGTTGGGTTTGGGTCCTTACAGGTTTGGTACCAGAGCATGGTCTAGGAAATATAATTGCATGAATTTGATTGATTATATGTTGATGTATTTTCTAGTTTTGTGCTTGTAGGAATGTGCACGAGCACACATACTCATTTTAGATGCCAAATGTTTCTTAATTTGCTGTGTTCTGATGTGTTTTGCTGCGATTCTTTGTTATATTTTATATATGTTGCCAAATGGTTGAAGTGTGTTTTGTGTTTATGCCGAGAATGATTTGCTATAATATTATGTGATTGTCGAATGCCTTTGTGTGCCTTGTGTGAATATCGAGACTTGTATGTATTTGTGTGCATGTTGTGTTCTGTTTTTCAGCATATGCATATCATCAGATGTACGCCTCTCCACTAGGTACCATTTCATTCCTTAGTTTGTATTTGGGTTATGTATTAAGTGACCTCGTGTGTATTTGTTTAGTATAGCAAGGTCAATTAGGAGGCAGAGTGTTCCAAGGGCTCGTCAGGGTAGGAACGACGAGCAGGTTGAGCAGCAGGTAGAAGAAAATAAGTAGGATATTCGAAATGAGCAATGAGGGCAAGCTAAGCTCGAAAACTAGGATGAGCAATCAGAAAACCTAGCTTAACCAAAAACACCAGCTGCACCAACCATGGATCATATGATGGCGTAGATACTGAATGTGTTGCAAGGAATTGCTGCAAACCAGCAGCGAATGGAGGCCTAAATTCAAAATAATCTTGTACCTCCCGTGGAAGATCCCATTCTTCCCTTTGCTCTAGTTCAATTGGTTAGTCCTAAAGAGGCTGAAAGACTTCTGGTAGTGATTACAAAGCTGCTGAAGGAGGCCCGTCAAATGGGATGCAAGAATTTCAGCGTTCAGTAGGTGCTACTTCAGCTTATGAGTGGATTCATACCATATGCCATGTATCCTTGTTCTTGCATATTTTTTATGACGATAAAGTTTCCATCGCCGCATTCTTAATTGAGGAAGAAGCCCTCGCATGGTGGATAGTAGTGAGTATACAGTTCGGAGATCCAGTATGAATTTAATGAAAGGTCGTACACCCGGTTCCATAAGACTGAGCAGTGACAAGCTTTCTACAAACTTGAGCAAGATACCTGTTTGGTGCTAGTGTATGAGAAAGAATTGAGGAAGCTGTCCCATTTTGCACCAAAAGAGGATCGCACACCTTGTCAACTCACAAGGCGATTCCAAGATGGGCTGAGTACCGAGCTCAAAACTATTGTGGGCATGACACTTGTGCAGAATTTACAAGAGTTGATTGTTGCTGCCACCGAAGTTGAGAAGATTGTGCAAAGCAAGAAGTCTTTTGTAGTAAACAAAACTGGTCCATTCCGGGGTGGTTCCAAATTCAAACGTCGTACGGGATCCTATCCTTTGAGGTCCAATCCTCTGAAGAACAATGGCAATGGAGATAACTTCAGGAAGAATTTCTTTGGTTCTAATCCTAATTCCAATGGATCCATATAAATTTCACAGCTACGATGATGCTATAATTATGGAGAAATGGGGCATATTCAAAGGGAGTGCTCTAAAACAAGATATATTAAAGGTGTACCAAATCCAAACTGAGGTGGGTATGCCAATCCCACTAAACCACCAGCCCGTGTACCTGGAGGGCCACCTAGTGGATTTACAAGTAAGGTGCATCCCAGGCCTATGAGATTTTTCACATTGACTGATGCCGAAGCAAGCCCAGATGTGTTGACAGGTACTATTTCAGCCTTTTCTCAAAATGCTGAAGTGTTATTAGATCCTAGAGTGAATATATCATTTGTGAGTCCAAGAATAATACTTAGCTCAGAGTGGCCTCTGTCTCCCCTATCTCCTCCTATACGGTTCTGACCCCTTTGGGAGAGCAATTGACTTGTGATTTAGTCTTCATCTGTTGTGATGTACGTATGGGTTCTATTGTGTTTGAAGTGGACATGATTCCATTGGATGCCCGAGAGCTAGGTGTGATCTTAGGCATGGATTGTCTAGCCAAATATCAAGTCCGAATGGAGTGTTTCACCAAACGTGTATGGTTCAACCTTCCAGATGGTTCCGAACTATATTTTGAAGGTGATAGGTGAGTTGTTCCAACTTGCATGATTTCCTGGCTTGATGCGAAGCAGTCGATCAGCAAGATGTACTGCGTACCTCGCGTATGTGCATGACATTTCCAAAGAGTCTACATATCTAAATTATGTTCCTATGGTTCGTGAGTTTCCAGAAATATTTTTAGAAGACATTGTGAAACCCCGTCCTAGTTGGGTGTCTAGTCAGCGTCGTATTAGTGGTCCACATGTATGTTTGACATGTTGACAGGGATGGGAATTCAAGGCAGTAAAAATTACTGTTTTGCTCCTATCAGACCCGAGCTTGTTTCCAGGCCTGTTTATTTCCCTAGGGCCTTCTTCGTACCCTTTTCGTATTTCCGGGCTTGTTTAATCATTCTAAGGCCTTATATGTACCCTTTTAAGCCCATCTGCCTACCCTAGTCGCTATCCCAGTTTAAGTTTCAGACAGAAAGCCTGTAACTGTTTGTTCTCTGATCTCCCTTTCTCACGTCACTTCCAATCTGTCGCCACCAATTATTCTCATTCGTGTGTCTTCCTCTGTACAACCCAACGATCGCGTTTAACCCCTTCCTTTTTCCCACTGTTGGCTTGTCCATCAGATTTGTAGATTGGTGAGGGAACGGTAGGAATTTTCTTTCCGTATTTTAAATTAGGTTTGTGATTTCTTGTCTGATAGTGATTTGATTCAGGTGGATCTAAATCCAGGTATTGCGATAAGAGCAAAGTGATTGTCACCAGTTCATCTGCACATCAGGTAGGAGTTTATGCCTCATACGTTTGATCGGCATTCGTTTCGTCCTTTCTGTTTATGCTATTGGTTTTTCTTCAATTCCTGTCTTATTCTCAATCCTTGGCTCCACTCTTAATTCTCTGTTGTGGATTTCCTTGCTACTAATACCTGTTAATGCAATTTACGGTTGTCCTTTGTTGTTTGTTTTACGGTGTTTGCTTCCTGATTGGGTTGACTCAAATGTATTATATCGTTCTCTATTTGTTTCACTGCGCATTCGTTTCCCTCTTCTCTGCTTGGCTGGATTTCTCAGCTCTATCACTGATTTTGCTTTCTCGTCGTATGTGCATGTATAAACACCCTACCACCACAAGCACACCCACCTTGTCTTTCCGAAATTCCCTCTTTTGCCAACCCTCTTCGTTAAATGTCGCACCAGGAGTGTTTTATTCTCCTATTGGTTTCATTGGGTTCCGTCGGATCCTTCTTAACTGGATTTTCCCCAGGTCATGCCCTCGCCATTTGTGCCTGTGCAGCTCTGTTTGTTTTCCTATAGGGACAGGGGCTCTCTCTTGTTCAGTCAGTGTGGTGGGTCTTCGATAGTAGACGGAGAACAGGATCCCGTTCCTCTCAGCACAGCCGTTCCTTTTCTTTTTCGTGATGAACACAAGAGTCGAGTCACCCAGAGAACTTCTCCAGTGCGACGATATCTAGGGCCTCATCCCCTACCTGATTCGTGCTTCCTTTTTCCTTCGTTCTTTTCTCGTTGCCGCTTCTTTCTTCCCCCTCGAGCACCACCAGTTTCCCTGCATTACCCAACTCACATCCCCTCCTTCCAACTGTCTCTTCATTCGTTTACGTCGGGTGAACTGTTACTTGCTGCTTCACCAATATTCCCCTCCCTAGCCGCTCCTGCATCTTCGACGTGCCAGCTGTTTCTTCTTCGTGCGTTCTCTGGTTGCTCCATCATTTTTTCCCACCTACTGTTCTTGCGCCTCCTTCCTTCATCTACATCGAGAGAGTCATATCTTCCTTGTCGCCCAACGATTTCTCCTCCCCCCAACTTCCCCTGTTCAGTCCTAGTCTTCCTATCATGTCGAGCGTGTGTGTGTGTCTTCTCCTTCTCCATTCATTTTCGGCTCGTGTTCTTCATCCGTTTCCCCGAAGTCGTGAGCTGTTCTCCACGCTCTCCTTTTTCGTTTTCGTGCTCTCCCTTTTGCTTTCCTTTTCCGGCATTGTGAACTGGTCCTCCATCGGTTCTGTGCAAACCGGATTCGTTCATATTCTTCCTCCTGCGTTTTCGGGCTTGCCCAGCTGAGTCTTCTCCTCCTCTTCCATCTACGTCAAGCTGAGACATGCTCCCTGTTGCCCAGCCGATTTTTCCCCCACCGGCTGTTCCTGTGTGCCCGATTGCCCTGCGAATCTCCTTCCTCATTCTTCCTCGGTGACTCTTGGTTCTTGTCATGTTTTCTTCCTTCGTACCAGGCGTGCCCCTTTCTCTTTGAGCCATGTCGTTTTTCCTTCCTTTTCTTCCGTTGAAGATTTCACCAAATTAATAGTAAATAATGAGAATGGAATCTAGCCTAATACTGCCTTATATTTAATTATGGGTTTACATGGTTTCCGGACCTTCTAAATATTAGTTGTTAGCTTAAGTAAATCGCCGGGTGGTTATAATAAAATGGGTGGTTTAGTCAAGTATGCAGATTTATAAGCTTATGGTTTAAGTATTGGGGTTTTTATTAAGTATATTGAGTTATAACGTAGTATTTTTGGTAATTGTGATGTTTGTTTCATAAACCCTCTATATGCCTCAGCTTGTGTATCTATCGTTACTAAATGTTCGCTTGGCCAATGCGAGGTAAGTAAACGGAATCCCAATAATAGGGGAGAGTTGCTTACCTGTTCGGGAGTCGTATGGGTGTTGTTTTCGTATACCTGCCACGTCTTCGCAGGTTGGTTCGTATTTTGTATTGAGACGGGTATGATACGTGTTGTGTTTTCTTTGCCTAGTCTCGGACAACACTGGCGGTAAGGGTTACGTCTTTAGTATTTTTCTAAAAATATGTATATTTACACTGCCAGTGGGCTCCAGGTTTCCCTTTAGCGGGGGTTACTCGAGGAGTGTTTTAGTATGTCCATCCCGTTGGGTTTTTGGTTGGCATTATTAGTCGTATTATGATATGAGTCATTGAGTTATAACCTAAGGGGCTAGAATCATGTTATACGTTATAAAACCAAATGATTAAATCCCATATTCCTCGGGTTGTTTCGGTTTCATCCTTGTTCGTATAGTGATCCGTTTCTTCCCTTCCTTGTATGTGTTCTCGTTTTCCCCGTAGGATGTATGATGTTATGACTCCCACTAAGATTTTATTAACTCACCCGTTGTTGTTTTCCCCTTTTCAGGAGTAGTTCGTGAGTCGTAGACGGCGTTCGAGGTGTGAGTGCTTCCTACGATTTGGCTGGACTATCGCACTTGCACATTTTGCACGGTTTATTTTCTGGCATTTCCGGTTTGACTCGTTTTGATATATTTTGACCCACATTACATTTTTATGCATTTATTATTCTATTGGATACGTTTTTTTCATGTTCCGGGCTTTAAGCCCAGTTGGTGATTTTGGGCTTGTGACTATATGGACCCGTTTTTCGTTTTGAATATTTATCCATCCGAATAAAGTCGTCCGCTGTGGTATTTTGTTTACTCCAATTTTTATGCCAAATGTCCGTTTATTATTTGATATGCTCCAATTCTTGAAATTTTAAATATGTTTGTTTTGGGAATCGTGTTTGAAAAGTCGTTTAAGCCTTGTGGGATTCGGATTGGTCCACGTGTTGGGCTTGTCCAGGTTTCACGGCGGTAAGGGCTTGGTTTTCGGGCTTGGGTCCTTACAGACATAGCCGGTTTGCCGTCAGCAAGAGAAGTGGAATTCGACATTGAATTATTGCTAGGTACGAATCCAATTTCCATTCCTCCTTATCGTATGGCTCCTGCAGAAATGAAGAAATTGAAGATGCAATTGGAAGATTTGCTGCATTGTGGTTTCCTTGGCCACGTTGTTTCTGTCTGTGGCATTCTTGTTGTTTCAAAGATGATTGAAGCCATTGTTGCTTGGGAACCCCCGCGGAATGTATTTGAAGTTTACAGCTTTCTTGGCCTAGCTGGATACTACCGTCGTTTTGTGGAGAATTTCTCATCGCTTGCTGTATCTTTGACGAAACTGACATGCAAAGGAGAGCCATTCGTGTGGACTGAGAAATGCCAGCGAAGTTTTGAAGAGTTGAAGACCAAATTAGTGACCACACCTATCCTTATTTTGTCGGTCAGTGGAAAAGACTATGTAGTTTACAGCGATGCATCCAAATCTGGCCTTGGATGTGTGCTGATGCAAGATGGGAAAGTCGTTGCCTGTGTTTTCCCACAGTTGTGTCCCCATGGGAGCAATTACTCCACGCATAATTTGGAGCTTGTTGTCATAGTATTTGCATTGAAGATATGATGCCCCAACCTATACAATGAGACGTGCAGAATCTTCACCGACCACAAAAACTTAAAGTATCTCCTTACGCAGAAAGAGCTGAATATTAGACAACAAAGATGGGTGGAGCTGATTAAAGACTATGATTTTCTCATCGAGTATCATCCAGGGAAAGCAAATGTTGTTGCTGATGCCTTAAGCTGGAAGACCCATTCTTCTTCTTCCTCCATTATTCTAGCCTATGTGTGTGCACACTACATGCCTATGTTCCTGGATTTGAGGGTTACACATGTGCATCTTGGCAGTGATTTTTCTGGTTTGATGTTTGCCCGAATTGTAGTCAAGCCTACATTTTTGGAAGAGATCCTAAATTAGCATTCCAAAGATCTAAGTTTGATTCTGATTCGTCAATAATTAGATGATGGTGCTTATGCCGCAGTTGTGATTTCAGAATCCAAGATAACGGAGTTCATGTTTTCAATAATTAAGTAAGTGTGCCATAAGATGCTGATGCTCGCAATCTGATTTTTTCCAAAATATACATTTCAAAATTTTCTATTCATCTTGGTAGTACCAATATGTATCAAGATTTGAAAAAGCAATTCTAGTTGCCGAATATAAAGTGTCACATTGCTGAGTTCGTTATCCGATGCCTTGTATGTCAACAAATGAAGATCAAAATCAGAGACCTGTTGTTTTTTTTCAGTCACTTTCAATTCCATAATGGAAGTGGAAGTATGTCATGATGGACTTTGTGACTAGTTTGCCAAGATCTCAGCGAGGATTCGATGCCATTTGGGTGATTATGGATCGATTGATGAAATCTGCACACTTCCTTCCTGTTCATGTTATAGACACCCCCGGGAAATTAGTTGTTCGTTATTTTTTATAAGATTGTTCGACTGCATGGAGTGTTAGTCTCCATTGTTTCTGATCATGATTGCCATTTCATTTCATGATTTTGGGAGAAATTTCAGAATGTATTGAGTTCAACACTGAATTTTAATACAATTTTTCATCCCCAAACCGATGGTCAATCTGAAAGAACAATTCAAACCCTTGAGGATATGTTGTGTGCTTGTGTGATGGATCGAAATACCAGTTAGGATTGATGTCTTCCTTTGGCAGAATTCGTTTACAATAATAGTTTTCACGTAAGTATTGGAATGGCTCCTTATGAAGCATTATATGGGAGACGTTGGAGAACTCCAATTTGTTAGAATGAAGTAGGTGAGAGACACCCAAAATTGATTGATTGAACAACAAAACAGTTGAATCTGATTCGAAAAAGGCTGAGGACGGCGAAAGATCGACAGAAAAACTATGATGATAAATAACAAAGAGAGCTAGTGTAAGGACCCACATTCTCGAATTGCTCCTAAGTGAGACCCTTACCGCTGTGAAACCCAAACAAGCTCAAAACCAAGACCTACCTGAATCCCACAAGGCTTAAGCATAAAATTTCCGATTTTATTATGTTCATTTCTTAAGTTTTTAAAGTTTGGAGCATGATAGTATTGGACATACAATCTGGATTCATACGGAGTGAATAAATCATCAGCAAAAAACTTTATGATTAAATAAGAAACCACAACACACAAGTCCCACAGGGATCTAAAAATCCAACAAGTAAATCCCTAGTAAGTTTTCAAAACAATCAAACAAAGAAGACATTCTAAACACCAAAAAGTGGTCCACAAGCAGTGGGTGGATTTGGGATTGAGGCCAAAATGGTTTTGGTGCCGAAATTGTGTGTTTCTTTCTTCAATTGATTTTTTATGTTGTTCCTTTTGTTCATATGTAAAATCATGAATTCATCCTTTGAATTTTTTCTATACATGAAATCGGCATGCCCTACCCTTTGTCCTATTGTTGCCGATTTTGATCAATTGATTAACCTGTTGGTTTCTGATCTTGTTCCTTTTGATTGTATATGTTATTAACACCTAATTCTTCCTTGTAATCATGAAATTGCAACCCCTATACCTTGCATGTATGAAATCGCAATTGCCCTACTACCCTATCCTAAGTATCAAAATTTGTATAGTTGATTGGGAGGTAATTCAGGTTGAATCTTGTTAAGTTCTTGGCTATCACATCACACATCCAAGGGAGAGGCACCTACAGCATCTGATCACTGGTTTCTGATAGGTTTGGTGAGTATAATTGGTAAGGAAATAGGATATTTACTTGATTACTGAGTATGCATGCTTAGTGTGGTTTTGTCTTTGCCTTATGATGATATAGGTGGTTCGGATCCCTTGAATAAAGGCAAAGGAATAGCTTCTTATTTAGAGACAATAGAGGTAGGATCTATGCCTCATCGGTTTCTTCAAAAATCCTAGTTATTTTCTTGTTGATTTCGGTGCATATTCTTGTTAATGATTGTATGTGCATATGTTGGATAGTGTATGCTTGAATTGCAGATTGAGATGTGATCCTCTAGGGTATAACGAACCCTTGAGAAAGGTTATGAGTACCTAATTTGCATGTGTTGTGTGAATTGAACATGCTAATTGTGTTCTGACATGATTGAGGATGCTCTTTATGGTTAGTTGAATAAGGTTTTTGAATTGGTTATACTCCCCACATTAACTGATGATTATAAAATATGTGATTGTGTGTTTTGTAGATGTGGCTGGTTTGGTTGTGGACTCACCTCTTGAAGTCTGAAGAATGAAGATGAAATTCTTGATGCCTGATGAAACTCTGACCTCTAACTATTGTTAAAATTATAAGTATTTGAGTTTGTTTTTACCTTCTACAGTTAAACATTAGTTTGATTTCAGTTTCTGAACTTGTTAATTGGCATTTGTAGCTTATTAACATTATTCTTGTCATTTATATTTCTTATAGTTGCATGGTAGGATATTTGTTATACCTTTGATATTTCTTTCTATTTTAGTTACTACCTTATTTTCTAATAATTCTATTTCTTTAATTTTGTTATTGTAGTATATACTTTTTTTTTGGCACTTTAATCTATTCATGTGCTTACTATTGAGAATTTAGATACTTAGTGCAGCCTATGTGAGGACCAAAACCTGCTACAAGATCCTCACCATTATGCAATCTAGATTAACCTGACTTTCGAACTAACCAAGCTCACACAAGGTTTATCTAGAACTAGTTCCCAAAATATTCATTGGCATGTATACGAATTTAGCCATATTATACAAAATATTTGTCAAATCAACAAAAGTCTTAAAACATGGATAGATCAAGTTCAATGTCCAAAACAGCATGTCATCACATATATCAATATCAATATCATATAGTAAATTATAGCAAAAAGGAATCCAAGCTGTATATCTCAAAATGGCACAAAATACTACATAAACATCACATGCATAAAAGTGCAAGTACTAAATACATATCATCTGATGTAGTAGTCCAGCACCTATCAACAAAGAGACGCACCTCTCCGGGATCAGCTTACCACCTAGCCTTGAAAAGATAATAAAAAATAGTGGTGAGATCCTAGGAACTTCAGTTAGAGTCACAACATCATTCAAAGTCAAGAGAAAATAAAGGTAATATAGTAAAACAATGTAAATATAATTCATTGGCAATCCAATTAATCCATATTCAGTGCATCTATAGTGAGCAACCAATGAATATATCATGTGCAATGTATATGATTCATGCTCTTCAAATGACATGTAAATCGTGCAATATACTCATACAATCTAGCCAACATACATCTCCACAATATATGCACACAATGAAATCTAATTATCACAATACACAAGGGCATATGGTCCAAAACCTATCGTGATAAATTGAAAAATATAAAAGGAAACCATGACAAATAACATGCTCAAAACCATCAGTAGTGGTTGTTTATTTTTAAAATATGCAACCCTTCCACTAACATTGTCTACAGGCAGAACTAAAGGTGACCATCAATGTACCTATCAAGTTATATCAAACGCAACAATAAAAGTATATGCAAGCAAGTGGGAAGACACCCCTATATATCTCCTAGTGCACTGCCCTCTCTCTAATTGGGGACTAACATATTTCCTAAGTTTGGTTAAACTATAAGTCACTAAAATAAAACAACATATGAAACAATGTACTACTCAAGAGTACTCCACAATCACACAAGTTGTACCTGTTGCAGCCTATCTATGAAAGAAATTATCATTGGGAGTGAGATTGAGTTCTATAGCTATCTTCATAACTTCAAGCTTGCTTACTATAGCCTATTGATTGAATGTGCACGTTTTCTTATGTGTTGTTGAGATACCCAAGTTATCCACTTGGCTTGTATGGTGGTATAAGGCAATCGGGGTCAAATCCATAAGGAGCAGAGATCAAGGTTTGGCTAGAAAACTCTGGTTGCAAGTGTGTCATGCCCATGACGTTTTCTTCAAATAGAATTGAGTAATGCATTGGGCAGTTGTAAATTGTTGATGATATCTAATACTGATTGATGTTGTCTTCCATGTTATAGTCACGAGCATTGAAATTTCATCTTGTCCAAGAATCTTTGACAGCCACTAGGTACAACCATGATACTCTAGGAGCTTAGTATGACTTAAGGCCTTTTCGGTTCTCACTGATTAACCTATCCTCATATTGTAACATAATCATTTCTCAGATATCCTCACCTTTTTTCTTGTGTATCACTCACTAGTGTAGTATGACTCTCTCTTCTTTGATGGTAAGAACACAGGTGTATTGAGTTGATCAAACATGATAAAAATGCATTATATGGAATGGTACAAATATAAGATGGACAAGACTTCAATAAAAGTTAAGTGTGTGGTCTCGTAGAGGGCATGAGACAATCATCAACCGGAACTAGAAAAGAGGTTCCTAGTTGGACATGTTCAATAAGTTCAAAATCTAAAACTAAAGGATGTTTAACATGTAAAATGGTTGACGCAAAACTACAAGCGATCTGTGACACTTTTAAACTAAACAAATAATCACATAGGATCCCTTATTAAAAATTCAAATTCAAAATCCAAAATCTAGACAGTTGATAATATCTAAAGTTCATGAGTCAAAGCCGGTAAAAAATCCAAAGGTCATGAAATAAGGTCCTCATTTTTCCAAAGATCGCGAGCAAATCACAAATCATTCCAAAACTAACTAAATCTTCTTAATTTCCTGCAAAAATCTCACAACTATAGTTTTAGGATTAGACTAATGAAAATATCAGTAAAACAACATAAAAACATATCTTTTGTTCTAAATCATACCCATAAATTCGAATAATATCAGTACAAATATTGTGTTATCATTTTCACTTTTATAACTTGTGCATGCTTACTATGATTAACTCATTTACTTTTACCTTCTGCATTCAAGCATGGTGTGTCATGCGAATGAAGATTTATTTTATCATATTCAATTTATATTGGATTTTAAGCTTCACATGATTGTCATTGTGATTGTGATTATTGAGGTTTTAATAATATATAATAGTGATTTAGACTTTTAATTATATATATGCAAGTCACCAATCTTGAAATATATAAGGATAACAACATTATTGAACTGAAGAACATCAAATTTTTTTATTTTAGTAATTTATAAATAAAAGATTTGGTTATTTCAAAAAAATTCTCAATCAGAAAATTCTGATTCCCGACCCATTCCAGATGTCAATCATGCGGGAATGAAAAAATCAACCTACTTTCTCAATCGATATCGTGAAGAAATTGGGAATTTATATTTGCAAAATCCGAAATTATCAACCCGACCCAATGAACAGATATAAATTTTAAAATAACTTTTGAAAATACTTTATGAAAATAATGTCAACGACCTCTTAGTATTAATAAAATATCAATGCCACCTCCATTTTCAACATTATTAAGATACTCTGTTTGCGGTAAAATTGGAATTATAGTTAGATGACATAATATAACTTTTTATTGTTTAGGATATGTTGTTTTATATGCGAGGGAAGATATTGATTTACATAAATATTTAAAATTTATGTTCAATATTGATAGAAAATTATTTGTTTTAAGTGTTGACTTTCTGGTTTCCAAAGCCCTTATGAATATTTTTAGTTTGATAGTTACTAATTGATTATAAATATTTTGATTAATAGTAATTGTTATATTAGGAAATGATGCTTATTTGGATAATGAATCATAGAGTACATATTTTTTAAAAATATTAGTTAAAAATACTATTATTATTTTGATATAATTAAGAAAATAATCTAAAATCAAATGATGCTTATTTGGATGATGAATAATACAGTATATATTTTTTAAAATATTAATTAAAAATACTATTATTATTTTGATATAGTAAACAGAATTACCTAAAATGGTTAAATAATATGTTTTATAATAACTTAAACTAACTTATTTATATATAACTTTTATTTTTATGTCTTATTAAAATTTTTAAATTACTCCAATATTCTAAATATTCATGAACTAAATAAAGACAACCATACATAAATCCACAACCTCTTTCAATATTTTTTTATGGTTGATTAGGGATATGTGTGAGACCCATACTTCAGAGAGTATAGTCAGCATTCAGATATAGTCAGATCATCCTGATTGGTCGGTTTAAGTGAGTTTGACTAGTTGATTAGTCAGAGTTGACCAGTTTGACCAGCCAATTAGATAATAGATCGAGAATTGATTCATTAACTGAGTGACCTGAACATAGTCATAGAGCCTAGATGACGAGTCTAGGACATCTAGATTATCATGTCATTGGTAGTATGGCGATAGTTTGAATGATAATTCGTTTCAGAATTTTAACGTGTATTAGGATAATTAGTTTGATATGTGTGTTGTTTGAAACCCGAGTCCAGTGGAAATATCCATCTCTATCCCATTGATTCGTGTGTGAGTTTTTTAGGCCTATTTTGGGTGGTTCAAAGCTTTTGGGCTGATTTACCTTTAGGGAGGCTTGATTTTTATTCACCAAGCTCAATCATATTTTAAAAGCCTAATTTTTATATTTTGAGACTTTAAATCCTATTTTGGCCCACTTGGGACATCATATGATGGTTATTTTGTAAGTTCTTTCAGTTTTTCAAAATATTTTTTTAAAAAAAAGGCAGAATGCTAAAATAATAAAATACCCCTTTTCCCCGCAACAATTCACATGAGCAACAGCTGCAAAGAACCCCTCCCCCTCCCTTCTTCTCCTCACGCAAGCTAAGTTCCCCAAAAGTCAATTTTCTTCACAAATTGATTTTCCCTTAAAATTAACAGTTAGGTCTTGTTCCAAATTCTAATAATAAATCATCTCTATAGATTTTCACTGGTATTTTATTTATTGTTGGGAATTTTTTCCGAATTTGGGTATTTTAAGCTAAAATCGGACTTTGAGGTAATGATTCGATTTTTCTCCCTTATATTGACAATTTTTTCATGTTTTAGCTTGTCTTGGAATTGTCTAGCAATCTTGGATGGTTTGTTTTGATTTCCCTTGATTTTGTGAGGTGGGTGAGAATTTATCGGTTGAATTCATGTATGATTTTGGGGGTTTCTGGATTATATGCGAAATGAATATTGTTGTTGGTTGAGATTGATCCTTTTGAACTTGTTGGATGTGAATAAATGTTTGCTGGTGGTTAGTTTTGAGCTGGTGCAGTTATGGGTAAAGGTGATAGTTTATCGAGAAACCATTGCTTTTGATTTGAGTGGTGTTTTTGGAATATTTAGTAGTTTTTTTTATTGGATTGAGTGTTTGATGATTAGTAGAGTGTTAGTAAGTGGAATAGATAGGGTTATGGTTTTATTTTTTATTTTGAGTCATCTTGATTATTTATTTTCATTTCAGTTTTTGAGTTAGTTACTCAGTTGGTTGCCTTGTTCTTAGGTGTTATTTCAGCTAGCGAGAAATGTCAGGGTGTGGTCGCTAGCAAGTCTTCTACACGACAAGAGATGGGAATCTATGTCTCATTTACATATGCAGAATTATGTTTGTTTTGTTAATTTAAAACTAGGGCAAATGCTTGGTTTTTAGTAGAGACAATACTTGCATTGTGTTTGAATGTCATACTCGGTTCATTGCGATGCTTGTCATAATTTTTATGCACTGATATTATTTTTAAATTATTGAGCATGATGATTGTCTTTTGGTGTATTATTGGTGAGCTTGAGTTTAATGAACCTATACTTTGTTTATGTGAGAATTTGATAATTAGAGTTAATGACCTTTGATTTTGAATCGCTTGAGATTGTTGAGTTGAGAGACTGATTCCTTATTGAGAAACTGATTCCTTGTTGAGAAACTGATTCCTTGTTGATAAACTTGTTGTGAGGTTGTTGGGAGAGTTAAGATATAAGTAGTGCATTTTTTTCAAAAAATAAAGAATAATAATAATATTATTAAATAATTTCTTTTGTCTTTCTACCTCTTGAGATCACCCAAATAAATTCTCATCCCCTTTTTAAAACTTCTTAGCCTTTGCCTATGAGTGTGAGAGTGCCCTTGATATATTTTTTTATATGTATGATTGCATAATACATTATTACTTGGTTTTCATACATTATGAGATATGCATTTTGAGAAATACAAATATATGTATATATATTATTTCTAGGTGTAATTTGGAATTGACGAATTGTGCTTGGCTAATGCAAAGGTAAGTAGATAAGTATCCTTAGATTTCTATGGACAGTCCCTTGTCTAGGAATTTGGATGGATTGTGTATGCCTTGTTTGAGTATGTGAAATAGGCTACATATGCCTTCGAGCTTTTCGAGTTGTGTGTGCATAGAACATGTATGATAGTATGCTTTCTCTATATGTACTAAGGACAACGCTGGTGGTAAGGGATTATATTTTCAACTTGCATTATAATTTACCACCAGTGAGCTCCCGATTGCTCTTTGGTCAGGGTGATTAGTGGAGTGGTTTATAGGTCCATCCCAAATATGTTTTGGGTGTATATTAACCCTTGAGAATTTTGAGTTTTGGTTTGTTAGCACATTTGGGCTTGGACCTAAGTTTATGGACTTATTCATATCGGGATCATGCATTTGCATTAGCTTGTATTACTTGTGTGGATTGGATGCACATTTAGCTAGCATAGGCTTCCTTGATATTTATTATAACTGTTTCTTCTCGAATGATTTTACTGCATTGCGTCTATTCTCCGGTTATTGTTTATGATACGATGACTCTTACTGAGGTCTTCAAGATCTCACCTACTCTTGTTCTTTTTTTTCAAGCTTAGGTCCAAATGTTTGTGTTTTGGGTTTCTTTTGAGGTCAAGGTTCCCGGTTTGTCATAGAGCTAGACTACTCTATATTTCACATTTTAAAATTAGGCATTTTCTTTTGTATTTTGACAAGTCATGTTATGCTGAGATTTATGAAAGTCACATGCTCCATTTTAAATTTCAAATTTATATGCATTTTTATATGTTTTGGGGAAAGAGTTTTCAGATTAAGCTTTGTGCAATTCTAATTAGACCACATGTTGGGTCAATCGTGGTTGCATGGCTGTAAGGAATCTTATTACTGAGTTTGGGTCCTCACAATATGGGCCTCTCACACTTTTGTTAAATGCAAGTCGAACAAGTAAAACTTTTACCTTTAGGCCTTAACTATCTTACCCATTCATGAACAAAGAGACAAGTTCCAAATTAAACTGAATTGGACCCGAAGTTAGATTGCCATGTTTGTTTTGTTTGTTTGGTTAGATCATTTTCTTTTGTATTTTAACAAGTCATGTTATATTGAGATTTATGAAAGTCACATGTTCCATTTTAAATTTCAAATTTATATATATTTTTATATGTTTTGAGAAAAGAGTTTTCAGATTAAGTTTTGTGCAATTCTAATTGGACCACAAATTGGGCCAATCGGGGTTGCATGGCTATAAGGAATCTTATTATTGGGTTCGGGTCCTCACAATATGGGTCTCTCACACTTTTGTTAAATAC
This sequence comes from Passiflora organensis, assembly GCA_019739055.1. NCBI lineage: Eukaryota > Viridiplantae > Streptophyta > Magnoliopsida > Malpighiales > Passifloraceae > Passiflora > Passiflora organensis. The sequence continues at coordinate 794,281 of JAEPBF010000303.1, forward strand.
AAGTTGAACAAGTAAAACTTTTACCTGTATACCATGCAATTGCTTAACAAAGCAAAGTCCTGACAAACTAAACATTGACAACTTATACTTATTATTATACAAAATATATTATTTTAATTTTAAGTTTTTGTTATTAATTACAAAGACTCCTGATTTATCCCTCTGTTAAATGTGGCAAAACATTCTGCAGATTTGTACTCGGGAGCTGTGTGTCCTCCTCCCTGCCCAATGGATATGCATACAACGCAAAACACATTCAAAAAAATAATTCTACAGGTCAGTCAGATAAAGTTATTGGGTTATAGAGATATTCCCTGACCTTCAGTGTGAAACCCCGTCCCTGTCGGGTGTCCAATCAACATAGTATTAGTGGTCCATGTGTACGTTTGACGTGTTGACCGGGACGAAAACCAAGACAATAGGAAAATTATCGTTTTGCTCCTATTGGACTCGGGTTTGTTTCCGGGCCTGTTTAATTCCTTAGGGCCTTCGTCGTAGTCTTTTAGTATTTTCGGGCCTGATTAATCACTCTAAGGCCGTATTGTACTCTTTTAAGCCTATCTGCCTAATCTAGCCAGAACCCCTACCCACGTTTCAGACAAACCTTGATAACTGTTCACTCTTTCACTGTTTCGTTTCTATTTGTTGCCTTTAGTCGTTCTATTCCTTATTGTTAGATCTTCTCTCAGTTCTGTAGATTGGGGAGGGTACGGTAAGAAATTTCTTTTCCGTATCTTATATTAGGTTTGTGGTTCCCTGTCTGATTGGGATTTGATTCAGGTGTATCTGGATCCACGCGATAAAGGCAAGGAGATTGCCGGTTGTTTGTCTGCACATCAGGTAGGAGTCTATGACTTATAAATCTGATCGGTGACCCCCTTGCTCTTGAATCGGCCTCTTAATTGGTTGTTTGATTCTTGTTATTCTGATAATCCTTTTGTTTTCCTTGAGATGCGTAATCCGTCCCTTGGGCTCTATTCTGAATTTTTTTTACCATATATTGCTTTGTGGATTTTTGTTGTTTGATGAATTTCACGTTTGGCGGTACTTTCGCTGTGTTTTTGCTTCTTTGTTGTACTGCGTGTTCAATTCCTTTTCTCCCCGGGTAATTGGACTGCCCATCCCTGGCAGATTTTGCTTTCTCAATGTGTATTCCTGCTTTCGCGTAAGTGCACCCACCTCTATCGAAAATTCTCCTTGCCTGGTTGTTTTCTGAAAGTGTGCCTGGGAATTTATTCTTTTATTTTGGTTGCTTTGACTTCGCAGGGACCCTCTCAACCGTTATGTTTTGCTCATCTTTTCTTTTCTTTATGTTTCATCGAGAAGGATGAATTCTTCCCTGCTGCTTCGTAGAATTATCCACTGCTGCCCTAGGTATTTTCGGATTTGCTCAACCCTTCCTTCATCACCTTCTCCTCCTCACTGGGTGACCAAGCCGTATCCCCCCTTTTGATTCTGCGATACGAGACATACCCAGCTGTCCCTGGGCTTCCTTCTAGCTCTCACCTCTTACTTCTTGGTTGCCTTTGTGTGCTGTCACTCCACCAGTAGTCCCAGCAGTGTCCCGGTGTTGGGTGTGTTACCTTACTGGTCTTCTTCAACTAGTCCCTGCCATTTTGACAGGTGGGGAGTACATATCAGTCCGGTTTCAACCCTTCTTCTCCCTGTTTTCATTGTGGATGAACGAGATCTACCTGCTTGATTTTCTCTTCATTCCTTCCTCCTTCCTCATCCCTTACTGTCATGAGTTTCGTTGCTTTTCTTTCTCAGTATTCATTCCCTGTGCCATGGATTGCCCAGTACTGGTTCTATGCGTCAACAGTTAACATAGCTCACGTCCCTTGGTCCCTTCCACTTTTGTGTGTCGAGTGAGCAGTACATCCCCTAAGCTCTTTCTATACTCACCTGTTGCTCACGCTTTACAGCTAACTGTCGAAGTCTCCATTTCCTCATCCTCCGTTTCTGTAACACGTACCCTGCTCTTTCATTTCTCTGGTAGGCTCTTCATTCCTTCTTTCCAGGCGCACCATACTCCTCTTCTTCTTCTCCCTCGGTGCTCCTTTGGTTCTTCATTCTTGTCGAGTGACTTACGTGTGTAAATCTGGCTTTTATTTATTCTCGGATGCTGCCTGGTTCTCCTTGTACATGGAGCTGGGTAAATCGTTTTCTTCCAAGTACCTTCTGGTGTCGTGAACTGGTTGCCACTGGACATGTGTTGCTCATTCAAATTCTTCCACCTGTGAAGCCTTGTATCAGTCGTAGCTGCCTTCTTCCCCATTGATTTCCTGCTATTTGTTCTCACTTCGTACGATGCGTGCTTGTTTCTTTCTCCAGTGGTTTCTGTATTCTCTTCCTTGAAGTTGGCACTATAATAAATAATTATTTAATATGAGCTTATGGTTGTCTTCAGGGGATTATTATTATTTAAACCTTACAGGTATTAGGCGTGTACTTCCGATTCTTCGTTGGTTGCTTTTACATGTCTTTCCTTCCCATTGTATTTTTAGTATTCAATAATTAATTAGTTTATTAATTAACGTGCATAGTTATCATGCCTCCTTTGTTGACTTTCTGATGCGCAGCTTTTGTTTGCCATTACCTGCACATATATTTAAGTAAAATATGTCATGCCTCCTAGCGAAAGACCTTTGACATCGTGTGTTTGCACCCTTTCCATTTGATTTGTTTATTTGGTTTTCTTTGCTGCAATTCTTCCCTCAAATTTTAGTTTCTCTTCCCGTCCCTCTACTATTTAAAAGTTGACCTATTCTAAACACAGAAGTCGAGAGAAGCATAACGAGGATGCTGGTTTGAGCCGAACCTCCCCTTCTTTGGTCTGTCTCCCGTCAGCTCTCATCTCCCTTGGTCAGTGCCAAGACTCCTTAGCCCTAGATCTCCCGTGAACTCTCCTCCTTTTCAATCAACCCTTGGGTTTGCCATCAGCCGTTCAACTCCTGTAACAAGCAGTGCTCACCGGTTCGCCCTCTTGGTTCTTCTTCTTTTCCAATGTCGAGCAGTTTGTGCTCCTGCTGTTTCCACCACTCGAAGTCCACTTCTTTGAGTTCCCTCTGTTCTTCTTTTGCTGTACCACGCATATCTTTCTTTGCCCTTTTGGATTTGCTTTTAGTTGAATTTATTTCTGCTGAATGTTTGTGTTTAGGGATCAATGTTCTCAGCACTTTGCTTTGTTCCGGATTCTTACCCATTTGTCGAATGTTCACTCTCACGATTCTAGGGGCCAGCAGTATTGGTATTTGTTCACGTTGATACCTGCTAGCTGAAGGTTGTTTCTTGTTCCACCAATTCTCGGTCTACTGGCCCTATTACATCCGGCTTGTTTCTCTAGTCTCATCCACGGTTAATGATGGGTGAGCTTACCACATAAGTAGCCAGACGCATTGGTTGTCCTGTGAAGCCTTTGCTATTCATTGGGCACGGTATAGTGTGATAGGAGGAGCTGTGAAATCAATAATTTTTCCACTCTCTCTCGAGCTTTGCCTTGCTCACTTTGTTCCTCTTCTTAACCCTTTGTCGTGCGTGCTCTGCCTCCAGTGGTCCTTCATAGCGGGCGAGTCCTGCTTGCCCTTTCGTGTGGAGCATGCGTATCTCTTCTCCCGTTTGTCGTGCCCATTTGGTTTTGAAACTCGAAGCTTCAATCATGGCAACGTTCCATTCTGTTTTGGTTAGTTCTCGAGGCTGTGAGCATCTTCTCTGCAAGATCCGTCCTCTCCCTGCTTCATCTGATTCCCACTGCAGAGAGTTCACCCGACCGGATCTGTCTTTTTCTTCCTCTTCCTATCTAGTTGAACGGGCTCTTCTTCTCCCTCAAGTCCTGCCACTCGTGCGTTTCATCTCAGGCGCATCAGCTTCTTCCTCGGCCCGGATGTCCTTCGCCATGCATGCAATTGCATGTCTTGGTTTCTGTCGCCTCAGCGACGTCGTTCTTGCCTGGTAGTTGCCGCAAATTAATTAAACAATAAGACATTTATAAAAGTAATAGAATTTAGTGAGAGTGGTATCTAAGCCCCACTTCCTGTAGTAATTGGTTAATCAAAGACATTAACTAATTTAAGAATAAATTTACCCGTAAATCGCACCAAGCCTTACAGTTTTACAAAGTGGTGGCAATTAAATAAATTCTCTTCCGCCACTAAATTTCCTTAAATAAGGCACGAGACTTGTTTCTTCCTTTTCGTTAACAAAGTTCTTGTGGTTATAATGAAACAGTTGTCAATGTGTGTGTGTGATGTATGCGTTTAGTTGATGATTATAATAAGTAAACGTTTCGCTTGACCAATGCGAGGTAAGTCAACGGAATCATAGTTATAGGGGAGAGTTACTTACCTGTTCGGGAGTCGTATAGGTGATGTTTACGTATACCTGTCATGTCTTCGCAGGTCGGTTTGTATTGTATATCGAGGCAGGTATGATGTGTGTGATGTTTTTTCTGCCTAGTCTCGGACAACACTGGCAGTACGGGTTACGTATTATGTATTATTTTAAAAATAAATTAACCTGTCAGTGGACTCCCGGTTTCCCTTTAGCGGGGGTTACCCGAGGAGTGTTTTACTACGTCCACCCCGATGGTTTTCGATTAATAATGTTAAATCATGTTGTAATACGAACCGTTGTGTGATAATCTGTTGGGTTGGGATTGTGTATTAAGAAATTGAATGTGCTAATTTCATATTCCTCGTGTTTGTTCAGCTCACCTTTGTTGTATCATGATCCGTTCCTTGCCCTCCTTTGTTGTATTCCAGTTTGCCCGTAGGACATATGATGTTGTGACTCCTACTGAGATTTTATAATCTCACCCGTTGTTGTTTTCCCCCTTTCAGGAGTAGTACGAGAGTCGTAGACGGCATTTGAGGTGTGATTGCTTCCTACGACTCGTCTGGACTATCGCACCTACACGTTTTTCACAGTTTTCCCCATTTCTGGCATTTCCGGTTTGACTTGTTTGACGTTTGACGCACTTTACCATTTTATACATTTATTATCTTTACGGGATACCTGTTTTTACGTACCGGGCTTTAAGCCCATTTCGTAAGTTTGGGCTTTGACTGTTTGAGTCCGTTTTCGTTTATGGTATTTCACTTCCAGTAATGAAAGTCTTCCGCTGTATATTTCATTTACTCCGTTTTATGCCAGATGTCAGTTTTTAATTTGTCATTCTCCAATTCGTAATCATTAAATGTATTTGTTTTTGGGAATCGCGTTTGAAAAGTCGTATAAGCCTTGTGGGATTCGGATTGGTCCACGTGTTGGGTCTATCCGGGTTTCACGACGGTAAGGGCCCGGTTTTCGGGTTTGGGTCCTTACATTCAGAGTTGCAAATGCCATCAAATTAGAGTAAGCCCTCGTGTATCTATATGAGCCAAAATGGGAAGTAACAAAAAAAGGAAAGGCATAAATCCTTGCATAGAGTACATACCCTGCGACTTAGTCTTCAAGGTACCAAGGCCTCCAATCAACAAAATCGAATAGTTTAGGTGTCCTATCCATGCTTGAGTGCCCACAAATGGAATAACCAAATCATGATCACCGCTGTTTCAATATCTGAAAGGAATTGTTGAAAATCAACTTCTCTGGAGATTGTCAAACTAATAAATGAATTCCTGTGATTTATTTTTACCTGTAGATTAATCTGCGATAGCCTTTGCTTCCAAGGTCTAAGTGATACCAAATACTACTCTTCATGTCACTGGTGTAAGGTAATGATCCCCACCAGCATTCGCTGCCATTCTCTAATACTTCCTAACACAAAATTAAGTTTTGCGTAGCTTTATTTGCCTACTTACAAGCACACTGGTCTCCTTCTATATGTGCTGTCAGCTCTCGAATATCGGCTTACTATTTTCATACCTTTCTTACTCTAAGTGCTTTACGGACTTTGTCGTCATTGGCCCAATACTTGGCAAGCAGATAAGCATAGGACTACAACCAAGGTGGTGGATAGTAAAAATAAGAAGATGGATTTGTCAAACATTTAACACAAATTTTTACAGATGGTTGAACAGAAGTTTTACTGACAGCCAAACGTAGGAAGTGACTACTGGGAATCAGAGAATTTGCTGGACCTCTCTGTTAGAAGTCGGCTTTCTCTACGTCCCTCACAACTGGTTCTGGAGAAGCTAAAGCACATTGGCGTTCCAAACTATGTGGCTCCCGAACTCCTGAGATCATCTGAGAATGTGAAATATAAATATTAGATTTTCATAGAAAGCATGAATGTAATAAGAAAGAACCATGGGAAAAAAGTCTGTCATCATATAAAAACCGAGTCAAGAGTAATGTTCTGCTCATCATATGGGTTTTGAGATATTTTAAAGAATATGGAAGCCTCGGGAAGAACACATATGCACCTAATCTGGAAAACAATAAGGTAGTTTTTTTTGGGGTCAAAACTGTCTTATTTATGAAAAATTGGCAATGGATCAAACAACTCCTTTTGTTCAGATGTGCGATGTCAAGGAGCTGCTCTAAGAGAATCCTTCCTTAGGCTCTTTGAGCTGTCAACGCATGAAGAATCAAATATGACCTGTACGAGAAGTCTTACTGGAGGAAGATGGTGTGGAAGTTTAATTAAAAAAATAGACTATGGATGGATTGTTGAATACCTAGTATTTTAGAATTAATTTACTAAAATAAAATCCCTAAAACTAGCTTATTGTGTGTAGAATTTGTTTAAGTTCAAGCCTAGAAATGCAGACGACTTCCCATTTGTTTACTTATTAACCATTGAATAAACATTATTAACTTCTATTTATTTTCTTTATGCTCTTACTTTTTGTTTCTTTACCTCAACAAATTTGGTATCGATTCAAGTTTGTGAGTATTTGAGTATAAGTTAGGTTCTGGATTCATTGGGTTAATACTTAGTGAGTTTTTGGAAAATATGAGAATCGGAGAGTGATGGTTACACCTAGTCTTTCTTCGTCTCACGAATTAATACCCATTTTCAACGGTGAGAAATATGAGTGGTAAAGTATTAACTTAAAAACCTTATTAAGTTACAAAAATTATGGGATTTGGTACAATATGATGATGTTGATATAGTAAAGCTCGATGCAGAAAAAGAAACTAAATTGAAAGTACTAAAGAAGAAAGATGTCAAGGCTTCGTTTTATTCTTCGGCAAGCAATCCATAACACAATATTCTCACGAATTGTAGCAGCATCCCATCTAAGAAAGCAGGGTCAATTTTGTAAAAAGAGCTTTAAGGTGACTAAAAAAAATCATGATATTACAAGATTGCAATCATTGCGACGTGATTTTGAAACTTTGAATATGAAAAGTAGTGATCCATTTGCTGATTTTTTTGTCAAGAACAATGGAATTAGTAGGCCAAATGCGTTCTTATAGTGAACAAATTTTAGACAAGATTACTGCCGTCAAAATTTTGAGAAGCTTATCGTCGAAATGTAATTGTTATAGAAGAAGCAAAGGATGTATCAGTCCTTTCAGTTGATGAACTGATGGGATCTCTTGAAGCTCATGAGACAAGAACGAATGCAAATAGTCCAGCAAGTAAAGAAGAAGAATGAATGGAGAAATAAATTTAAATAAAAATTTATTAAATTAATTTTATCATAATTTTTAATTTGATTTAATATATTTTTTTATTAAAATATAATATTTTTTATTTTTCAATAAAAGGTTGATCGCAAGTGAATGTTATTGTTTGGGCAGGCATAAGCCATTTCTGAGTTTAAATACAGCCCATAATGCAATACAGTTTCTCGTGAGTATTAATGGTATTGAAAAAATAAGCATATACATATATCTATACCCATTTTTCGAAATAAATGGATTCTCTTCAGTTAAACAGACATCATTTGACCGACCGGTGTTAGTGTTGCAGACAAAGCTGATCATCATAAATTACAGTAAGTGGTAGAGTTTTTTTTAAAAGAAAAATTAAAAGAATATCAATACAATAATATCTAGTCCTGAATAAATTTAGCCAATCCGAAATTTAAAATTAGAAGCCATTCCGGTGAAAGCTTCGTATTAACATTGTCGATTTTACTTCATCCCATCGTTATCCTCTAAATTTTTGTCCTTTAAACTCTTTTTTGACAATAAAAAAACTGAAATTTCTCAACCCTAAACCCTTGGTTGAAATACATACTTATTGACCTCAGTGCTAGCTTTTGATACTCATTAACCTCCAGTGAGAGCTTCAGTCGGGTAAAGGCCCGTAAAACTACAAGGTTGTCTATTAATTGAATTCTTTTTTTAAATACTATTAATTAATTTCTATCAAAAAATTAGTCTGTTTTATTATTTTATTTTATTATTTTGTTTATTTTTAATTTTTAAACTCCAACACTGACTAATCTCGTGTCTATATTCATTCTACTTCGTCGTATATAATTATCATTACGCGCGAAATAGGACGTGTTTAGCTGACAAACAGTGGTTTAACAGGAATCAATGACCATTCTTCTACTGTCAGGAGAAGAGCTACCGAGGGCTTCATCCGTTTCCATTGACACACTTTCTCCATCTTTCTTCTTATCCGCCTCGTCAACTTTCAGCTTCTGCAAGAAAGTTGAAAGACATTATCAGTACATGTGTAGATCATATCATAGATTAATCAGCATTAGAGTAATGTTTCTCAAGAGGCAATACTACAGATCTTCATGCTTTTAAATTGTTGAAGACGTTCAGGCTATTTACCTTGGCCAATACAGGTGTGTCCTTGGACATACGTGAAAACATGTTCCTATAGAGCTTCGCATCTCTCTTGTTGCTTTCAGCTTGAAGTTGATGGAGTGTCTTCCAAATCAACTTCACCTCTCTGAAGCAGCCATACGAATGATAGTGAAACTACAGGACAGGTTATACTTAGAAATTTTCATCCACAATAATATCTACTACCTGTTCTGAGGATCAGCCTCGAGAGCTTTCTTGATGTCCATTTCAGCTGTGACCAAATCTGCAATTTGCATATATGCTTGTGCCCGCCTATATAATGCTTTTATGTTTTGAAACTCGACATCTAATACCTACGAGATAGAGATAGATATCCAGAAATAGAGTATAAGAAGAAAAAAATGAGATAGGAAAATGATTTTGTTTGCCTGCTGTTGTTAGCAAAAGAAAGCCAGTGATAAAGCCACTATTATGCTCCTAAAACTGCAATCCCTTCATGTCTTTTCAACATGATCCAGAAAACTGTGAAACTAATCACAATAGCAATGACCACAACGAAACCAAGAATTCCATGCAGGTCCTCAAAGAATGGGTATTAGAAGAAAATTTCTAACCACTTATGTGCAAACTTTCCGGCTAAAATGCTCAGACATTATATTGAATCAGGATAACAATCTTTGCTCCTCGATCAATAACAGAAATCAGACAACTTAGAGAGTAAAACATTTTTGAATATGTTATCAATCTACCAAAGTTGAAGTATCATCCTCAATGTTTTCAATCTGATCCTTTCAAGAGCATATTATGAATACTTTTTTTTTATAAGCTAGATGAATACTTATCTTGCACACCCACCTTGGAACATAGACCGATTGCTCCCTGGAAATCATTGAGTTTGAGGCAGCATGCTGCACCATTCAACCAGCAAGACACTCTAAGTCCTTTAACAAGCTTTTGCTCGTCATCCCCAAAAGGTGTCTCCTCACTAACATAGTCTGCAGCCTGACGACAGAACTCAAGGTTAAAATCTCTCGATATCAAAGTTATAGGAAAAGTGAGGCACTAAGCTACCTTTTCATACTTCTTTCCTGCTCTTGGATACTTTCCATTTTTAAATAGCAGATTGCCTTCTTCTTTCTTTCTCCCAGCAACTTCAATTTTTTCCTCGTTATTCATCTCCCATGGCACTTTCTCCTGCTTGTTACACAACATAAATTATTGGGCGATGGGTCTTTCACTGACTTGGGAAATTACAGCTTGATGAGCGGCAGAGGGTTGGAGATTCTAAACCCTCATTAGTGACAATATGAATATAGCGGAAGAATATACAATTCATAATTCTCCAAATTATACCAACAAAATTCATACCTTTATGAAATCTAGCATCTGAACTTCATAGACTAAAACTGAAAATGGGGGTACTGCTGCAAGATCTCGCTTTATTTCAACACTTCCATAACCATACTCAGGGTCTATTGTCAAAACAACCAGTTCACCCTTCTTCATGGTCGCCGCAGCTAGATCCAAACCAGCAATCACTTGATCTGCAAACAGCAATAATTTGCAATATAAGTTTTCTATTATTTGTTTACGGTCGAAAAACCATACAGATAGAAAAAAAGAACATCACAAGTACATTACATATAAACTAACCTTCATCTGTAACAAATTCTAAAGGCTGCTCCCCATCAATTCCTTTCTTCTCAAATACAGTTCCATCTTCTAGCCTAGCTGTATATGTAACTGCAAGAAGCATTTAACATAAGTTCTCAAAAATAATTTTCCACCAGGCACCTTTGCAAGTATCTCAAGGTGCAGTAGGCTTTTCCAATTGCAAAAACATTAAGGCCATCACCAAGGACTGTCCCAGTGCATTAACTAGCATTAGCATTATGTTAGGATCTTCTGGATAAAATTGAACTCTATTCACTTGAGTACTTTATCTTGACAAAAGAATGTATGCCTCTGCTTGTGCATTCCTTGTCAACAAAGAGCACCCAACTCATCCAGCCACCAGAGGCATGTGTATCTATGAGTATGTAGAGAGTAAGAGTCTCTAAATCATTCTTGAGTACATTGATACAATTAGTTTCACGGAAACAATTCAAATATTACCTTGCAAATATGATGCTACTAACCCATATTGATATCATGAAATAAATTTTTCCGATTACTTACTATTTACAATTGCACCTTCATTTGCAACAAGGGTTCCCTCTCCCTCTTTAAGGATCTTCTTCAAAACCTTGCCATTTCCAGATACATCAACAACAGACTTGAAAGATATCAACTCTAGATCTATATTCAGCACAGAATTTGGTGAGACTGAATGGATCCCAATGGTAACATCCTTAGCTTCCCTTCCAAAAGCATCTGTAATTGTATTTTCCACAATATGACATGAATTTTACAACTTGATCAATATCTTGAAATTCTATAGCTCTGACGAATTTCAAAATGCACAAAAAAAACATAAATTATTTCAAAGAGTAGATGTTGATATCAACTGAAACAAAGTGGCAAAACCAAAAATTAGTATCATTTACTACAGAAAATAAATGAATAAATAAATAACTCTCAACGTGGATGAGTTGTGCATTCAAGACCACATGAACTAAGTGAAAAATTTTACAGTAATTTGCACTCATGATGAGATCTTAGGGAACACTTCCAGATGTTAATGGAGGACTTAGGCCAAGTAACTTAAAAATTCTTTATATAACACAACAAAGCACATGCAAGGGTCTTGACCAAAGAAAAATCAGAAATTTTTTCCTGTTGTCTATCCTAACCTGCTTATTTTAGACAAACTTATCTCCAAGAAACATCAATCAACTGTAAACATACTTTTCCTCACTGAATCCAGTGAGAATAAGGGTATTTTCCCTCATCTACAATAAGATAAAAACTGACAAAAAATATGGAGTCTTCTTCTTAGTCCTGAAACCATAAAGTAGTTTTAATGCCCCAGATTTACTATCATCTTACTGCTGATCCTTTGCAATGTCCGAGTGACATAAAATTATATAATACTTCAAGCAGGTCCATTATTTCTCCGCAAGATAATATAGATGGGATTGCTAAAGTACAGCTCTAAACAAAAAGGTGGAGATCGCTGCACATGTTAACAACTAAAAAATAACTAAACACAGTGAATTCATATCAACATCAACAATTCCAAAACCATTATACACCAATTTGCAACGTTGGTGAGAAGGCATACATTGAGGTTGGACAATCAGTTTGACCTTCTCTCTTGATCTCATGGTGGCAATAGCTTTTGACAATGCAGGAAATAAATGGCCTGGATGGAACAAGTTATTACTCAATCAGAACAAAAATAAACAAGAAAAATTAGGGGTAGCACCACAAATTACCTATGAATTTACATTACCATCTTTCACATAATATTCAATGCCTTCTTCTGGTGTATTTGCAACAACAGAACCATCAGCCAGTGCGACTCGATACTTCACTTCATAACAAAAAAACGTATTCATACATGTAAATCATTTCCCGCTAAAACAAACACACAAGCGTGTCGTGAAAGAGTTTGTATCAGCATACCAAGCACTTCATCCAAGTCACCAGGACGCTCATTCCTCTCCCCCTTCTCCATAATTTTCTTGATAACCCCACCATCTTTTGTCACATCCACCACAGTGATCCATGAAATAAGTTCCACCTCAAATCGGACAACAGAATCCGGAGGCACACCTACCCTGCCAGCAGCTCCATATCCCAAAGAGGGAGGCACAGTGAACAATGCACTCTCCCCCTTCTTCATCGTAACAACTCCATGATCCAATCCAGCCACCACTTCACCTGTTCAGTGAATCAAACGCCAGAAACACAAAACCAATCAAACCCGAATGTCAACAGCAGACAATCCCAAAAGCATAAGCCCATTACGAACTCACCTTGACCAAGCTTGAAAGTGACGGGTGCATCCCTAGCTCTCGTAGAATCGAACTGGGTACCATCAACTAAAGTACCCATATAGTGCACTACAAAACAATTTAAATCGACAAAAACAGGGAATCAAAATCCACCGATAAAAACAGTGGCACAAAATGCCAATGTCTTCACAGTGTTAGTGCTAGTATACCGGTTACTTCGTCGTTGAATTCGGGGGTTTCCCATCCAATGCCGCGTTTGAGTAGTTTCTTAGTAACTCCAGAGTTACCTAGCGCTCTCTCTTCACCAACTTTGAGAGGGGGAGCTGATTCGATCACCTCTCCTGGCTCTTCATCAAGGTCGTCTTCTTCTTCAATGTCTGATACGTTCCTGGGTTCGTGCCCACTCATGCTGTCACAATAATCCGTGAAGGAATATATGACAGGACGATTATGCTAGGTTTAATCGTTCTACACTTGTTCCACTTCGTAGTGATTCAGAAGCGGAAGAGCATTGATGCTGGATGAGATGAGGAGGGGTATTATAGTCATTCTGAACTTTTTGAAGACAGATGAGGAATAGGAAATGTTCTGGATAATTCTGGCTTCTTTTTGACATAGTCTAGCACTACAGGACAAATAAGCAGATTCTAAGACATAGATTTGGTTAAAAAAATTAAATATTCCCTAAGAAAATTAAGATAACAGTGAGAAAATTTTTATGTTTCAAAATAGCACTTGTTAGTAATATATTTTATGGATTAAAATTATGGGATTGGAGTTTCAGCACTTTTTACATATTTGTTTTATAATTCAAATATTGTGGTATAGCATAAAAAGAAAAATATAAGGAATCGGTTTTTTTTTTTTTTGTTAGACTGTTTTTCCTCAAACCCAAGACCTCACACCTTAGAATTTTTAATAGCGCAGCACGGACTGGCTCAAAAGAAGCCAATCGTATTGTTTCTTGGAGTTCTTGTTATTTTTGATCAGTTTCGGAATGTATTGTTCCACATCTTCTGCACACTCAATGCTTAACAATAATGTGAAGGTGATTTGTTTGGTAGGTGGCAAAGGCCTCCTCAGCAATGGATAAAATCAAATATGGAGCTTTACTATAATATAATATAATATTTTATTCACTTTAAGGAAATAGATGAATATGATATATTTTATTAATTTATTTTTTATTTGCATATATTCTATCATGGCTATAAGATAAATACCTCCGGAGAATGTATCAGAACTCATAGGGTGAATTTTCAATATTATCATTGTATCATTTCAAAACTCATAATCCATATATTTGATAAAGTATATAAATAAATAATAAATAAAATAACAAAACACATATGAAGTTAGTTAATATGAATAAATACTTATCTTATTGTTATTTTCTTTTACCACATGAAATATGTCTATATTCAAAGTTGTAATTTCAAATTGTCCTAAATTGCTAAGGGAAATAGAATTGTCATGCTAACAAAAAAATAAATAAATTTGATAAGGAATTAAATACTTAGCTTTTATTTTAATTTATTTTCTTTGATCACATAAAACTCCTTCACATCTTTCACTCTATAATTTTTTTTTCTTCTCAATTAGTTAGAATATGAGAATATAAGAAGAAATAGCTACAATCTTAATTAGATATTTATGAATAACATCATTTTGTAAATATTTATGTCATTCATTGATAACATTTACTTTTGTAACAACTATGATATTATTTATCTTGTTATAATTATGATATGGAATGAATATTATTGAATTCATTCTTGTTTGGCTATATCAATAGTTAAGATGAATTATAATTAAAAAATACCATGAGTGAAGGATACAATTATACAAACTTTTTTCAAGAGAAAAATAATTAAAGAGTTACAACAGAAGTGATATTGTTGAATATAGAATTGGCTTATTATTTATCTTTAACATCATGTACTATATATACACTGTAAATATTTTACAAAGTTTGACCATATCAATGGTTATTAATATACGATATTCACATTAAGGACAGTAAATATAATGAATACAAAATAATATAATTGTGATTGTTTACTTTAATACCCCCTCAAGTTGGAGTGTGTAGATCCTGGACACCCATCTTGGTAACTAGATAATTAAATTGTTTCTATCCTAGAGCTTTTGTAGAGCCTGTTTAAGTGTTGGTGTGTATGTCGTTGCTATATCTTCTTTTTGAATCTTCTTCTGGATAAAGTGATAGTCTACTTCTATATGTTTTGTGTGTTCATGGAGAATGGGATTTGTAGCTATTTGCAATGCATATTTACTATTACTGTGTAAAAGAGCAATGCCAGTATCTATTTTAAGAAAACTTAATAATTCTTTGAGCCATACAAATTCACTTACAGTACTCGCCATTGCCCGATATTCAGAATCTGCTGATGATCGTGATACAGTCACTTGTTCCCAAGGTACAGGTGCGCCCCTTAGTGTGGTTGATTTGCGAGTCTCAGTATCACAATATGCCATGAGTTGAAGCTTATCATCATTCTTTGGCGGTATAATCCCTAACCCGACATTGGTTTTAAGATACCTTACAATTCTCATTGCCATATCCCAATGTTTTTCTCTTGGAGTTTGCATAAAGTGGCTTAGTATATAAATAACATATGTAATTTCAGGCCTGGTACTGGTTAGGTCTAATAGTTTTCCAACTAATCATCTGTATTTTGCACTATCCTTCATGTACTTACCTGATTCAAAACTTAACTAGTGTTGTTGCTCCGTGGGAAAAGAAGATGCTTTTGCATCAACTAATTTGCATTCATTGATAATATCGAGTGTATATTTTCTCTATGATAAAAATAATCTTCAATTCCAAGATATTTAATTCGAAAATGCTTGTTCAAGTATTCTTTCACCTTGTCACATTCATGAAGGTCATTCCTAGTTAATAGTATGTCATCAACATACACCAACAACACTGTGAGTTTCGTACCTTTGGAAAGTACGAACAATGACTGCTCGGCTAGGTGGTGTGTAAAGTCGTATGATTTCAAAGTGATAGTGAGTTTACTAAACCAATCTCTTCCTGCTTGGCGTAATTTGTATAGTGACTTCTGAAGTTTACAATATAGTTCGAGTCTTGGAGTGACAATACCCGGAGGTGGTACCATGTAGATTCTTCAGTAAGGTCGCCATGTAAGAATGCATTGTTTACATCAAGCTGGAATAGAGGCCAATCACGTTGAGCAGTAATGGCTAAAACTCAACGAATGGTTGTAAGCTTTATCACAGGTGCAAAAGTCTTATGATAATCCTCCCCCTGGACTTGAGAAAAGCCCTTAGCAACGAGACGAGCCTCGATCAATAGATCCATTTGCTTTAAACTTAATCTTATACACCCATTTAGACTGTATCAGCTTTTTACCAGAAGGAAGAGGAGAATAAATCCAAGTCTCATTGTCTTCGAGTGTGCAAATTTCGAATGTCATAGCCTCTTGCCATTTTGGATGTTGTGTAGCTTAAGAATAGGTGGTGGGTTCCTGAGCATCAAGAATAGCATTGATGTATGCTTTGTGACTGGAAGAATAATTATCAAATGCAACAAGATGATTAGCTATCGAATTAACTGACGATGATACTTCTGTAGAATCTTTTGATCCAAACCATAAATAATCATCGAGATGCCTTGGTGCTCGTCTGATACAATTTGGTCGATCCTGATAGGATTTTCACCAATAAATGCAGTAGAATTATCTTCAAGAGAGTTTGATATGGATGTATCAAGTGAGGATCCAGAATTAAGAAGATTCTCTGCAAAGAAAGTCATTGAATTATCTTCTAAATAATTTGATTTTGGAAAATCATGAGGAGATCCACTTGATATGCCTTCATGCTGAAAAGTAGGTGAGGAATATCCTGAATTATTAGACAAAAAATCAGGAGATAAAGTTTGCACATTCCATAGGTGATGGATATTCTATATGGGATATTTCTTGATTACCTTGACTAGGCATGATCTCAGGAGTATTTGATGCTGCTAATGGATAATGACCAATATTATTGGTATTTATCTCATCATAACTATGAAAACCATGTTGTGTGCCATGATTATTTGATACATCACTTTGGTTTTGTAAAGAATCATCTTTATCGTCTTCATGTCCTTCATGATCAGTCCTGAAATGAAAAAAAAAATTTCATAGAATATGACGTTTCTGGAAATAAAGATATTTCCTGTTTGTATATCATATACGCGCCAACCTTTCTTTCTTTGAGGATATCCAAAAAAGATACATCAAGATGATTGAGTATCAAATTTATCTGTGATTTTATCATGCTTATGGGCATAACAAAGGCAACAAAAAATTCGTAAGTGAGAATAATTTGGTGGCCGCTTGAAAAGCAATTCATATGGCGTTCGATTATTGAGCACAGAACTGGGAGTTCTATTAATTAAGTTCGATTATTAACGAGCCATTTTGTTGCGGTGTGTAGCTGATGGAGGTTTCATGTATTATTCTTTTGTCTAAAATATAATTTTTTAGACATACAAACTCAGTCACATTGTTTGTCCGGATTCGTTTAACATGGGTGTCAAATTGAGTCTCCATCATTTGCACAAACTGCTTGAGTTTACTAGCCACCTCAAGTTTCTACTGTAGCAAATAAACTCATATAGCTCATGAGTAATCATCAACAATACAAAGGAAATAATGTGTTCCTGATGTCGATTTTGTAGGATACTTCCCCCATAAGTCACAATGGATAAGCGCAAAAGATGTTGTGGCATGGCTTAAACTTTAAAAAAAAGGGATCTTATTTGTTTAGATTTGTGATAGATCTCGCATGGTACATCTAGTAAAACTTCAGATTTATTTGAAAACGGTAATAAGAGAATTTTTTTCATCAAAGGATATCTCAATCTTTGGTGTCATAACCCTGCTTCATTCTTAACTGTGGACATAGCTAGATTCCCATATGTCTCATTCTCTATATATTATATCCTAGATGGCAATCTACCCATGCCAATCTTCTTCTTCATAACTGGGTCCTGTATTTTGCAAAAATATTGTTATATGTCACTATAAGATTATGTTTTGTTGTAAGTTGTGGCACAGAGATAAGGTTGCATATAAAATCCAGAATATAGAGTATATCCTTGAGAACAAGATCTCTAGATAAGATGAAATCGCCTACTCGTGAGGCTAAGAATGTTCTTCCATCAGGCAATGCAACTCGAACTGGACGAGATAATGAATGGATATTTGTCGATATATTTAAGTATGTTGTCATGTGATGACTAGTTCCACTATTAACAATCCACTCAACATTAGGCTGAATAGTCTTACCACACATGTTTTTGTTCACTTCTTTTTTTTCGAACATATCCATAAACTTTCTAGCTAATTTTCAAAATGATTCATCCTCCTCCTTAGGATCACGTGCTTTGCTATATTGAACAACAAGAGCATGACCAGTGTCACTCTCCTTTTCTTCCTCTCTATCGGCCATCACCTGATTAGCAAAGCCTTTTTCCTTTGTAGAAGTGTGCTTGTTCCAGGCATTCTTTCCTCTTGCTTTGTCATTTGGCCAACCATTAAGGTGATAGCATTAAGACTTTTTATGTCCACCTCCACAATGGTCACAAGTAATATGTGCTTCCCTTTAAGATCTAGGAATTACAGTCATGACTGCAATTGCTTCTGCCTTGCTCTCTTATTAAATCGATATTGAATGATGACTCTCTTCCTAAAATATAGTGCCATAAACACTGTTAAGGTTAGGCAATGGATTTGTATTTAGAATCTGAGATTGAACAACTCCAAAATGAATATTATCAAATCCCATAAGAAATTGATAAACCCTTTCTTTCTCTTTTAGCTTTTATGCCTCTATACCACTAAGACATTTGTATCCGTATGTGCACCCAGTATTGAGCGTGAAGTTCAGGAGCTCATCCCATTTTGTTTGTAGTGTAGTAAAATAATTAGCTAGAAATATTGTGCCCTGTTATAAGGCATGTATCTCCCTCTTTAACTTGAAAAATGTATTGTGCATTGTTTTTGCATATCTCTCCTTCAAGACATCAAACATCTCTTTAGAAGAAGCAACATACATAATGGTTCCTCTGATTTTAGGATCAATGGATGCTAAGATCCATCCCATAACAAAATAATTACATCTGTCCCAGATCTCTATCATTATAGGTTCTAATTCGGACGTCTCTACTGAGCCGTTAACGAAACCCATCTTTAATTTCACCTTGAGTGCCCTAGTAAGAGTCATCTCCCATGCACCAAAATTCTCTCCAGTAAGAACAACAGAACTGATTGCTGTATTTGGGTTATCCAAATTAGATATAAAGAAAGGTGATGTGGGATTAGAGATTGACGAAATATTGTGTGTAGTGTTTTGGTTTTGGACAATACTCGCACTGGTTGTTGAAACTATTTCGGCCATGTTTGCAATAACCTGTTTTGCTACCATAAAGAGTTACAATAGAAGTGATATTGTTGAAGATAGAATTGACTTATTATTCATCTTTATGTACTATATATACACTATAAATCCTTTACGAGGTTTGACCATATCAATAGTTATTAATATATGATATTCACATTAAGGATAGTAAATCATTTATAATGAATACAAAATAATATAATTGTGATTGTTTCCTTTAATAATAATGTATTATGAATATAAAATATTTTTATTTTAAAATTAAAATTAAAATGTCACATAAGTCCACAAAGGTTACTAGCCCAAATATCACATTTACACAAGTTTTCTCGCAAGCGTTTTTTTTTTCTAAAATTAAAGTGTAGCTATAGTCGATATTATTATTACCAATTAATCCTAATTAAGGATGGTATAGTTGATCGAAATTTCGGTTCAAATATATAATTTTTTTTTATTAAAGATAAATGAGTATAACATTCAATTACATTTTGGAAATTTCTCATAGTTAGTCCAGGGTTGAAACTTGAAAATATAATCTAAAAAATTATTATATAAAAATCTATGTTTATGTTTGATCTTTGCCAATTCATAATCATTACATAAATCGAATATTACATTTTTTAGCTCTATTCAACAATAAAAATAGAGCTAGGTAAAACTTCAAACACAATTATATCTTTATAGCTCTATTCTATTATAATTAATTCACACAAATGGATTTAAGCCACCGGAACAAGGAAATAAACCAGGCCCTGGGCGACGGAGCCAGCAAGCTTTTGTTTGTTCGTTTGTGTCTTCCATATTTAGCAAGTAAGCTATGCATTTTACCTCTCTCATGCGGCACCAATGTTTGTTTGGCTAACAGCGTAGCTCCTGCTTCTTGGATACAAATCTGGCTTCCCATGCTCACCAATTTCTTCAAATGCGTTGTCCTCATCAATCCTCCCCATAAATCCCATCCCCACACTACAACTCTTAGGCAACTGACCCTTGGGCAGCTCCTTGGCAGGACTGTTGGGTTGATCCACTACCAAAGCCTGCTGCCTCATTTGTTTCATGTACATGTCTAGTTCGTTGATATGGCCCAGACCCCTGACAGAAGCAGCTCTAAGCAACTCTGCGTAGTCTTCACTTGCACTAGACCTTGTCGAGGCAGCACTCATACTTCTGGGCAACGATGATGGATATTGTCCTGAGAGAGGCAAGGATACTGGCTGGCTATAAGCCATCCCCCTGGAGCACTCTGTCATGCCTTTGACGTAAAGATCCTTTGCTTTGGTCAACATTCTGCCTGGGGCTCTAACAACCCGCATAAACTTGCTTTCCTCTGCCTTTGTCTTCATATTGCACAAAACAGTAAAACTCCTCCTATAATCCAAGACAAGCCAATATCTAACCTTAGAAATTAAGAGAACAAGCCAATCAGTGTAGAAGTGAGTGATTGGAGATTCCTTAATTGCCTACACCTCGAAAGCGAACTAAATATTACGCAAGTTGTTACCTTGTTTCAGGAGAGAAAGAGAGGTGCAACCTGTCTAGTCTGAAAGATCAGCTTATGTATATAGGTGACGAATGAGGGTTTGTTAGACTTTTTCTCAATGGGACAACACCGGATAAGAAAGGATAATAACAATGATTAAGGTATTGGAAAATATGTATAAAACTATCAAGCAGGTATGACAAATGGTCACCCACATGGAAGGTTTAATTTGACAAATGAAATTTTATAATGTTCAACTCGATATTCTGATCGTCCACGTTCATCGCGTTGGCTGAGTCATATCTACTCATCGCATTAATTTTGCATATATTCTTCGCTGTACAACTGTTGTTTAATACCCACGTTCACCACCCGACCACCTTACAAGCCATAATTATTATTAGTATGCGTTTGCCTGGTTGCTTCCACGCCTGGTATTTGATCTTCACTAACCCGTAATTAAGCCAGTTGTTGTGATGTCTTTTTAGCTTGTAAGTCGTGATTAGCATAAACGACTGACCTTTTATATCAAAATAACATAAACGGTGAGTCAGCTCTCGTCGGAGTTGGAGTTGACTCGAAGAGATGTGATTAGCCCGCGGCCGCGGTTCCTCAGGGCAAATGCTTCAGTTTCACCTTTGGGTTTATACATATCCGAGTCCCACCTCTCCTGTGACGATGATTGATATCCTTACTCGAAAATTGCCATGTCAAGATCATAAATGCGCATCGCCATATCGGTCGTTGTTGGGCATCTGATGAGCCCCAGGTCAGAAGGAGTGGCTGTGAATCTTAATCTTTTCGTTGAGATGACGAAAGATCGGTTGCTACCTTTATTTCAGCAATTCGCATAAGGACAGTGAAATGATAGATTCAATTACAGTTTGTCGTCTTCGGTGAAGCAAAATGGCTGAGGTTGGGAATATAACATTTGATCCAACAAGAAACCAACTCCTCAGTTCCTTTCTATAGTCTTGTGCTACTATGACAATAGACAAACACTCAACATTCCCAAGTCTTATGCATGACCACAGCAGGGATAACCTTAGCCCAAATCACATTTCCTTAAATTGAGATTCAGAAGATACTGAGCATAGATAGTAATTGAAGCAAAAAAAACTAGTCCAAATATTTTATCAGTACAACAAATAAATTTACAATTAATTGTCTAAAAATATTAATTAATTAATTATAATATATTAAAAAGTAATTAATATTATATATTATTATGATAAAATTAATATACAATTTTTTTTAATTCAAATTTCAATTCTGAAAATTTGGTAAAACCAAACACGATTATAAAGTATAGAAGCTGATAAACATCATATTAATGGGTATCAATGGGGTTTTAAAATCATTATATTAGGACTAGAATTAGGATTATAGATAAAATCTACCCTGAAGTCATAAATTTTTAATATTCAATTATGTTGTGTTTGTTATGTTGATTTTGGTGTTTGATATCTTATTAGATTAATTTTTTTAAAATTATCAGAAAATAAAAATAATATGGTCAACTATGGCAAATAGAATAGAAAGACAATATCATAAAACATTAAAAATATCCTCCACTAATTTAAAAATTACTTTCGATAAAATCCTAAAATTAGACATTATTTACAATCAATCTTTAATCTTCTTCCCTCAATGTCAAACAATTTACAAAATACAAAAAAAAATATTAAAATACATCAACATTTTTTAAATAATATTTATATAGAATTTCTATGTTTTATGTTTATCCGGAGTAAAATAGAAATTTTGCAACCTGAACTAAAACTAACAATATAAGATTCTTCTGACATCAAATATAAATTAGTTTTAAATTACTCACTAACAAAACAAATATTATTAGTTTTACAACATTAAAACTAATTATTCTTGCGTATCAAATACAATATTCGTATGTGGAAAACAAATATTCTCGCTTTCTAATAATTAGTTTCGTTTTATCTATAATGATTGATTAATTACTGATAAAGAATAATTATCTTTATACATACAAAAATAATTAAAATTATATATATTTATTAATATATTTTTACTATATATATATATATATATATATATAAAGTTTTATTTAAATGGTATTACTTACCATTCATACTAAATAATAAAACTTCCATTTCGGACAACTTGTTGATGCGATTTAGTAACTTGATCATTAAATCATAATTATTTATATAGTAAAGATCGATATTCTTAAATCTTAATTATCTAATATGGTAGACTGAGTTTAATTTTAAAATTTTGTGTCTAGCAACCAAATTGCTTATATTAAAGAAACAAATGGACAATTAATCAAACAGTTTATCATGCTTCAAAGAAATTGAAGTGATATTAACACAGAGATTGGGGAAGATGGAGATATCTGATCTGATTCTTCACCCCTCACAGAATTATCTCAGGTCTTCACTGTCTCTCAGGGAAACAGAAAATTACAGTGATTTTCCTTAAATTCCCTCTCAGTTACAGTGAGGCACCATAAATATTTCCTATTCCAACTGCATAACTTCTGCTTCTTGGATACGAATCAGGCTTCACATCCTCGCTAACCTCTTCATATGCCTTGTCCTCATCGATCCTTCCCATAAATCCCATCCCTACACTGCAACTCTTGGGCAAAACCTTGGAAGAATTGTTGAGTTGATCCACCGTCAATTGCTGCTGCTGCTGCTGCTGCTGCTGCAGCAGCAGCCTCATCTCTTTCATATACATCTCTAATTCATTGGTGTGACCAAGACTCCTGACCGAGGCAGCTCTGAGAAGCTCCCTGTAGTCCTCACTGTCGTTAGACCTTGTTGAGACGGCACTCATACTTCTAGGCAAAGCTGATGAATAGTATTGTCCAGCAGCTGGGGATGTCATTCGCCGCCCATAACTCGCACCCGTCGAGCAGTTTGTCAAGCTCCTAACGTAAAAGTCTCTCGCTTTGCAAAGCATTCTAAGTGGGGTTGTAATAACTCTCATGAGCCTGCTTTGGGGAGCTTTCGTCCTCATGATTAACCGTAAGTAAGAAGATAAAAACTGAAAAAATAAAAAACTATGTAGCTTCAGATTTGGAAATCGAACAAGAACTTTTTTTCTGAACTCTTTTTTGCCAAGTTTCGGGAAGAAAGAGAGACGGGGCCGAGATGGTTGATTAGACGATGGAGTTTGCTCTGCAAGCTTGGTTTTTTTTATACAAGCAGATGCATGTGCATAATAACCAGCGGACGCCAGTCTGCTGGTTTCGATGACATTTCCCCATCAGCACACCAGATAAGAAAAGGCAGGAGTAATCGATCAAGTTGTGAAAGATGTGTTTGAATACAAAAAAAATGTGCATCGAAAGGTTAGCGTTGACTGTTGAATATTTTTAAACATTAAATTAACCATTGCGTAATTTGGGATTATCCACTCCTATCAAGCTTACTCATGTTGTTGATTTGCATATATCGTGTTACAAAACCTTAGGTTAGTATTTCTGACCCACCAATAATCTTTTCACAAGAATATCTTGTAGTAACTGGAAACTAATCAAATAAATATTAATCGTGCATGGTAGCTTCCACACTAACCAACGTTAACGTGTAGCCGATCAATTTGAACCTTCATGGTCAATTCTTGTGGTGTCTTTGTAGTTCCTGACCACAGCTGCATATACACTTGAGCTTCGTCCGCCTCCCTACCCCCTCAGAAAGTTTGATTTTCAAAACAAGGGGAATTGACTAATTAAGAGATCCTGCAAATAAGAACAGGGTTTAATTTCTACTGTGAAATGCATCGGTTTGACTTTCATTGGCTTCGGTCAGGATTATCGTTCCCCTAGGTCGTAGAGTGACCACCTTCCCCTGCGACTTCCACTCAATGATGCAGTCACCCTTTTTTCTCTTTATTAGCGTTTACTGGTTTATTCTGACCGTCGCTGCTACGCGAAGAAGTGATTGACGGGTTCTCCGACATTTACCGCTAGTTAGTTGTTAACGTAAGAGAACACGGTTAAGAAACAAGGTGGCAATAAAAAATGACTGCGACCCAAGTTACGTTGACCCAATAATTGAGGATCCGAAAGACGCAAAGCGGGAAGCGGCGGAAACCAGATCGGGAACAGAATGCTTCAACCTAGTCCAGCAACAGATCTATTCTGAACATGGGTAATTGACATGTCGCAAACCAGACCACGTGCCCGGGGAACAGAGAAACTGGAAAAAACTTTGGTTGGAATAACCATACCGACGCGCCAAAATATTTAACACGTGGTTCCTGTCAAATATTAAGCACCCTTCAGTTTTTACAGCTACTAAAGGCTGGGAAGGCGCTGACCGCCGTTGTAATTTATTTATAGGAAACTAAAATTATTTATTTTATTTTATGGAGAGTCAGAACTTTATTCCCAACAAAAAAGCCCTACATTGTTTTCTAAATTCAGATATTAATTATTTACGACGAGGTAAGCAACCTCCTAACCCATGACTTAACACTATCTTGTTTTTTTTCTGTTAAGGATGCGTATAAGAAATAAATATATTATCCAAGATAGACTTTTTATCACCAAATTAAATACTTATAATAATAATTGAGAAGCAGTTAGCGTTGATCAAAACGATGGAAACAGAAAGATTCTAATTAGTCTAACGAAAGGTGGATTATTAGTAAGGGTAATTGAGCAGGGCACGTGGCAGGGAAAAGAGAAAGCGACAAAAAAATTGAAGGCTCAACCGCCATAAACAGACTCAAAATATCAACTTTTGCGACCTTTGTACTAAAAGGATAAGTTTACAACTAATCGAAGAAGAATTGGACGCATAACAGAACTGACTTTTTTATTACAAATATATTTTAGGTGGCAAAAATAGACTTTTAGACACAAATAAGGGTATGATATGACTTTTAGACACATTATACATCTGCATGGTGAGTTAATTAATGTATGCCATCTTTTTTCAATAAAATTTTTTATCGTAAGAGTATAAAATACCATCAGAATAATAACGCCCATACCAAAGGGATGATATTGTGGCAGATTTCTGGGGTGGTTATTTATTGTCAGGACATTATTGTTTAGCTTTCTTCTCAATTCTATTTCAGATTGAATTTATCTGATTAATTCAGTAGAAAATAATTTATATCGAATCAATATTTCTTCATGTAAAAAACTAAGGATGGTTTTAATTTATCATAATTTAAAGTCATCATGATATGATATGATTTTAAGCAACATGAAATTCATCATGCTTCTGTGCAAATGTGAGCCGAGTCATGGAGCCCAATTTTTTCTAAGTGAGCCTCGGCCTTTCTATGCAGGCCAAATTCTTCTGTAGAGAAGCCCAATTTTAAAATCGGGCCTGACTCGCAATTTTAAGGCTTATTCAACTGGCATTGTGGCACGCTATCCACCTCAATTATTGTCAAACAGATAATTGAAGCAGGCAGCTTGTCAATTGTCATGGATGCGCATCAAGGAAACCCCATTATTGTTCCTCCCTCGTCTACTCAAGACGCACGAGTAAACGAGAAATGAAAGGAGCGATACTCAAACTAAGAATAGTAATAATATCTATGGCGATGATGCTGCAGGCTTGTCAACCAACCTCTAACCTCTACCCGTTGGTCCTGGTTCCTGGAAATGGGGGGAACCAACTAGAAGCAAGGCTGACCTCCAGTTACAAGCCCCGTAATCTGATATGTCGTTTTTACCCAATTTCGAAGCAGAAGGGAGGATGGTTCAGGCTATGGTTTGACCCCAGTGTCGTGGTGGCACCACTCACTGAGTGCTTTGCTGAGCGTATGACGCTCTACTATGATAAAGATTTGGATGATTACCGTAATGCCCCTGGAGTTGAAACCAGAGTCACTCATTTTGGCACCACGCAGTCCCTCCTTTACCTGGATCCTCATCTCAAGTAAGGGATCTTTGTTGGGTAGGTGTAGCCTTTTATCTCGACAACTGTGGTAGTGTAGATTTGCTTCAAGGTTTTGTTGTCCTCGGTGGGGTTGGCAGGGTACTAGTTTATGCGTTTGATTTCTCAATTCTGCCTGAATTGCCTGTGATTTTTGTTCGGTATTGAAGTATTGCATCTTTAGAACAGTCTTTAATTTACTCTTGCTATCTCGATTGACAATTCTGCAATGTACAGGGCAGCCACAGCGTACATGGCTCCATTGGTTGAATCCTTAGAAGAAATTGGCTATGTAGATGGTGAAACACTCTTCGGAGCTCCATACGATTTTCGATACGGGTTAGCTGCAGAGGGTCACCCCTCCTCTGTTGGTTCCAAGTTCCTGGAAGACCTCAAAGATCTGATAGAAAAAGCAAGCACTAGAAACGGGGGAAAGCCAGTAATTATTCTATCTCACAGCTTAGGAGGTCTGTTTGTGCTCCAACTTCTCAACCGAAACTCCCTGTCTTGGCGTCAGAGATTTGTCAAACACTTTGTTGCACTATCCACCCCGTGGGGAGGCACTGTGACAGAGATGCTTACTTTCGCTTCAGGATATACTCTTGGGGTGCCCTTTGTCGATCCATTATTAGTCAGAGAGGAGCAAAGAAGTTCCGAGAGCAACTTATGGCTTATGCCTAATGCAAAAGTATTCGGGGGACACCAACTTGTTACTACCCCAAATACCAACTATTCGGCGAACGACATTCCCCAATTTCTCATTGACATTGGATTCTCAGAAGGAGTTGATCGTTATAAGTCTCGCATATTACCTTTGATGGAAGAGTTTACTGCACCTGAAGTACCCATTACATGCATAATTGGCAGCGGTGTCAAGACAGCAGAGGCTTTGTTCTATGGGGGAAATGGCTTCGATGAGCAGCCCAAGGTTGACCATGGGGATGGGGATGGCACAGTGAACATGGCAAGCTTGTTAGCACTCGAGTCATTGTGGGCTAATGAGAGGCTTCAGCCACTCAAAGTAATTAATATTAGTGGGATTTCTCATTCTGCTATACTCCAAAATGATGGTGCAGTTGATGAAATTATAAAAGAAATTTATCTCATTAATTCCCCCGTTGTCAGCCCAGTTGCACAGAGGATATAATTCTGGGTTGGGTTCTACAGTGACCCAGTGAATTTTTGGCCATTATTTCTCTCCTTTAATTGATTTACTAATCTTCTTCATATGCTCTGTATCCTCTGTTATTCTTAATTATTAATCAAGAATGAATAATCCATACCATTTTATCATCTCTTTCGGACTATAATAATATATTTTATTGACCTATGCCATCAGTGATGGGTAAGAATTACAATAAGCCCGGGTCCATCAATGATGTCGGAAACGTAAGAAAAAAAAAAACCAATAAAACAATCATTAAACAAAGAAAGCAACCCGGATACCATGAAGAACTATGGTAACTTATCATCATTGTAAAAAGTAATAAAAAATGATTTGTTTAATCATACTTTCTATTTTCATTCTCTCAAAACTTCTCCATCATCCTGATGAATTTTTTTTAATTCCCATTCACTCGTCTTTCATTCTCTCTCGATTTATTACCATTCTCTCTATCGAAAAGAAAAACGATGGGATTCAATCCTATATTCAAGGTAACTAGTGTCACGTTCCGAAACTTACGAATTGTGTGACAGTTATTGTAGACCTATTATATACACAGTTAAAAAATCAATTAGCATATATAAGAAACTTACTAGACAGGTAGTACAAAAATAAAAACAGAAATGGTGACAAAAATGAATACTTGAATTTAAACATACCGGAATGAAAGAATAAATGATATCATCTCGATGACATACCAACCTTCATAATGTAAGGAGTTTATTTATTATTCTATCATATTACTCAATACTCAAAAAATAATAGTATAAATTAGGGAAAAAATATTATGAATATACACTTATACATAATACCTCAAACACGATCGTTCCATTAATATCTTCACGTTATACTTGGGAGTGAGCTCCAACTTGTTACTTTTGTACACAAAAGCCAAGACTTTAGCAAGTCTGCCAGGTGAGTGGATGAAAAAAATATGTGTAACCTTACATATATAATATACTTTCAGTTAATAGGCACGTTGACACACAATCATAGTATCAATGTGTAAAGACCTGAACCCAAAAAGTAAGGCCCTTACTGCCGTGAAACCCGGATTAGCTCAGCACGTGGACCAATCCGAACCTACAAAGCTTTACAACTTTTCAAACACATTTTCCCAAGTTAGTTACATTAAATTTTGTTAAGAAAGGAGCATGAAGAATAAGAAAAGAACACCTAGCAAGATAAATAGTAACCAGAGTAAATAAAAAATATAGCGGAAGACTTTATTATCAAACAGGAACCCAACACACAAAAGGGTCTATAATTCACAAGCCAAAAAAAAAAAACTGGGCCTCGGGCCCACAACTGAAAATTCAAACATAAGACCCAAAATACGATGTATATTCAATAGCGTAAAACGAGTCCAAATTCCAAAATAACAAGAGTCTTAAATAAAACAAAGTGCTAGAAAAACCGTGTAATACAATACAAATGTAAGGACCCAAACCCAACCTATAAGGATCCTTACCGCCGTGAAACCCGAATAAGCCCTTGCAAGGTCCTATTCGAATCCCACAAGGCTCAAGTCACACTAGTTACCAATTTTAAGGTTTTATTCTTATGCTTTTAGAGGTTGAAGTATGTAAATATTAGACATAAAATTTGGCATAACGGAGTGAATAAATTCATCAGCGGAAGTCTTTATAAATACAAATAACTAGAGAAATCATAACACACAAGTCCCAAAGGAGTCTTAAAATCCAACATCTATCCTTATGCATATTTCGGAAATTTGAGGGAAAGAACAGAAAATCAGAAACCAGAAAGTAGTCCAATCAAGCAAGCATGAAAAGGGAATTTGCGCAATCAAATCCAGCTAAATAGGTGTATGAAAATGTAATGTAATATCGTCCCACCATGCAGTCTTGATCTCACACCCCAGTACCATTGGTAGAACATGTACCTAAGCCTAAAGAAGGGGATGAGATAACAAGAATCTCAGTAGGGTCACAACATATAAGATTTGCAGAAACCCAATCAAACATCTCCCAATCAACATATCAAATCGCATATGGTAGTAATAGGCTCAAATAATCAGCAAGCAAATACATAAGCATAGGTAGATTGTTAGGGCTGAAAGTAACATAAGAAAGGGGGTGGACATTCAAATAATTTTTGAACCAGAAGTACACAGGCAACCTATTTCATAATCTAATTTTCAAAGAAATGCTCATCCCATATGCCAATGTTGTTCAAGACTTAGTTGCACAAAAGGTAAAAGGTTAGCAAGCAAACTAATCGGCAAGTCTTTCTATCTTGTCACACAAGGACAAGGCATATTACTACACAAGGACAAGGCATCAAAGCCACACAAGGACAAGGGCATCCAAACCACACAAGGACAAGAAAACTAGCCACACAAGGACTAGGCATCTAGCTACCCAAGGACTAGACATCTAGCTTGCACTTGTTGGGGATTGTCACCCATGTGACTCCCATACTAGTAAGTACCTCTTCTTTCCCTATGAGCATTGGTCACTTACCCCGAATGACCACCAAAAAAGGATCTTGACACACAAGCATAATATAAGCACATAAGCAAGTACAAGCACATATGGATGTAACAGGGTATCCTCAATCAATCACAACACAGTCAACAAGCCAATATCACATGGTACAGCCGAAATAGGTATTCTATCCTCAGTACATAGATCCGCAGTTACTTAAAGAATTCTGCATTCAATCCACAAGCAAGCATACTAAACCACAAGCATGCATATTCACAAAATACAAGCCGAAACCAGAAAACAAGTAATATGATATCTGGAGAAACCGATGAGGTATAGATCCTACCTCTCTTGTGTCTGAACAAATAACTAGTCCTTTGTCTTTATCAATAGGATCCAAACCACCTAAACAATCATAAGGCAAAGACAACACAATACTAAGCATATGAATTCATAAACCAAAGAAGATCCTAGTTCCTTACCAATTTCACTCACCAAACCTACCAAATACTAGCGATCAGATGAAGCTATAACCTCCCCTTGAATGCATGCTGTGATGGGAAAGAACCCAACTAGAATCAACCTGATTATTCATCCCAATTCAATGTATAATTTTCGGCATACATAGGGAATATAGGTAAGGTTGCCAATTTTTACATACAGAAGGATACAAATGTCGATTTTATTATATTATAACAAGAATAGGTGCCAAACACTCATACAAAATAAAGGAACAAGATTCAAAACCATCAACAAAGGGAATTGAAAAGTCGGCACACCTATAAGGCAAAGAAAACTCGACATGAATAATAAAAGAGAAGAACCAACCTTTTGTTTGTGAATCCAAGATAATAAAAGACAACACAAAAATAGAATTTCAACGAGCTATCACACGCAGAAATTAGATGAAAGATGAAAAATTTTGGCTTAGGATTTTTTGGAGAAAAGTCGGTAACAAGAGGGAGTGAAAGAGGGTGTATTTTCGAAAAAAAAAAAGAGGTTTAGATGTATGGAATAGGGGGCCAGTATTTGTATTTATAGGGTCTTATGGAAATAATTTTCCCTATTTTTAGGCCTAGATAAGTGAAAATAATGCTTAGGAGATAATTCTGATTAAATCTAGAAAAAATCTTTTAGAAACTTTTAGAATGGGAAAGAAATCAAGTAGGAAATGAAATCGGAAAGAAATGAAATGAATCAAAATAGGAAAGAATCATCGCAATTATTTCTAGCCATCACGCATTCATTTCTTCAGGGACAAAATGGTTATTTCAGTTGTCCCAATACCTAGACTTATAGGACAAGGATCACGGTCTCACATTCTCCCCTCCTTATAAAAATTTCATCCTCAAAATCTCAGCACAAGTACTTAAGAAAACAAGTGAGAAAATCTCGCTCGCATTGATTCCTCTGTCTCCTAAGACTGCTCCTTGACTTGGCTATTATGCCAAACAACTCGGACCATAGGTACATTCCGACTGCAAATGTGAGACCCTAAATTTTTAGTCTTAGAAGTCCAGAAGTCAGTGTAGGTGAAAAAGAACATTTTTCCCTTGAAGGAAAATATTTGTGATTGCTGAAATTGGTAAGGGATGTCTAGTAATTATTTCTGGTATTAATTCTCTTTAAATTGATTCTTTATTGGTTGATAATTAATTTAAGAACTAAAAATCCTAAGTTTAAGGGGGGATAATTAATTTTGATAATTATCTTACTTTAATTAAGCCTTGAAGATAGGGATTATAATCTTATAACCATCTTATATAAATAGGAAGTCAGCCACACAAAAAATCTTATACAGAAAACACACAAAATTCGTAGGACCTAAAAACCCTACACCTCCCAATTTCTGCTAAAATCTTCTTGAACTTCAAACAAGTTTAACTCTCTCATCCTTTGTCGGATTCCTGCAAATAATAGCTTGTTGGAAAGATATTTTCATCTTCTTTCTAACCATATTTGGTTTTTCATCTGAAGGTTAGTATTTCTTTCTCTAAAATTAAATCAAAATTCGGCGGAACTTTCAAGATCTTTTTGAACTTCAAACAAGCATAACTCTCTCATCGTTTGTCGGATTCCTGAAAATAATAGCTTGATGGAAAGCTCTCTTTAGCCTCTTTCCAACCATGTTTTCTTTTTTGTCTTAAGGTTAGTATTTATTTCTCTAAAGTTACATCAAAATTTTGCGGAATTAGGTTTTCAGATTTTTATAATTCTGTCTTTCATTGATCTCTGATGTTGTTACCTTTGTTCATATGATTTTTTAATATCCATTTATAGTGAACAATCATGAATTCATCCTTTGAATCTTTTTTATACATGAAATTAGAATGCCCTACCTTTTCCCTACTGCCCTATTGTGCCTATCTTGATCAATTGATTAACCTGCTGGATTCTGATCTTGTTTCTTTTGATTATACATATTATAAACCCTTAATCCTTCCTTGTTAACATGAGATTGCAACTCCTACAACTTGTTAACATGAAATCGCAACTTGTCATATTTCCCTATTCTTAGTGCCGAAAATTGTATGATAATTAGGGATGGTAATTCAGGTTGTTTCTTGTTAAGTTCTTGGCTATCACATCACACATCCAAGGGGGAGGTACCTGCGGCATCTGATCACTGGTTTCTGATAGGTTTGGTGAGTGGAATTGGTAAGGAAATAGGGTATTTAATTGGATATTGGATATGCATACTTAGTTTGGTTTTGGCTTTGCCTTGTGATGCTATAGGTAGTGCAAAATTATAGAATAAAGACAAGGGAATAACTTCTTGTTCAGCGACAAGAGAGGTAGGATCTAAGCCTCATCAGTTTATCCAGAGATCCTTGTTGTTTACTTGTTAATTTCGGTGTCTTTATATGTAATGTTGTATGCGCATATGTTGTAGTTGGAATAATTGAATTGCGGACCAAGATGCGATCCTCTAGGCTATACCGAATCCCTTAAGATAGGATATGAGTGCCTAGTTTGCATATGTTGTGTGTAATGAACATGTTGATTGTGTTCTGACATGATTAAGGATACCCTGTTGTGGTATTATGTTTTGTAGTTGCTTGTGTGTGCTAATATGTGTTGTGTGTCATGATCCTTTTCCAGTGGCCATTTGGGGTAAGTGTTGATCTTCCTTTTGAGAGGGGAGGTTCTTATTAGTATGAGAGTCGTATGGGTGGCAATCCCCAGCATGAGCTCGCTGGATGTCTGGTCCTTGTGTGGCCAGAAGCCCTGTCCTTGTATGGCAGGAAACTCTTGTCCTTGTGTGGAAAAATGAATAGGCTTACTGAATAGCTTGTGTGTTAACCATTTACCTTTTGTGCAGTAAGCCTTGGACAACACAGGTGGAAGGGGATGACCTTTCTTCTTCATTTCCGAGAGCAATCTGATAAATTCTACCTGTCTGTGTACTTTTGAGTTTTCGAAAGTATTTGTAGTCCCCCCTCAGCCTTAGATTCGGCCCTATCCTTTTTAACTGAATTCTTGAATTACGTGATCCCATTTAGTTGTTAGGAATGATCTGATGTTGTTTGGGAGATTTGTGTTTATGGTTTCTGCAGATCTTATGATGTTGTGACCCTACTGAGATTCTTGTAATCTCATTCTGTTGTTTCCACCATTTTTCAGACTTAGGTACATTCACTATTCGTGGTACCAGTGTGTGAGATCAAGACTGCACGGCGGGGAGATATTGCATCACCTTTGCATTCCTATTTCCTTGGTTGCTTGCGCATACAATATGATTATAGATTGGACTACCTTTCTGGTTTTTCAAGATCCCTCTTTTGCTTGTTATATTTTGGAACATGTTGGAGGATTTCTTGCTGGTTATTTGGATCCCTATGGGACTTGTGTGTTTTGATTCCAATAATTAAATTTAAAGACTTTCGCTGATGTTTTATTCACTCCGTATGATACCAGAATGATTGTCCAATATCATGCTCCATTTGTTATTAAACATATAGAACGATCATGCTAAAAGTAAAAAAAAAATTTAATGGGTAAGCCTGGTGGGATTCAGATAGGTTCTAGGTGTCTTTAGGCTTGTTTGGATTTCACGGCGGTAATGGCCTTAATCGGAGAAAATTTTAATAGGTAGGAATTGAGGTCATTACAGCAAAGCTGACGAACAGACCGATCTAGTATGGTAACTGGCTATACAGGGTAGAACAAGTCTTCAACAACCTCAACTGGTGGTTCTTCAAGAACATGAGCATGATCTTGAACATACTTTCTCAACATCGAAATGTGAAACATGTTATAAATTCTCTCCATATTCAGGGACAAGGCAAGTCGATATGCAATTGGGCCGATTCTCTCAATAATGTCATATAGACCAATATAATGAGCTGCTGGCTTTCCTTGCAGCTGAAATCAAAGGGCACCTTTCAACAGGGCGACTTTCAAAAACACTTTGTCACCTACCACAAATTCTAGCTCTTTTCGTCGATTATCAACATAATTTTTCTGTCGGTCTTGTGCCATCACCTTTGTCGAATCATATTCAACTGTTCAGTTGCTTGATCAATCAATTCTGGATTATCTAAGCATCTCTCGCATACTTCATTCCAGCAAATTAGAGTTATGCAACGTCTCTCATACAAAGCGTTGTAAAGGGCCATTCCAATGCTTACATGAAAACTGTTGTTGTAAGTGAATTTTACCAAAGGAAGACATTGGTCCCATTTGGCATTTGAATCCAGTACACAAACATGCAACATATCTTCAAGGGTCTGAATTGTCCTTTCAAATTGTCCATCGGTTTAGGGTGAAAAGTTGTACTAAAATTCAATCTCGAACCCAATGTATTCTGAAATTTCTCCCAAAATCTCGAAGTGAAATGGGGATCACAATTAGAAATAATGGACATTAGCACTCCATGAAATCGAACAATCTCATCCAAATAACAAACAACCAATTTCTCGGGGGTGTCTGTAACACAAACAGGAAGAAAATGTGCAGATTTCATCAATCGATCCACAATCACCCAAATGGCATCGAATCCTCGTTGAGATCTTGGAAAACCGGTCACAAAGTCCATCGTGACATGCTCCCACTTCCATTATGGAATCGAAAGTGACTGAAGTAAACCAGCGGGTTTTTTATGCTGAATTTTCACTTGCTGAAATACAAGACATCGTGCAACGAACTCAGCAATGTGACGCTTCATATTTGGCTACGAGAATTGCTCTTTCAAATCTCGGTACATCTTGGTACTCCCAGGATGAATAAAAAACTTAGAACTGTGCGCTTTGGACAAAATCAGATTGTGAACATTAGCATCTTGTGATACACATACCTGATTTTTGAAAACAAGGACTCCATCATCTCAGATTCTGAAATCACGAACTGCGGCATTAGCACCATCAGCCAAATTTCTATTGAATTCCAGCCAATCTTTCGGATTGCTGAACTCGGATCTCTTCCAGCAAAGTGGGTTTAACCTCAATTCGAGCCAACAACAAACTAGAAAAATCGCTGCCAAGGTGCACACATGAAACTCTCAAATCCAGCGACATAGGGAGGTAGTGTGCACGCAAGTGGGCAAGAAGAGAAGAAGAAGAAGAAGAAGTCAAGAAAAAGAATAAGAAGGCTTCCAGCTCAAAATATCAGCTACCACATTTTCCTTTCCGGGGTGATACTCAATAATAAAATCATAGTCTTTAATTAGCTCCACTCATCTTTGTTGTCTCATATTCAACTTCTTTTGTGTAAGGAGATATCAAACTCTTGTGATCGGTGAAAATTCTGCATGTCTCACCATACAAGTAATGACGTCAAATCTTCAATGCAAATACCATTGCTGCAAGCTCCAAATCATGAGTAGGATAGTTGCTCTTATGCGGACGTAACTATCGGGAAGCATAGGCAACAACTTTCTATCTTGTATTAGCACACATCCAAGGCCAGATTTCGACGCATCGCTGTGAAACACATACTCTTTTTTGATGACTGGCAACGTAAGAATAGGTGCGGTCACCAATCTGGTCTTCAATTCTTCAAAATTTTACTGACATTTCTCGGTCCACACGAACGACTCCCCTTTGCACATCAGTTTCGTCAAAGGTCCAGCAAGCGATGAGAAATTCTCCACAAAGTGATGGTAGTATCCGGCTTGGCCAAGAAAGCTACGAACTTCGAACAACGATTTCGATCTTCTTCGGATCAACAAGAATGCCATGGGAAGAAACAATGTGGCTAAGGAAATTGACTTCATGT
Source organism: Passiflora organensis (assembly GCA_019739055.1). Lineage (NCBI taxonomy): Eukaryota > Viridiplantae > Streptophyta > Magnoliopsida > Malpighiales > Passifloraceae > Passiflora > Passiflora organensis. Next base: position 830,469 of record JAEPBF010000303.1, read on the forward strand.
AACTAGAATGCACATTTGGAGTTCTTTCAATATAGCTACCGATTTCTCAGAATTCGCAGCACGATCCGCAAGTGTTTAGTATACTCCTCTTCCAATTTTGAATAGATCAGAATGTCGTCAATGAAGACCATCACAAATCTGTCCAGGAGCTCTCATAATAGTCTATTCATCAAGTCCATGAGCACTGCTGGAGCATTGGTCAGCTTCACGAACACACAACTAATGGTATCCCGATCTAAGATTAATTTTGGAAAACATGGTTGCACCTTGGAGCAGGTCAAAGAAGTCACAAATTCATGGAAAGGGATACTTGTTCTTCAAGGTTATACGATTCAACTGCTGATAGTTGATACACAATCGCAACGAACCATCTTTCTTTTTCATAAACAAGACAGGTGCTCCCCAAGGTGATACATTGGGTCGGATAAAACCATGTTCTAGCAAGTCTTCCAATTGTGTCTTCAATTCCTTCATTTCCAAAGGTTCCATACGATAAGGAGGAATAGAAATCGAACTCGTACCCGACAGTAACTCAATGCCGAATTCAACTTCTCTTGATGCTGGCAAACCAGCTACATCTTCAGGAAATACATTTGGAAAGTCAAGAACTACGAGGACATAATTCATATGTGAAGATTCTTTGGAAATGTCATGCACATGCGCGAGGTACGCAGTACATCCTTTGTTAATCAATAGCCTTGCATCAAGCCACGAAATCATGCAAGCTGGAACAACTCGCCTATCACCTTCAAAGCAGTACTCAGAACCATTTGCAAGGCTGAACCACACACGCTTGGTAAAACACTCCATTCGGGCTTGAAATTTGGTCAGACAATCCATGCCTAAGATCACATCTAGCTCTCGGATGTCCAATGGAATCAGATCCACTTCAAGCACAATCGAACCCATATGTAGAACACAGCCAATGTAGACTAGATCATAATTCAATTACTCACCCAAGAGGGTCAGAACCGCAATAGGAGAAGATAGAGGGGACAAAGGCCAATTTGAGCTTAGTGCTATTCTTGGACTTACAACTGATCTATTCGCTGTGGGATCTAATAAAATTTTAGCATTTTGAGAAAAGACTAAGATGGTACCTATCACCTTATCTGGGCTTGCTTCAACATCAGTTAAAGTGAAAAGTCTCATGGGTCTGGGTTGCACCTCACTCGTGGATCCGATAGGTGGCCCTCCAGGTGCACGGGCTGATGGTTTGGTAAAATTGGTATACCCACGATTTTTTGCATTAGGTGCGCCTATAATACGCCTTGGTTTAGAGCATTTCCTCTGAATATGGCCTGTTTCTCCATAATTATAGCATTGTCATGGCTGCGATCTCCATGTGGATACATTAGAATTAGAATTAAAACCAGAGAAATTCCTTCTGGAATTACTTTCATTGTCGTTGCCCTTCGTAGGAAATGACCTCAAAGGATAATGTCCCGAATGATGGCTGAATTTAGAACCACGCTGGAATGGACCAGTGTGTTTGCTATAGAAGGTTTCTTGCTTTGTACAATCTTCTTAGCTTTAGTGGCAGCCACAATCAATTCTTGTAAATTCTGCACAAGTATTGTGCCCACAATAGTTTTAAATTCGGTACTCAGCCCATCTTGGAATCTTATCGAGAGCTGACAGGGTGTGCGATCCTCTTCTGGTGCAAAACAGGACAGCTGCCTCAGCTATTTTTCATACTCTAGCACTAAATGGTTACCCTGATTTAATTTGTAGAAAGCTTGACACTGCTTAATTTTATGGAACCGGGTGTAAAATATTATTAAACTCATGCAGGAACTCATCCTAGGTAGGTAGACGATCTCTGAACCGTAGGCTCACGACAGTCCACCATGCAAATGCTTCACCCTCAAGTAAAAATATGGCGATGGAAACTTTTTCATCTTCAGAAACACGCAGGAATAAGGAAACTCGGCATATAGTATCGATTCATTCTTGAGCTGCAACGGCACCTACTGAACCGCTGAAATCCTTGCAACCGAATTGGCAGGCCTCTTTCAGCAACTTGGTAATCATTACCGGAAGTCTTTCAGCATCTCTAGGATTAGCCAGCTGAAATAGAGCAATAGGAGGAATGGGATCTTCCTCAGAGGTGCAAGATTATTTTGAATTTGGGCCTCCATTCGCTACTGGTTTGCAACACATTTAGTTTCTGCGCCACCATAAGATCTATGGCTGGGGTGACTGGGGCTGCTGGTGCTACTGGTGCTACTGGTGCTTCAGATTCAGATTGGTTTTCTGGTTGCTCAACCTGGTTTTCGGGCTCAGTTTGCATTTCTTGCTCATCCTGAACGTTCTGCTCATTTTGTTCTACCTGTTGGTCAACCTGCTCTTCATTCCTACCTCGGTGAGCCCTTGGAACACTCCACTTCCTAATTGACCTTGCCATACTAAACAAACACATACAAGGTCACTTAATACATAACCTAAATATGAGACTGAGGAAAGAAATGGTACCTGGTGGAGAGGCATACACTAGACGATATGCATATGCTGAAACAAATCACAAAAGGTGCATACGAGTACATAATATAATCTCAGCTCAAGGTATATCAAAGCACTTGGCACACATGCTTATATATAGAAGTTTTCGGCAATCATACATCGTATATATCAAAGAATGATAATCAAATATATAGCAAAACAGATCAGAACACATCAAATCATACAACATAAAATCACTAAAACTCACACATATTAACACCAAGAAGCATTCTACATTAGTATCTAAAATGTGTGTGTGCGTGGTACCTACAAGCACAAAATCAGAAAACACATCAGCATATAATATTCGGCATTTGAGCATACAATCAATAAAATTCATGCAATTATGTTTCCTAAACCAGGCTCTGTTACCAAACCTGTAAGGATCCAAACCCAACCTATAAGGACTCTTACCGCTGTGAAACCAAATAAACCCTCCCAAGGTCCTATTTGAATACCACAAGGCTCAAGTCACACTAGTTACCAATTTTAAGGTTTCATTCTTATGCTTTTAAAGGTTAGAGCATGTAAATATTAGGCATACAATCTAGCATATTATAGAATGAATAAATTCATCAGCGGAAGTCTTTATAAATGCAAATAACCAGAAGAACCATAACATACAAGTCCCAAAGGAGTTTTAAAATCCAACATCTGTCCTCATGCATATTTCAGAAATTGAAGGGAAAGAATAGAAAATCAGAAGCCAGAAAGTAGTCCAATCAAGAAAGCATGAATAAGGAATTTGAGCAATCAAATCCAGTAAAATAGGTTTATATGAATGTGGTGCAATATCATCCCGCCGTGTAGCCTTAATCTCACACCCCAGTACCATTGGCAGAACATGTACCTAAGCCTAAAAAAGGAGAAAAACAATGGGATGAGATTACAAGAATCTCAGTAGGGTCACAACATCATAAGATCTGCAACAACCCAATCAAACATCTCCCAATCAACATACCAAATCATATATGGTAGTAATAGGCTCAAACAATCAGTAAGCAAACACATAGGCATAGGTAGGTTGTCAGCGCTGAAAGTAACATAAGAAAGGGGGTGGACATTCAAATCACTTCTGAACTAGAAGTACACAGGCAGCCTACTTCATAATCTGATTTTCAAAGAAAGACTCATTCCCATCTGCCTATGTTGTCCAAGACTTAGCTGCACAAAAGATAAAAGGTTAACAAACAAACTAATTAGCAAGTCTTTCTATCTTGCCATACAAGGACAAGGCATCTTTGCCACACAAGACAAGGCATCCAAGCCATACAAGGACAAGGGCATCCAAACCACACAAGGATAAGGGCATCTTGCCACACAAGGACAAGGTAACTAGCCATACAAGAACTAGGCATCTAGCCATATAAAGACTAGGCATCCAGTGTGCACTTGCTGGGAATTGCCACCTATGCGACTCCCATACCAGTAAGTACCTCTCCTTTCCCTAAGAGCAGCGGTCACTTACCCCGAATGGCCACCGGAAAAGGATCCTGACACATAAGCATAATACAAGCACACAGGCAAGTACAAGCACATAGGGACATAACAAGGTATCCTCAATCAATCACAACACAATCAGCAAGCCAATATCACATGGTATAGTCGAAATAGGTATTCTATCCTTAACACATGAATCCGTAATTACTAAGGAATTCTGTAATCAATCCACAAGCAAGCATACTAAATCGCAAGTATGCATATTCACAAAACACAAGATGAAACTAGAAAACAAGCAATAAGATATCTGGAGAAACCAATGGGGTATAGATCCTACCTCTCTTGTGTCTAAACAAGTAGCTAGTCCTTTGCCTTTATCAATAAAATCAGAACCACCTAAATAATCATAAAGCAAAGACAACACAATACTAAATATACAAATTCAGAAACCAAAGAACATCCTAGTTTCTTACCAATTTCACTCACCAAACCTACCAAATACCAGAAATCAGATGTAGTTGTAACCTCCCTTTGAATGCATGATGTGATGGCCAAGAACCCAACTAGAATCAACTTTATTATTCACCACAATTCAATATATAATTTTTAGTATACATAGGGAACAATGGTAGGATTACGCAATTTTCTATATAGAAGGATACAAGTGCCGATTTTATTATATTATAACAAGAATAGGTGCTAAACACTCATATAAAAAAAAGAACAAAATTCAAAACCATCAACAAAAGGAATTGAAAAGTTGGCACACCTATAGAAGAAGGAAAACTCGGCATGAATAATAAAAGAGAAGAACCAACCTTTTGTTTTTGAATTCAAGATAATAAAAGGCACCCCAAAAAAAAGATTTCAACGAGCTATCACACGCAGAATCCGATGAAAAATGGTGAATTTTGGCTTAGGATTTTTGGAGCAAAGTCAGCAACAATAGAGAGTGAAAGAGGGTGTATTTCCAGAAAAATAAAGGAGGTTTAGGTGTATGGAATATGGTAGGCCAACATCTATATTTATACGGTCTTATAGGATTAATTTTTCCTACTTTTAGGCCTAGATAAGTGAGGATAATGCTTACAAAATAATTCTGAATAAAACTAGAAAAAATCTTTTATAAACTTTCAGAATAGGAAAGAAACCAAATAGGAGGGAAAGGAAATGAAATAGGAAGGAAATGAAATGAACCAAAATCAGAAAGAATCGTCACAATCATTTTTGGCCATAACACATCCATTTCTTTAGGGAAAAAATTGTCATTTCAGCTACACCGGTACCTAGACTTATAGGATTAGGATTAGGGTCTCACAGTAGATGTGATAGTCTAGCTATTAAGGTGTCGATTACTCAACCTCAAACGATACAACTATGCTCAAGAACTAAGCCTAAAAAAGAAAAACAACAATAGGATAAGATCACAAGCACCTTAGTTAAAGTCACGACATCATAAGCTCTAATAGTGGAACAGAGGCATATACAAACAAAAGCATAAAATAGTTAACTTTTAAAACAAGTGATATCTAATGCCATTAAAGTGCATATATATAACTTAGAACAACAGAATGTATGAGATATAATACATAGTATAGAAACTAGCTCAATAGGTTTATAACACAAATGCAACAACTAAACACACATGCTACTCATGCCCAAAAACCTATCATGGTGGATATGAAAACTGTGAAACACTGTCCTAGTGTCTACCTAGTTAGCATATTTTCACTTAGTCAGCATCCTTTTAGTAGTTCACTTGTCTGTTTGACACTTTGACTATATCAGAAATTGAGGTAGTAAAAAATTACCATTTTGCCCCTGTTGGACTCGATTGTGTTTTTAGGCTCATTTTGAGAGCCAAGTGTTTTCGGATCATTTTGTAGGCCTTCGGGTTGAATTATTTTTATTTGGGCCCATTTGTTTGTGTTCGGCCCATTTGTATATTTTTGAGCCTGTTTATTTGTTATCAGGCAGTATTCATCTCTTCCAAGTCCGATCAATTATTTCCGGGCCGTGTCCATTATTTTTTTAGCCCGATCGTGAACTTTCTGGGCTGAGTTCTTTTTTTGAGCCAAAATCATTTTCTGGGCCAGGCTTGTTTTTCCGAGCCGGGCCACTAGGGCTTCAGAACCAGGATTATATAAACTTCACTAGGCAACCTATTGGTCTTCAGCCGTCAATTTCTTTTATATTTCCCACTTCTTTCTTATTGTCTCTCAAATGGTTACCTTCCCGATTCTCTCAGACAAGAATCTCATTCTATCTTCTACTCCTAGGGTCGCTCAATCTCTTTCCAAATCTATGCAAAACCTTTGTTTCATCGTGCACAACAAGGAGTATTTGTATTATGTTGTTTTTGTTTTCCGATTACCTTATGTCCTATCTAATTGTCTGCTCCTTTTCCTCCGATTATTTCCACTGCTCATCTGATTGAGGGTTCGTCCATGTAGATGTTGTGGTTATTCACATATCAGCAAGGGGATGGTTCTTGTGGCAAAAACCAATGGTCTTGTTATCGATTCTTCTGCATGAGACGTAGGGTCTATGCCTCATCGGTTACTAGATTTTATGTTTTTGTTGTGTATGTGTGGTTTCAAGCTGAGGCTTATACATGCTTATTGTTTAATCTTCATAATTGATGTTTGATATTCGTAATTGATGTTTGATCTTCGTAATTGATGTTTGATCTTTGTAATTGATTTATTGTTTAAAAATTTAGGTTTGTTAAACACATTCGATTGTATCTAGATTTGTATATATAGTAGTTTCATGTTCGTGGTTTTGTGGTATTCGATATACGATCAGTCGTGAAGTAAAACGAGAAGAAACTGTCGCATTCGTGGGGGTGTTTAGATCAGACCAGTCGGACTTAGAAGTCTGACCGGTCATGTATGAGAGACCTACCGGTCTGGCCAAAGAGGTTTGATCGATCCCCTTGCGTTAGCATTCCTTTTTCCTTCCTTGGTGATTCTAAGCGTACTTGATGGTTTTCCAACTTTGTTCCTAAAAGGTTTTGATCTTATGAGTAAATCTGAATGATTTATAAGTGAGATAAACATCCAATAAGTGTTTGATCATGTTTGGTAAGCCAAGAGTTGATTGGGTATTTTTTAGAATGTCTTGTAATTCGTTAAACCAAGAGTGAATTGAGTATACTTGAAGATATGTGGTATGTTTCGTATCAAATCATTCACTCCAAATGTTTTCTTGTTTCTCCGTGAGCATACCCATGAGATTAGTACCCATTACTTGTGATTTATACCATGTATATCATTTATGTTGTGAACTTTAGTTGGTAAACCAAAATTAGATTATAATGGTTTTATTTGAGGATTCTAATTCGTTCTTCAGTTCATTTGGTCTCCAGTTTGTTTTCTTGAATCCCAGTAAATATGCCCGTGAGTTCTATACCTAATATGTGAAATTCCTGTCTGCTAAACAAGTTATATTGTGAGCCTTAGTTTAGTAAGATGAGTTAAACTAAGTATACTTTAGGATGTGTGATGCATGTGCGTGTTTTATACTCGTTTTAAAAACGTAAAGTCTTGGTACTATGGTTTTATCAAGTTTATTGGTTTATAAATGTATTGTTTTGGTATTGTGGTTTTTTCTAGTATATTGGTTTATAAACGTATTGTTTTGGTACTGTGGTTTTATCAAGGATATTGGTTTATAAATATATTTCTGGATGCTATATATATATGAGTTCATTATGGTACCCGTAGTTGTAAATATTCTCTTGGCGAATGCGAGGTGATTATACGGAATCTCAATGTTAAGGGAGAGTTACTTACCTGTTCGAGAGTTATATGGGTGTTGTATCGTATTACTTTCCATGTCTTTGCAGGCTTGTTTGTTCTGAGTATTGTTCATTCTGAGTATAGAGACATGTATGACATGTTTGTGTATATCTCTGCTTAGTCTCAGACAACACTGGCAGTAGGGGATTATGTATATGTATTTTCAAAAGTAACAATTAAGACTATAGGTGGGCTTCTAGTTTCCCTTTAGTGGGGTTACTCGAGGAGTGTTTTATTATGTCGATAGGTTTCTGTTGGGCAATATTAGCTTGAGTTCATGGTACGTATTGTGTTATAACCTATTGGGATGGATCTACGTGTTATGTTTTCAAATCAAATGTATGTTATTGTGTTTTGTGTTGCATCAGTTAACATTATCTTTTAAAAGTAAATATTTTCTACTCTTGTTTTAGTAAATGCCTTTGTTTTCCGTAGTACTTATGATGATGTGACCCTACCGAGATTCTTGTTATCTCACCCTATTGTTGTTTCCCCCTGTTAGGAGTAGTTCATGAGTCGTAGTACATTGTTTATGAGGAGTAAGTTGCTGAGGTATAAGCTGGACTATCACGTATGCACACACGTCATTTATATGGTTTTTCTGGCACTTTTACTACAAACTTATTTTTATCCTTCTGGGATTTACTTGCTGGATTTCTATTATGTTTTGGACACAAGATGTTTACATTATGGACCTAAGGTCCAAGTATGAGATTCTTCGGCTTGTGTGTTATAGACCCATACGGGTTCCATTTTGAGTTTCATTTTATAATAAAGTCTTTCGCTGTGTGTTTGGTTTACTCTAGTTACTGTTTATTGTGACAAATGTTAACTTATGATTGTACATGCTCCTTCATTAAAAAATAAATATTTTATAGTTTGAGAATCGTATTTTGAAAAGTCAAAAGCCTTGTATGATTCAGATTGGTCAATGTATTGGGCTAGTCTAGGTTTCACGGCGGCCATGGCCCATTTTCTGGGTTTGGGTCATTACAAGAGTGGTAGCAGAGCATAGTTTTACAAAATATATTGAAAATATATTTTTTTTCTGAAAAACGTATTTTAAAGGTTGCATTAAAATCACTGCACTTGCATAGTCCAACATAGATTTGTCTCGATATCTGTGTGTGTGCTTAAGTGTTAATGTTCTTATGTTTGTTTAGTTGTGAGGTCACCAGGACATGTAATGTTGTTGTTAGAGAGTATTCAGATTAGAGGCAGGCTGTTAGTGGCTAGTTATAGTTTACAAGACTACTCAGGTTTGTGGAATTGTGGGGAGTCTTTGCAGGAGTCGATGTTCATATCTGTTCATCTAGCACATAAGTAAATTTCGCGGAAGAAATTTTTGTAAGGAGAGGAGAATGTGAAACCCCATCCCAGTGTCTGCCTAGTTAGCATGTTTTTGCTTAGTCAACATCCTTTTAGTGGTCCACCTATCTGTTTGACACTTTGACCAAGTCGAAAATTGAGGTAGTGAAAAATTACCATTTTTTCTCTACTAGACCCGATCGTGTTTTTTGGCTCGTTTTGAGTAGCCAGGTGTTTTCAGATCATTTCGTAGGCCTTGGGGCTCACTTATTTATTTTCTAAGCCTCGTTTTGCTTGTTGGTTGTATAGTTAGTGATTATATGTTTGTATATTATATAGACGAGTGACCTGTGTTGATTATTGTGGATTGGATCTCTACTGTGCTTTTTAATTGTTTTGTTGTGGCTACGTAATGGTGAGTGGGGACCTCACACTTATTTATTTTGTTTTAAAATGCATGTTTGAGTTTTATGTTTTCCAGAAAATTAAATTGTGAATCGTATTGGTATTTGACACGTGTATTGGTTTTACTATGTTTGGTACTAAAAGGCATATTGTGATGAGGTGCATGTGGTTGCACGTATCATTCAGATATGTGTTTGTCTATGAGAATATATGCCTATTTCTAACACTGAGATTTTGGGTTGTATATACCTCATTTTAACTAGTTTTACATCTTATTCTGATTACTGAGTACTCTAGTACACTAATGACCTGGACTGAGATTGGTGGCCGACAAGTCATATATTTAGATGGTCACAGGGTTGACCATAGACACCTTTGGCAACACTAGTGTGGGCTAAGTTTTTATTAAATGATAAAAAGAACCACTAGTGGAACTTGTCTTCTCCATTGGCCCGGGAGTAGGCAAGTGATTTGTTAGCCGACTTTCCAGCCCTTTTAAATAAAGAATTTATGCGTGAGTATGTGATTCATCATTTTTATACTTCTATTTCATATGGATTTGAGTTTGAGTACTATTGAGAGTTTTTCACGGATTTTACAATTTCAGTATTGGTTTTCGATTATGTATCTTTTTATGCATTTCCTGGTCCCCATTTTGCCCTCATATGGATATTTAACTAAATGATTTTGTGTTGTCCAGATTGTGCTATAGATGCTGGATATTTTAGAGCAATCTGCTATTTTTAGGTTTGACCAGTATCTTGATTTGATTTGTAAATACGGGCTGAACTTTATTTTTGACTTTACATAGTTATTTACGATTTTAGATTTTCACTTGATATTTGGTACTTGTTTTTTTACGGATGATATATTATGAGATCCCGAATTTTGAGTCCTAGAAGTCTAGAAGCCAGTGAAAGTGAAAAGACCATTTTTCCCCTCAAGAAAAGAATGTGTGATGGCCGAAATTAGTAAGAAATGTCTAGTGATTGTTTTTGGTTTTAATTCCCTTTGATTTAGTTTTTTATTGGTTGATAATTACCTTAGAAAATAAAATCTCTAAAATTAAGGAAGGATAATTACAGAATTTAATTCTGATAATTATCTTACTTTAATCTAACCCTTAAATTAGGGAAATTAATCTCATAACCACCCTATATAAAGAGAAAGCCGGCCACACTTAAACCTTACCCATGAAATATACAAAATTCGTCCAACCAAAAACCCTACACCTCTCTATTGTTGCCGAAATCTGCTTGAACTTCAAAATAGCAGAATTCTCTCATCGTTTGTCGGATTCTTGCAAATAATAGCTTGTTGGAAAACTCTTTCCATCCTCTATTCAACCATCTTGGTTTTTTTTGTTTGGAGGTTAGTTTGTCTTTTTCGTAATTTAGGTTGTAATTCGCGGGATTAGATTTCAAAATTGTGTGATTCTGCCTTTAATCGATTTCTGTTATCGTTTCTCTTGTTTGTATGATTATTTAGCATCCTTTCATTATGTAAAATCATGGATTCATCCTTTGAATCTTCCTTATACATGAAATTGACATGCATTACCTTTGCCCTATTTGTTGCTTATCTTGATCAATTGATTAACCTATTGGATTCTGATCTTGTTTCTTTTTGTTGTACATGTTACAAACACCTAATCCTTCCTTCTTAACATGAAATGGCAACCTTATTACCTTGAATACATGAAATCACAATTTGTCTTGTGCCCTATTCTTAGTGCCAAAATTTGTATAGTTAATTGGGATGGTAATTCAGGTTGAATCTTGTTAAGTTCTTGGATATCACATCACACATCCAAAAGGGAGGCACCTGCGGCATCTGATCCCTGGTTTCTGATAGGTTTGGTGAGTGGAAATAAGGTATTCAATTGGTTATTGAGTATGCATGCTTAGTTTGGTTTTCTCTTTACCTTATGATGTTATAGGTGGTTCGAATTCCTTGAATAAAAGCAAAGAAATAGCTTCTTGTTTAGAGACAAGAGAGGTAGGATCTATGCTTCATCGGTTTCTTTAGAGATCCTTGTTATTTTCTTGTTAATTTTGGTACCTACATATATGATAAGTGTATACGCATATGTTGTAGTGAGTATGCTTGAATTGAGGATCAAGATGTGATCCTCCATGCTATACCAAACCCTTGAATTAGGTTATGAGTGCCTAATTTGTATGTGTTGTGTGCATTGAACATGTTGATTGTGTTCTGACATGATTGATTATACCATGTTATGGTATTGTGCTATGTGCTTGCCTATGTGTGCTTGTATGTGTTTGTGTGTCAGGATCCTTTTCCGGTGGCCATTCGGGGTAAGTGCTGATGCTCTTTAGGAGAGGAGAGGTGTTTACTAGTATGGGAGTCGTATGGGTGACAATCCCCAATATGTGCATATTGGATGCCTGGTCATCGTGTGGCTAGATGCCTTATCCTTGTGTGGCAAGATGCCCTTATCCTTGTATGGTTTGGATACCCTTATCCTTGTGTGGTTTGGATGCCCTTATCCTTGTGTGGTTTGGATGCCCTTGTTCTTATGTGGCTTGGAGCCTTGTTCTTGTGTGGTAGGATGAACAGGCTTGCTGATTAGCTTGTGTGCTACCAATTTACCCTTTGTACAGCGAAACCTTGGACAACACAAGTGGAAGGGGATGGCCTTTTCTGTTGACGAGATTGATTGATGACTTACCAGCCTGTATACTTCTGATTTTCGGAAGTGTTTGGAGTCCACCGTCAGCCTTAGCTTTCGACCCTAACCTTATTGGTTGATTCTTGAATTGCATGATCCCCCTTTAGTTGTATAGGCTGATCTGATGTTATTTGGGAGATGTTTGTTTAAGATTTCTGCAGATCTTATGATGCTGGGACCCTACTAAGATTCTTGTAATCTCATCCTGTTGTTTTCACCAATTTTTCAGGCTTAGGTACATTTGCTGTTCGTGGTACTAGTGTGTGAGAATCAAGGTTGCACGGCTGGGCGATATCGCATCACATTTGCATATTTTGTTTTTGGTTGCTTGCGCATACAATATGATCATTGATTGGACTATTTTTTCTGGTTTCTCAAGTTTCCTCCTTTGCTTATTGTTTTCGAACTATGTTGGGGGTTATTTGCTAGATATTTGGATCCCTATGGGACTTGTGTGTTATGAATTCATTGATTAAATTTAAAGACTTCCACTGATGTTTTATTCACTCCGTATGGTACTAGAATATTTGTCCAATATCATGCTCCAAACTTTAAAATCTTAAAGTTTTTAACATGTTAAAATCGAAACTAGATGGATAACCCTTATGGGATTCAGATAGGTCCTAATTCGGACTTGTTTGGGTTTCACGACGCTAAAGGTCCCATTACATATATTAGTATAAGATTTATCATGATTTTTATTGGATATATGGTTAATCGTTATGGATATGTTTGTGATACCGTTTACCCTACTATTTTATTTTAATCCATTGTGATTTTATATTGTTTTGTTTTACTAGACTTACGGGATTTTGAGGGCAGTACCATAATTTCTACTTTTAGGGTTCTGTGACGAAGGTGTTCACTCCTGAACTAGGGTATAAGACATGACATCTTTTTGCTGGTAGAGGAGCACTAGATTTGTTTTTGTGGTGATTTGGTTTTCAAGCAAAATATTTTAAAGATTATTCTCAGACTCCACAAAATATATTTTTAAATGGTTCGGATGTACAATCAAATATATTAAGTTTTGACCCCTAGTGTGGTTTAGTTTTGTGTATTATTATGTGTGTTGTGTTTGTTCGTAGTGATTAGATATGCCGCCGCGTAGAGGTAGAGGTAGAGGTGCTAGAGAAGATCAGAGTTTTGGCAGAGTGGTTAAGGTGGAGGAGTCTAGTGCAGTTGTGGAGGATCCTACTCTAGCTCGCAGGGGTAGACCTCCCAGGCCACAGAGAGTGGCAGAGTCCCAAGCAGAGATAGATTTACCTCCTCCGGATTTTATCAAGGCTATGTACTCAGTTTGGTAGGAGATGAGAGCCCAGGGGGATGGTTCACATGAGTTTAATGTTAAGCTGAATCAAACTGCTATCCCAGCTCATAATACAGCTCCAACTCAGACTGCAGTTCCAGTTCAAACTTTTGCCTCAGCTTAGATTGCTACTCCAGCTCGTGCAGTCATTGGTAGGGATATGCCCAAGATGCTGAAGAGCATGAGGCAATTGGGATGTTCAGAGTTCTCTGCTAGGAGGACAGATCCCGTGGAGCTGAAGAAGTGGCTGGACCAAGCGTCCAAGGCCACTGATGATCTGGATTTAGCAGAGGATGACAGGTTGAGGGTGATTGTCGGATTGTTGAGGCGGGATACTAGATGGGAAATGGTCGTAGCTAGGTATGCAGAGTGTGAGACCCCGAATTTTGAGTTCTAGAAGTCCAGAAGCCAGTGCAGGTGAAAAGACAATTTTGTCCCTGAAGGAAAGGATGTGTGATGGCCGAAAATGGTAAGAGTTGTATGGTAGTTAATTCTGGTTTTAATTCCCTTTAATCTAAGTCCTTATAGCTAGATAATTATCTTAAAAATTAAAATCCCTAAAAATAGAGGAAGATAATTAAAGAATTTAATTATCTGATAATTATCTTACTTTAATAAAGCTTTTAAAGTAGTAATCTTAATTCCACACCCATTCATTATAAATAGAAAGCCAACCCCACAAAAATCATTCATAGAAAACATACAAAACTCGTATAGCCTAAAACCCCACGTATAGCCTAAAACCCCTCGTATAGCCTAAACCCTTACACCTCCCTATATCTGCCAAAATTTGCTGAAACTTTAAACTAGCATAACTCTCTCATCGTTTGTCAGATCCCTCAAAATAATGGCTTGTTGGAAAGCTCTCTTTATCCTCTTTCCAAAAATTTTTGGTTTTGTTGTCGAGATCTTAGTATTTCTTTATCTAAGGTTAAGTTGAAATTCGGCGGCACTACCAAATCTTCTTGAACTTCAGAATAGCATAACTTTTTCATCGTTTGTTGTATATCTACAAATAATAGCTTGTTGGAAAGATATTTTCATCCTATTTCCAAAAATATATGTTTTTTTTTTTTAGGTAAATATTTCCTTGTCTACGGTTAAGTTGAAAATCGGCGACGGAATTAGGTTTTCATCGATGACGGAATTAGGTTTTTAGATTTCTATATTTTTTGTCTTCTGTTGATTTCTGTTGTTATTTCACGTGTTTTTACGATTTCTTAGCATCTATTTATGATGTATGATCATGAATTTCTTTATTTTAAACTTCTCTATGGTTAAAGTCAAATTTGTCCTATGTCCTACTCTTAACGACGAAATTTGCATAGTTAATTGGAATGGTAATTCAGGTTGAATCTTGTTAAGTTCCTGGCTATCACATCACACATCCAAGGGGGAGGCACCTGCAGCATCTGATTACTGGTTTCTGATAGGTTTGGTGAGTGGAATTGGTAAGGAAATAGGGTATTCAATTGATTATTGAATATGCATGCTTAGTTTGTTTTCGTCTTTGCCTGGTGATAATATAGGTGGTTCGGAATTACCTAATAAAGGCAAAGGAGTAGCTTCTTGTTCAGAGAAAAGAGAGGTAGGATCTACGCCTAATCGTTTTCTCCAGAGACCTCTATTATTTTCTTGATGTTTTTGATACCTGCCCTAGTTGTATTGCATGCAATTTGAATGTAGGGTGAGAGTATGAATTTTGGATTGAGATATGGATCTCATAGGCTATATTGAACCCTTGAGTTAGGTATTGAATGCTTGAGTTGTATATGTTATGTGAATTGAATATGTTGATTGTGTTCTGACATTATTGAGGATACCCTGTTGTGGTATTATGCTTTGTACTTGCCTGTATGTGCTTGTACGTGTTTGTGTGTCAGGATCCTTTTCCGGTGGCCATTCAGGGTAAGCGCTGATGCTCCTAGGGAGAGGAGAGGTTCTTACTGGTATGGGAGTTGTATGGGTGGCAAAGCCCAGCATGCACGCGCTGGATGTCTGGTCCTTGTGTAGCCGGAACCCTGTCCTTGTGTGGCAGGAAGCCCTTATCCTTGTATGGTTTGGGATGCCCTAGTCCGTGTGTGGCTTGGGAAAACTTGTCCTTGTGTGGCAAGACGACTTGTCCTTGTGTGGCAAGATGAATAGGCTTACTGATTAGCTTGTGTGTTAACCATTTACCCTTTGTGCAGAGCCTTGGACAACACAAGTGGAAGGGGATGGCCTTTCTTCTTCATTGCCGAGAGCAATCTGATGAGTTCCACCTGCCTGTGTACTTCTGATTTTTCGGAAGTGATTGTAGTCCTCCGTCAACCATAGATTTGGCCCTAACCCTTTTTGATTGGTTCTTGAATTGCGTGATCCCCTTTAGTTATTTAGGAATGATCTAATGTGAATTGGGAGATTTGAGTTTAAGGTTTCTGCAGAACTTATGATGTTGTGACCCTACTAAGATTCTTGTAATCTCATATCGTTGTTTTTACGATTTTTTAGGCTTAGGTACATCCACTGTCCATTGTACCAGTGTGTGAGATCAAGGCTGCATGGCGGGGCGATATCACATCACATTTGTATACTTGTTTACTTGCGCATATAACAAGAATGATTGTGCTACTTTATGGTTGATTTTAAGAACCCTCCTTTTGCTTACTATTTCCGAAATATGTTTGAGGATTTCTTGCTGGTTATTTGGATCCCTATGGGACTTGTATGTTATGAACCCAATGATTTAATCTAAAGACTTCCGCTGATATTTTATTTACTCCGTATGTTACCATAATATTTGTCCAATATCATGCTCTAATTGTTGTTAAACATTAAAATAAACATGCTAAAAGTCGAAAGTTAATGGTAAGCCTGGTGAGATTCAGAGAGGTCCTAGGTGTCATTTGGGCTTATTTGGGTTTCATGGCGGTGATGACCTTAATCGGAGCAAATAATAATAGTTAGGAATTGGGGTAATCATACAGAGGTTGTCAACTGGGAGACTTTTGAGATAGAGTTCTGGCGTATTTCTTACTCGAGTGCACAAAGATCGGAAGCATTATGAGTTCTACGACTTGAGGCAGGGTACGATGACAGTGGCGGAGTATGAGGCATGGTTTAGTGAGTTGGCCAAGTTTGTGCCAAAGCTGTTGGTGACAAATGAGGAGTACCTCCAAAGGTTTGAGGATGGTTTTTCAGTGGCAGTGAGAAGACGTGTAAGTGTTACTTCGGATATGGACTTTGCCACCATCCTTCACTTAGCCCAGAGATTGGAGGACATTTACAGGCTAAGGCATCAGAGGCTAGAGTTGCAGCTAGACCAGTTCCCTCTTTCCTTGGGAAGACGCCTATGCCTTCAGGTGGAGTTCAGAGGAGCAAGCCATTCTTTCAGAGGTCCGGAGTTCAGAGGACTAGTGATATGTCTTATACGCACGTCATTCGACCCAGTCCTTCCAAGTGTTCGGGCAAAGAGCCCAAGAGGTGTTTTACTTGCCAGATAATGGGTCATTTGGCCAGGAGATATAGATTTGGTGGTAGTTTCTATATATCCTAGGCTAGTGTTGGAGGTCCTCCAAGGACGGGTAGTTACAGACCCCAAGTAGCTTCATTCTAGGCTCGGACTCAGCCTGGAGGTTCTTCCAGTGTGCAGCTCACTACCCCAATAGTTGCTCCTACTGTTGCACCTTTAATATCCGGTGGACATAGATATCCCACTACCAGGAGTCAGGCCAGACGCTTTACACTTGTAGATGTAGAGGCAGTTGCCATTCCTGCAGTTGTTACCGGTACGACCCTAGTTTTTTTCTTTTTTTGCTCGCGTGTTGATAGATCTTGGTGCTAGTAGATTATTCATTAGTCCTCATGTGTCTTTTTTTGCTGATGTGCTTGTGTCTCATTTGGATCCTATGATAAAGGTGTCTACTCTATTAGGGGAGTACCAGTTGTCTGAGCATGTTTTGTTGGGTTGCTCTGTCATGGTTGTTGGTGTAGCTTTTGAGGCTGATTTGATATCGCTTGAGTTGCTTGATTTTGATGTGATTTATAGTATGGATTGGCTGGCATGGCATAGAGCTGCTTTGTTGTGCTTTGAGAAGAGGGTGGTTTTGTATAGTCCTGAGGGAGTGGAGGTTGTGTTTGAGGGGGATAGGCACACACACACAACCAACCACTCGGAATTTATGACACTTCTTCTTTGGGGTCTGTTTCTTGAGAAGATTGTCTTTGTCGATTCACTTCTATACCAGCTAATCAGAAGATTTGTCTTCCATTATTCTCAAACTAATCCAACTTCCTTAATCACATATTTCTAATCTTTGAATAACATCGATATCACCATAAGCATCAATTTGGAACAATTTTCGCTCTTTCTCATATTTTCATCAATTTTCTTGATTTATTTAACCTATCAAACAAAGTCTGATTTTAATAAACTTGATACTATTTAAATCCCCATAATTTCTAGTATTTTTTCTATTTTTTTCATATTTTGCTTCTTTTTATATCTATTTTTCCCTTACTTTTTTTTTATTTTCCAGCCTTTCTGTCAATTTCTATAAATTTTCTGCTAATTTTCCATAAATCGACATGTGGCAGCATGAGCACTTGCTAGCACTACGCCTAAATCTTCAGGATGCTAACACATGGCTTGCTCTGGGCTTGCCATAACTCGTCCGAGCTTACTTACCTGCCCTTTGAACGACCTGTCACTCGAGTACACCTTAAACTACATGTCATTCACTTATCATATAAATGACTTGTCATTCATTTCCATTTCAGATGACGTGTCATACATTATTAACCTTGAACTACATATCATTTCATAATCCTTATATGACATGTCATACGGTGCTTGTATTAAATGACTTGTTACCTATCCCACCTATAGACAACTTGTTGTCTGGACACCCTCAGACAACTCATCATCCGAGGTCATCTTCTTCCTCAGCTCAACAACCCAGTTCAGAAACCCTACCAGAATTTTTTCCTCTTTCAACTAGTTTACCCTAATATACATCTAATCCGGCACATTAAACACATCAACATCAAGTTTTATCCTTTGCGATTTCAACCCAAACAACGCAATCCATTTTTACTAAATCTAAAACCATCAATTTGAAGGTTTAGGTTGCCCGAGTTTCTGGGAAAAAAGCTTACCCAAAACGCCAGCAAACTCACTCTATTTCCCTCTCGTTCTCTCACAACTCTCCTTCCTTCCTCTGTTGCAAGTTTTCGCACAGCACAATAGCGAGTTCGGGGTGAATTTGAGGCTATACCCACGTGTGTCCCTTCACTGGATTCATTCTGGCCATGCATGGGTGTATCGAAAAGATGGGTGGGATCTCCGAACTCGTGTAGGTATGTGAGAAGCTTCAATGGTGACTAATCCTGGATACAATACGATGTCGTTCAGTAGCAAAAGGGAATGATGTTGTTTTTGGGAGAAGAAGATTATGGTTTTACCCTATTATGGTCGCCTAGCCAAAACGACGGAGGTGCCCGTCGTTTTGATCAGACTCGGTCAAAACAACAGAACCTTCCACGTTTGGACCTTCCTCTCTCTTTTTGTTTTATTTTTTATATATTATAATAATATAACAATATTTAATGTATAATCGTAATTTCTAGAAATCAATTATAATTCCTAATATATGAGTAGGCAACTTGTCATTCACTGCAGGCTGGAAATAGCATGTGTGTCACGAGCATGTAGTTTAAGAGGCTGGTTTGGGTGCGCCTGGTACTGCCAGGTGGTGTCATTTGATTGGTTGAATTTAAAATAATTTCAAAAATAGAATGAAAGGGTAAAAATGAAAGAAAATTAAGGAAAAATATTAGAAAAATGATAAAAAAAATACAAAAAATACTAGATTGAATGAGAAATCTAGTTATGCCAAGATTATTAAATTTCAAGTTGGTTTGATTGGTAAAATAAATTATACAAGTTTCTGAAAAAAGAGAAAAATATGAAAACTTTCCGGATTAGTTTCGAATTGATTCAGTGAAAAAAGCGCATCTATTAAAGGGGTTGAATGCATAATTTTATGTGTGATTATGAATTGAGTATGATTTCTGAAGGTATTGGTTATAATCATACAGAGGTGGATACGTACAATGGTAGGACTTCGAGGAATCAGTCCGACAAGCCAACGACGCACTTGTGGGATTCAAAAACCATGAGTGGACGGAACATTTTATATTTTGAGTATTGACATTAAGGTTAATAAGATAATAAGTAGATAAATTGAAATGGTATGCATGCTACTAAAAGACAAGAGAATTTTCATGTTACTTGCTACATTATTCATTAAAATGCATGCTATGCTATGAATTGCATTGATATGATATGCCATGCTAAAGTATGATGAATGAATGGCATGATTATGCTTTGCTGTGTGTTTATATCGTAATGCATATAATACATTGAACGTATTCGAATATGAGTTATGAAAAGCACGAAAGTCACATTGGGTAACCTATGCAACCCTTGAGAGCTCTCTGGGTTTGGTAGCAAGGCATTGAGACGCCAAGTATGAAGCTATAAGATAGGACAGGGACTGCACGAGCAAGCCAATAAACACAATACAAGATCCTCCATAGTGGGGACCGCTTAGGTGGAGCTACCATCACCTAACACCCTAGCATCGTTAGTGGTTTTGGGCAATGATTAGTAATAATGAAGGTAAGCGTGAAGTACCATTGACGAATCCCAGTCCTACTCTTGATGCCAAACGAACTATGAGTTATTGCCAAGCCCAGTCATAGTCTCATTATGAATAAATTCATTATACATGCTGACTATGACTTGTTGATACACTCGTATGCCTGTATGCCTACTATTTTTCTGTGTGTATGCATGAGTTGTATTATACGTGTTTTTCCTGTCCTCTCACCTAGAAGGTTTCTGCCAGATTTTTTAATCTGAATTCAAACAAGAATGGTAATGATCGTGGTATCCCTCTGGGTAGACAAATAGTCGAGGATTAAAACGATTCAAAGTTAGAACTATTTTTCCATTCCTTGTATATGGTATGCATGATGTGTAATCCTCTAGTTTACATACATGACATTTATAATCAGAACACCATAAAAGGGTAAATTAAATGCATAAACCATGTATGAGACTTCTAGGGTTTGCAATGTCACCTAGAGATATCGGTATTTCTTATATATTTTTTGTGCATTCTATTTAGATATATATTCTATTATCGACTTTGTTAAATTTTTTAGTCCGGAGAGTGAACCAGGAGTAAATATCCCAACCAGCAGACTCTATAAATAAAAATTATTGTACTATTCTCAAAAAAATTTAAGGTTTTAAAAATAAAACCAAAGAAATAAAATAAAAAAAAGGGTGAATTTAGAATTGTAAATAAAATTTCTTTAAAAAAGAAACTACAATCCACGTTCACAATCAACACCAATCCAAAATTCAACAAAATTATTTTATAAAGAATTACTTATGTAACAATTTTAAATATCACACAATATAACTATGATAAACTTGTGTTATCCCAACATACAAAAAAATCCAACAATCTCATCACAAATATCTCATTCAAAAAAATCTTAATATATCAAAATAGTTCATAAAGTCCACAAAGTCCAAAGCATTAAAAAAAACAAACAACAAAATCAAAAGGCAAAACTGAAAAATACATGTCTAGTTTTTCTAAGTACAAATCAAAAGTCTGATCAAACATATCAATGACTGGTTGAACCGTAAGTTATGCCACGTAACATAGACTGCTAAGAATCTGTACCTATAGAATAGTTTGGATGATAGTAAACACATTAGTTAAATATCTAAGAGAGAAGTTTTGGGGACCAAAATAAGAAAAATCATAAATATAATAAAAATTCATGTTGTATATAGATGAAGACCCATCTTTATAGTGGTTGTTTAATTCATTATTTATCAATGTTTGGGTTTAATCACCGGTCATCTTATTGATAAAACAAAAATTTTGATCATGATTGTTAGATGTTGTTTAGCAGGTTGTTGTACAAATTTTGGAACTGAACAAGTTCTAGGATAGCAATTCGTACGAGGAAATGAGCAAAACTCAAATCGTGCGAACTAGACAAAAATGTGAGAGTAGGAAGATCAATTCAAGGCCTGATGAGCAACGACTGATTGTTTTCCAAGGAATGATGAACTCTGCAGAATGTTAGTTCAAGAGGAGATCGACCGATCATAATACAAGCATCTCACATGCATCCATAGCATAAAACAAATGCATGCTGTCATTTAATAATTAAAACTTAACATGCATTTAACACATGCAATCACGACCATATAATATGCAGTAAGCATGACTTTTTAGAGCACACATGACCATGATTTGTGCTGGAAATATCTTTCAGTCTACTCGGGAAATGGACAATACTAGACAATTGAAGGAAAAAAAATGTTGGAAGCTCAACGACCGATTGTTTGCCAAGGAAGATGAACTCTTCAGAATGTTAGTTCAAGAGGAGATCAACCGATCATACTTTATAGATGATCAGTCGGAGGCTAAACCAAAGCAAGAAACAACTGGTCGTATCAACTAAACGACTGATCAAACTCACACAGAAAGAAACAACGTTGTTTTAAGTATGACCGATCGTTTTGCATGTAGACAACCGATCAGAAGTGTCTCTTATGTAAAGAAACCTAATGTTAGCTATTTCTTTCATCAAACACTTATGCACTTAATTCTTACAATTTCTACTCAATCTGTTAGTGATCTGGAGTATGATATGTTTTATTTGAGTTTGATTGATTGAATTTATTCTTTCTCTAGATCTTCAACTGTCCTGATTAATGTAAACTGGCATCTAATCCAACTCTTTTTGTTAAAGAATTCTGAGATTTAGTTTTACTCTAGAATTACTAACAAACCTGATCAATTTGTGTTTAGGTGGGTTTTAATTGATTCGGAAAAACAATTTGGCTACGACAATAGATTAGAAGTCCAAGATAAAGTACACAAATTTGTAGAATTGGAATATATCTGTCAAACCTAGGATTTATATTGATTTGGGAAAATGATTCAATAACTAAATTATGATAGGAATATAGTTAATTTGGAAACTGGATTAGCTCTTAATAGTCTGGGAAGACATTAGAGGATTAACTAATCAATAATAGATTGTAGGAATTTGGAATCAAACACGAGTGTGGATTAATTCCCATAATACTAACCATACTAGTTTTAGATTAGTTAACTTAATCCCTTAGTTTAGATTGAATTTTAAAATGATATTCATACCATTTAACTAGAATACCGAATTAGGCTAATTGATTGGAGTAAATATTTCTCTGTGGGTTCGGAATCTGGACTTCAAGTCCTATATTACTTGTGACAATCGTAAACTTGCGTGGGAACTCTAAATTATGCAATAGAAACCTTTTATAAATCTCTGAATCAATCTCAAAACAATGATAACGGTAAGATAAATCTCAAAAAAAAGAAAACCAAAGTCAATATGCAATCACAAAAAGTGATCAATCATAATAACCTGCACAAAGATATCTTTATCAAACAAGGCTCGAATGTTGGCTAACAAAACACCTATTCTACTCCTGATCAAGAGGTAGTCTAGGCTCACTAGTGTATGTTTCTTACCATTTTCAAAATATAGCTCATACTAGTGTTTCCAAAGACTAGATCAACACACTCATTCTCAATGTTGATCAACACGTCAACTTATGCTAAGCTGACTCAATGATAGTACCTCTCCTCTCTCCAACGGTGCTAAAGAGTTATAAATAAACATGGTATCACTAAATAAATAGGTATCACTCAATAGTGCATTATCTACTCATATCTCACGCAGAATAGAGTACAAAAATTAAATTAGAAAACCCAACTTTTCTAAAAACTCAAAGATCAAATATAACTAACACAAATCATATATCCTTATGCCTTAAAATCTGTGAGACCCCGATCCTTCCCCTGATAGATGTCCTAGAAGTCCAGATACTAGTGAAGCTGAAATGACCATTTTACCTATGAAGAAATGGATGTGTGGTAGCTGAAAATGGTATTGTTATGTCCTCATGTTGATATCATTTCTTCCTTGTTTCATTTCTATCATAAATGATCTATTATCTATCCTTAATAGATAATTTCAGAATTAAATCATAACATTATCGCCTTATATCTAGCCTTAAAAGTAGGGAAATTAATCCCATTAAACCCTATAAACATAGAAGTCGGCCATATATATGTTCTCACAACAAAAACACCCAAAATTATCACATGATAACCTCTTTTCCTTACTCTTGTTGCTGAAATTTATCCTACACTAACCATAGCCGAAATCTTTCATCCTTCATCCGATTTCAGAAAATAATAGCTCGTTGGAAAACTCTTTTCAGCCTTCATCTTGTTATCTTGGTTTCATCATCAGAAGGTTAGTTCTTCCCTATATTTATTGCTATCGCAATTCATAAGGTCTTGGTGCCAAAATTCTTTGATTCTTCTTTCAATTAGTTTTAGTTTTTGTTCCTCTTTTTCATATGATTGTTTGGAACCCATTCTTTTATAATATTATGAATTCATCCTTTGTATCCTCTTTATATGTGAAATCGGCAAACCCTACTTCCTTGCCCTATTGTTGTCGAAAGTTGTCAATTAGTTTGTCTGTTGATTTATGATCTTATTCCTTTAAACTGTTTGAGTAATTGACACCTAATTCTTCCTTGTTATCATGAAATTTTAACCCTTAACCTACTTATATATGAAATTGCAATTTGCTTTATTGCCCTAACTTGGTGTCGAAATTTGCATGGTGAATTTGGTTGAAAAATCAGGTTGATTCTTGTTCTGTCTTTGGCTATCACATCACACATCCAAGGGGGTGGTTCTAGCGGCTTCTGATCACTGGTTTCTGATAGGTTTGGTGAGCGAGATTGGTAAGGCACTAGGATGTTTATTTGGTTTCAGAATATGCATGCTTAGTGTGTTTTTGTCTTTGTCTTATGTGTGCTTAGGTGGTTCAGATCCTCTTGATAAAGGCAAAGGATTATCTACTTGTTCAGACACATAGGATCTATACCTCATCAGTTTCTCCATAAATCTTTTTTACTTGTTGATGTTTCGGTTTATGTCCCTTGTTCTATGCATATGGTTAGATTTGATATGCATGATTGCGGATTGGTTTGTGATTCCTTAGGCAATTGTGAATCCCTATTCTAGGATTTGTGTGCCTATTTTGGTTGTGCTATGTGCATTGGACTTTCTGATTATGTTGTGATGTGATTGACGATGCCCTGTTATGGTGTTATGTTTTGTACTTGTTTGTGTTTGCTTGTAATTGATTGTGTGTTAAGATCCTTTTCCGATGGCCATTCGAGTTAAGCACTAATACTCCTAAGGATAAGAGAGGTACTTACAGGTATGGGAGTCTCATGGGTGGCAATCCCCAGCAAGAGCTCACTGGATGCCTAGTCCTTGTGTGGCTGGATTCCTTGTCCTTGTGTGCAAGACGCCTTATCCTTGTGTGGTTTGGATGCCCTTATCCTTGTATAGTTTGGATGCCATTGTCCTTGTATAGTTTGGATGCCCCTGTCCTTGTGTGGCTTGGATTCCTTGTCCTTGGTGTGGCAAGATGAGTAGGCTTGCTGATTATATTGTTTGCTAACCATTTACTTTTTGTGCAGCTAAGCCTTGGACAACACAGGTGGAAAGGGATAACCTTTCAATTGTTGAGATCAGATGATGAATTACCTGCCTATGTACTTCTGTTTTTAGAAGTGTTCTTAGTCCAACCAAAGCTTGTTACTTTCGGTCTTATCCTTGTTGTGTTTGATTGATTATTGTTTTGATACCCCTTAGTAGTATAGGCGAATCTGATGTTGATTGGGAGATGTTTGTTTAGATTTCTTCAGATCTTATGATGTTGTGACCTTACTGAAATTCTTGTAAATCTCACCCCGTTATTTTCCCATTTTTCAAGTTGAGGTACATTTTCTGTCAGTGGTACTAAGGTGTGAGATCAAGGTTGCACGACAGGAAGATATTACATTACATTCATATACTTCCTTCTTTCCTGATTGCTTGTGCATATACCCCTAAAAATGTAATTTGATTGGACTACTTTCTAGTTCTCTAGTTCCCTCTTTTTCCTACTTATTTCGGAAATATACTTGAAGGTTACTTGTTGGATTATGATACTCCTTTGTGACTTGTGTATTATGGTTCCTTTGGTTAATTATAAAGACTTCTGCTGATGTTTTATTCACTCCGTATGTTACCAAAATGTTTGTCCACTATTATCATGCTCCAACCTTTAAAAAACATAAGAATGAGCTTTAATAATATGTAATTAGGATGATTAGAGTCTTATGGGATTCATATGGATTCTTGGGAGGGCTTTTTTGGGTTTCATAGTGATAAGGGTCCTTACAAAATCAAATGCATCCTTATACACAAATATATTTATCTTTGTGTAAATCATAATAATAAAAAATATTTTTTTCCAATCAAAATTTAATAATTTCTTAATCATGAACTTATGATAATACCAAACATGATTCACTACATATATCTTTGAAAATTCATAAATCTCAATTATCAAATCTCAGACCTGGAAATTTTGCACGACAATCGTTGTAGGCCCGCTATATACACTACCACATCACACAATAATACATATAACAAACCTACAAGGGTATAATAGAACAATTAAAAATGGAGTCAACTATATAAATATCAACTAAGATCATGCAGCGGAATTTAAAAGAATAGCATGATTGTTGTCCGAGTCACATTGTATAATAAGCAAACTCACTACGATCCTAGGTTTAGACTTGATATCTTACATTTACTACTATGAATATAAATCCTTTAAAATTACCTCAAGCATGGCCAATAGTTAATCGATCTGTTATTCCATTCTTAAGATGCCTGAGATTAAGCTTCTATTTATTTTTCCTGTATTTCATGTCAATAATCTTGTAGAAATCTGCCAGGTGAGCGGACAGGAAAACATACAAGCATCTCACATGCATCCATAGCATAAAACAAATGCATGCTGTAATTTAATAATTAAAACTTAACATGCATTTAACACATGCAATCACGGCCATATAATGTGCAGTAAGCATGACTTTTTAGAGCACATATGACCATGATTTATGCTGGCAATATCTTTCAGTCTACTCGGGAAATGGACAATACTAGAGTTTGTCAGTGAAATTGTGAGACCTCGGAAGATTCCGAGATGCTTGGGTCCGAAAGCTCATATGAGAATTGATGAGATTTGTGGGTCTTAGCCAATATTTACGAATGGATAATGAATTCATAAGTTGGTGTTGATAATTTAGAGGATAGATTTTATTTTTCAAGAATTTATGAAATTATTGAGAATTAAGGTTATTTAAATAACTGATTATCAAAATATAAAATGATGATTATTGGTATTTAGGACCATGAATAGGTTCATTAATGGTTTAGAATGGTTAGTAAATTTTGTAGGAACTTTTGAAATCATAATTTAATTTATTATAATTTTTTGATAATACATGAAGTTGTATTCGAATTTTTAGAAAATTATAAAATTATGAAAATATTAATTTGATGATACTGATAGATAGTGCTATTTCTAAGAATTTTATAGAAATTTCAGTGTATTTTTTGGAGTATTAGTGGATTTATTATGAATTTTTAAAATTTTATTAGAATTTTATAAATAACATTTATTATTATTATTAATTAATATTTTTATATTATAATATTATATTCAAAACGATAGATACATGTGTCTTTTTGACCAAGATGGTTAAACGACAGCACGACATGTTGTTTGGGTTCTCCGTGTTAAACCCTAAATCGTTTATAACTTTAAACGATGTTGTTTTGGAAGGATTCCAAAATGACATCGTGTCGACTTGAGAATGGCTGCCACCTTAGGCAGCCCCTGTCTCAGACAGTTTCCGATGACACAATGGGGTATTACCCCGTTATGTGTCCCTCTCCCCTTTAGTGCATGTCAAGTGCCGTTTTCATCTCCAAATCAATCGTTCATCTACTTCGTGCGAGTTTGTCCAGGCTATCTTGGGGGCGATTCCGGCCTTCCACCAATCGGATTTGGGTAAGAAAATAACCCGGAATCGAGGAACTTCAACTCTTTAGATTTACAATTTTAGTTGATAAAAATTGATGAGGGAAGATGGGTTAGGCTCGGGTTGATGCTGTCTTTGTTTTGATATGGTTTTGATGAAGGTTTGCTACGTGTTTGTGGGTATTAAGTTTCTGAAAACTTGGGTTTTCAGGTTAGGGGCACTCAGCTGGAGATTGAAGATGACCCAATCGAATGACAGTTCGACTACTCTAGCCAAGAGGTGACGTGTTGTTTGACAAGCTCCTGAACGGCAAGTCACTCACAACAACTAGTGACCAGTTGTTCGCAGGTGGGGGTACCCAGGCTCGGATGAGGCGTGAAACATCCTGATTGAGACATGTATCTGTCTCGGGCAGGTTTGGAGTCAGGCATGGCATTGCCTAGTGGTGCCACGTAGAGGTCTGTCATTGGTCGAATTTAATAAAATTCTAGAAACATAGAAAAATGGCTGAAAATAGTAGAAAAATCGGAAAAATAACAACAAAATGAAAAAATTTCTGG
Source organism: Passiflora organensis (assembly GCA_019739055.1). Classification (NCBI taxonomy): domain Eukaryota; kingdom Viridiplantae; phylum Streptophyta; class Magnoliopsida; order Malpighiales; family Passifloraceae; genus Passiflora; species Passiflora organensis. The sequence continues at coordinate 858,523 of JAEPBF010000303.1, forward strand.
AAAATTATGAAAAATACTAGATTAAATTTAAAGTCTAATGGTACCAAATTTATAGGATTTGGAGTTGATTTGTTTGGTGAAAAAAATAATACAATATTCAGATTAATTAAAAAAATAGAAAAATTCCCAGTTTGATCTCAGGATTGGTATAGGATATTAAATTATCAGGTAGAGGGTTCGGAAGTGTTATTTTATGTATTTGTAGCCCTCTTGTATCATCGATTTAAGAATCAGATATCGTTATGTGTAGGTGAATAACTACTAATGTAGGATCTCGAGGAATCGATCTAGGAAACAAATGAGGACACTTTGAATGTCTGGAAAAATCTGTGAGTGGACAGATTCTTTTTATTAATTGCTTGAGTCACTAGCATGGTTGTATTAATATGTTAATGAGTGAAAACATAACGAAATAATTGCATGAAATCATATGTGTGCTTAAATGAAATGCATGTCAATAGTTAAACGAAATGACGCGTTGTATGCCTTGGATTCCTAGGCTTGATATGGAAGTGTGAAATGCATTATTGAAGTGTATATGACGCATCGAGTCACATCCAAAATTGTGAGGTGAATCACGCATTCCAACACCATAGGGTGACCACCCGTGCGACTCTTGAGAGCTCTCCGAGTATGGTAGTGAGGTATGGACTTGTCAAGAGAGTCATAAGGAGGACAAGATTTTTATATAACTGTGCTAACTGAATGTAAGACAGGAATTCCTAATGTGAGGACCGTATAGGTGGAGCTATCATCACCTATCACCCCAGCATCATTGGTGGTCTAGGCCAAGTGTTATGCACGTCCCATCGGGACACATCAAATCATCATGCGAGATAATAAGAGAAAAGAGGTGAGGAGTCACATGAAGTGCGACTGACGAATCTCAGTCCATTCCTGAGATCTATATAAACTGAGAGTTATTGTCAGCCCAGTCACGATCATGAATATTTTAACTATTTCAATATTGTTGCATACTTTGATTGTGACTGTGTGTATTGACTCATCAATACTTTGAATGTGTACCAGCATGTCATTATGCTAGTGTGTGTGATTGCATGTAAACTATCATGCCTATTTTACCGTCCGCTCACTTGGCAAGTTTATGTCAGATCTCATATTTGACCAGGAATGGAAAGATTGATACGATCGCGGACTTCATCCCAGACAAACAGCCAGCACATTGGAAACTAGCATAACGTCATGTTAGGATTCCTATTATGAACCCAGTATCTTGTATGCATGATTTTGATTCCTCTAGGCTGTAGTGCTATATCATAAATGACTTACGTAAGTTAGAAAACTATGTTTTTATTGAAGTAGCTTGGGCATTTGAAACCAAATTACAATCTTGTGTTTTCCGGACCCCACCGTTGTCGATAAATAAATCCATTAACGCATTTTTAATTGTTAACATTATTGTTTCCCCGTTATTTACCGTGCCTTTCTAGCCATATAGGTTTATTATGTGCATTGTTGGATATGATAGCAGTGTATATAATGGGTCTACAGCGGTTGTCGTGCTAAAAATTTTTAGGTTTGGGGCGTGACATGCACTTTATTTTTGTTATCTTTCCATTTATCTTATTATGGCATGCAATAAACAAATCTATGTCAAATTAATGTCTAGCTCGATCCACTGACGATGCTGAGTCATTAGGTGATGGTAGCTCCACCTAATCGATCCCAACACTGCAAGATCCTGATTTATAATTTAATTAATAATAAAATAAATAAAAGCCCAATTCATCCTTATTCCCTCATGATTTGGTGTCTCCACATTACGTTACCAGATCCGGAGAACTCTCAAGGGAGGCTACCCTATACGAACACAGTGCATTTTACATGCCGATGTCATATCTTGAATGAGCTCAGTGCATTTTATGCATCTTAATGATCCGTTCACAATATGGCACATTCACATACAATTCATAGCATAGCATAATACTCTATGCACATTATACTAGTTATCATGCTTAATATAGCATTGCACCAGTTATATTTTATAACTCATGCCAATAATTCAGTAATTAGATGAAAAGATCCATCCACTCACAGATTTGGAAGCCTTTATATCGCTCATCAGCTCATCAGACCGATTCTTCGAAGTCTTGCCACTGTAGGTATCCATCTATGCCCAATCATTTTTGAATTCTTAGTAAACCATACTCAATTCAAACTGTTGCATAAAATCACATGCCTAAATCCTTAACTTGATGTATTTCTACCAAATAATCAAATTCGAGACCAAATGGGAGGATTTTTCTATTTTTTCTTAATTTTTCTAATATTTTTCACTTTAATTGATCAATAAAATCAAGTACAATTTATATAAATTTGGTACCACTAGACTTCAAATTAAATATAATATTTTTTTTATTTTTTTCAGATTTTTTCTCAATTTTTTTACTAATTTTCCTGATTTTTCTTAATTTTTTGGCTATTGTTTTCATTTTTCGGAATTAAATTAAATTTTGATCAATCAACGACTAACACCTGACAGCGTAAGGCGCTACCAAACCTACACCTGAATCACCCAGATCATCACACACGGCCCATCCCATACGTGCCACATCACCTGAGCCTAAGGCTCGGGTCCTAACCCTGGTGTACTACAGACGACACATAGCCTACACAGGCAGACGACACATAGCTAACATAGGCAAGCGACACATCATCTGTACTATGCCCAAACGACCCGTCATACAAGGCGACCTCGGACAATAGGTCATCTGAGGTTTTCTTCAACCTCCGGTTCTATAACATCAGACCCCAAAACCAAAAAACCCTAATATCTTAATGTGGTTATACATGCATCAATAGCCCACAAAATCTAAATCGAATCAACGCTAATATAATTCTGAATCCAATCCTAGCAAATCAACTAAATTCAAAAACTAAAACCATAGAATTCAAGAGGGGGAAGTGCCTGGTTTCCGGGCATATTTCTTACCTCATTTTGTCTATTAAATCATCAAAAATCATAGGAAAAGTGTATGGGGTTACTCAAGAGAAGGAGAGGAAGTTTGCAGGATGATTTTAGGGACTTGGGAGCAAATGACAAACAATCCCTCAAATTCTGATTTTACCCTATGGTCTCTCTGGTTAAGCGGTGTAGGAAGGTTCGGGATTCGGAGACAAAACAATGTCGTTTGATTCCTTGCAAAATGACCTCGTTCCGTGCTTAAACAATAGGCTCTGGAGAAACCCTTCTGAGCATCAAAAATGATAATGCGGGCTGTCGTTTTGACCAGTTTGTTCAAAACGATAGACCTGCTTGTCATTTTGACTATATTTGTATATATTAATATAATATTATTTTTTAATAATAATAAATATATTTTTTAAATACTAAAATTGATTTAAAATTCATATAATTCAAAAAATATACCACAAATTTCTATGAATTCATTATAAATAAAAGAATACATCAAGCTAATGATCATATTTTTCTCATAAATATATAATTTACTAAAAATTAAATATCTTTAACTTTTTAAAAAAATGATGATAATTACAAATACTCTTCCAAAATTTCTTTAAAAATTCATATAACCTTAAATACATCCAATATATCAATCTATGGTTTAAGATTCCAAAATCAACATTAAAACTATCTTTATGATTTTTCAGTCATAAATAAATAATTACAATAAATTATAACAATTAATATTTTTTCTCAAAATATTTTAATTTGCTCCTTAAATCCATAGTCAATCTTGATCCATGGGCTAAGACCCACCAACAATAACAATCCTCAAATTGGCTTCCTGGCCCAAGTTGCTCTAATTTCGGGTTCTCACATCAATTATGTATTTATAAAATCATAACAAATAAAATATGAGGTCCCTACTCACCAGTAAGTTGTCACAACAAAAGTACAATCCAACATAGCATGAATAATTAGTGGATCCACCAAAAAGTCCATAATACAAAGATAAAGGTCAAAAGTCTGTATAAAACATACCAAGCATACAATCATTAAGAAAATCCAGTCAGCTCACACAACCGATATTTTAGGTATGCTAAGGTACTACTACCACATGTAAAATCAGGCAAAATAATTAATTTTTTAAAAATATTTCAAAACTAGAAAATTGATCAAGGTCTCAAATTAAACTTTTAGCTTCATAGTATTACTTTGAGACCTAATTTTTTTTAAAATTAACTACTACCACATGTAAATGATAATTTTATAAGTAATACTATAAAGCTAAAAATTAAATTTGAGACCTAATTAATCTCCCAAGTATTCCTTGACCCATTTCTCGTGCTGATTTCGGCTGTTCTACGATCATATTCACGTAAGAAATTGATTCGGAAATCTGGATACTCTTTCTATTATTTCTCTCGTTTAGTTTGTGAAACTATTTGAATTTGATGGGGTTAGGATCGGGACAGTAAGAGACTGGATTTGGTGTAGAATTTGCTAAGTTCCGTGTTAAGTGTGTGATTTCGTTCTTTTGGGAGATTTTCTAGCGAGTTCCAGGTGGTCATCGGTTGTTTGGAGGTTGAAGACGATCTCGGATGGTTGGTCATCCTAGGTCCTACAATGGTTGTGCGTAGGTGGATAGCAGACCTCAAAGAGTCGGTCTAGCAAGCTCTGGAGGAATTTATGGGCTTGAAACGCCAAGGGTGGATGGATCTTTCTTAATTTGCTTGAATTGCTAGCATAAGCAAATAGCTTTGATTAAATACGAATAGTGAAATAATTAATTAAAATAACATGTGTGTTCGTATTATGCTTGAGAAATGTTATGTTGTGAATGATTGCTGAGACAGTATGCAATGATTATAATACTATGATGTGAACTCTTTGAATGTGCGTTGTTGTTTTGAGATTATTGAGATGCATATATTGAACTGGGCATGTCATGTCCCGTACCCTACACCAGAGGTGAACACCTCCACCACGAATCCTAAGAATCACAATTACTATGCTACCCTCAGAATTCATAGCGGAATATAATAAAAGGTAGGGTAAAATGGGATCACATCAAAACATAGCTAAGGCAATAAAACCAACAAAATATCATATATCAAGATAGCCAATAAAATCCGTATAAACCAAAACACCAAATATCAAGAATATAATCAATAAAAAAATAATAGTGAAATATTAAAAATACAGTATGGTCCATATGTACAAATCAAATCATAAAATGATCAAACTTAGGAATAGCAGGCTGCTACGGACACTCAACCACGGGAGGTGGATGAGTGACAACTTGTACTTGTAACACATTTTGGACGGTACTAAATTAATTAGTTAAATATCCAGGTGAAAATCTATATAAAACTCTAAAAAGTGCTCAAAGTCAAACCAAAGTCAACCAAATTTGAATCAGACCTACAACTTGTATTGTAATTTGCCACCAGTGGTGATTTTCCTTGGCCGGGGTGATTAATGGAGTGGTTTAGAGGTCTGTTCTGAATATGTTTTCGGTGTATATTAGCCCGAGAAAATTTTGAGTTTTGGTTTGTGAGCCCATTTGGGCGTGGACCAGAGTTTGTGGACTTATTGTACCGAGATCATACATTTGCATTGAATTGTATTGTTTGTGTGGATTGGATGCACATTTAGCTAGCATGGGCTTACTTGATATTTATTTTCAACTGTTTTTTTTTCGAATGGTTTTAGTGCATTGCCTCTATTCTCCCGTTATTATTTATGATACGATGACTCTCACTGAGGTCCTCGAGATATCATTCCCTCTTGTTTTATTTTTTAGGTTTAGGTCCGAGTGTTCGTGTCTCGGGCTTCTTTTGAGGTTGAGGTTCCCGGTTATCATAGAACTAGACTACTGCATATTTCACGTTTGAAACTCGATATTTTCTTTTGTATTTTGGATAGTGATATGCATGCTTTTTTGGTTTTGCATGCTTACCCATTGATTGATGTGAACCTTTTGTGGGTTGTGTTGATTTCTTATTTTGGATTTGATATATGAGATGAACAGGACGTCTTTGAGACATTTTGTTATTATTGAGCTTGAGATTGATAAATTTTTTGTGATTATGCATGATTGGGGCTGTGTAACCTGTTGTGTGCGTTTTTAAGTCTTTTATTATTTGTGTTTATATTCTGTGACAAGTTATGTTATGCCGAGATTTGTGAAAGTTACATGCTATATTTTTGTTCAAATTTATATGCATTTTTATATATTTTAGGAAAAGAATTTTAGGTTAAGCCTTGTGTGGTTCTGATTGGACCATAAGTTGGGCCAAGTGGACTGTATGACGGTGATGAGTTCAGTTTTCGGGTTCGGGTACTCTCAATAAGTATGTATCTAGAATACACCAAGTGTCAAGTATGAGGTTTTTAATCAATGGTGTTACAGGATGTGTTGTTTCTAAATTTTAACACGCGTTAGGTACTTTTGGATCTATCATCTTGAGGTTTAAGCACAAACTCAACTTTTGGAAATGTCGTTTCTTATCTGGTTATTCTAGTCAAATCTGTATTACGCAGTCCAAGATTATCTACATTTTGAAATTCTGAATGGTTATATTCTTTTAAGGTTTAAAATTATTTTGTAATTGACCCGACTGGGTAGCCACAATATTAAATTAGAAAAGCAATTTTCAAAACCAGATGAGTTGGCCGGAGAACACTGACCATATCCCTCACGTCTCTTCATAAATTATTAATTAATGACACGATTATTTTAATTAAACTCTGGTATATTGCTTAGAGTCATAATTCGAGGATGCATTCTTATGTTTCATAATAATTTAATACCTATTTATTAACTAAACTATACTCGATTAGCATGCCACCGCCCATGACATTTGGACCAGAAGATTTACATGACAACGACAGCTACTAAGGGGTCAAATTAGTACGGAAGAATAACAAGGGGATAAAGCTTCACATAATCAAATACCTAATCGGATTGACTTGTTAGCCATATATAACCCTCGCTCCTCTTCATGAATTATCATAATTAAACTCATGCACATTGCTAAAAGTCTAAAATAAATATAATCATAATTAATTCATGCACATTGCTACTCATCCACGATTTATTTTGTTTAATATCAGCAAACCCTACTCGATTAGCCGCCATAATCAGGGTTGCCAAATTAAGAATACATCAAAGTCTAATATAAGAAAACAACTAAATCTTCGGTCCGATTTGAGTACCCCACAAGCCTTTACTTTTCTTTTGAATGAGACACAAAGCAAAAAAAAAAAGAATATTATAAATGAGCTGCATTTTCGCTTTTTCCATACTATGCTTTGATTCTAGTCCTATAAATGTTAACATTTGCCGGTCGTAGTGAGCAAGTTCATCGCAATGGCTGCATCACACACCCTCCCTTGTGTTCAATGTTCACAGACGTGAACCAGAACTTCTTTGCCCTGCCAAGCCTCTTCCTTACGAGCTCAAGTACTTATCGGACATCGATGACCAAGACGGTTTTCGTTTCCAAATGCGAGGAGCACATATATACCGTAACAATCCCTCAATGAGAGGCAAGGATCCTGTTAAGGTCATTAGGGATGCACTTGCTAAAACACTTGTGTTCTACTCCCCTCTTGCTGGTAGGCTAAGAGAAGGGCCTAACCGTAAACTCATGGTGGAATGCACTGGAGAAGGGATCCTGTTTATAGAGGCTGACGCAGACGTTACCCTTGAACAGTTTGGAGACCAAATTAAACCTCCACTGCCTTGCATAGAGGAGCTTCTCTTCGACATCCCTGGCTCTGATGGGATATTAAACTGTCCTTTGTTGCTAATTCAGGTAACACGCCTCAGATGCGGTGGTTTCATCATCGCTACCACGTTACAACCACTGTGTGTGTGACGGCCGGGTATTTTTCAATTCCTTATAGCCGTGGGAGAGATGGCACGTGGATTTGATGCTCCTTCAGTCTTGCCAGTTTGGGAAAGACACGTTCTCAACGCCAGTAACCCACCAAAGGTGACACATCGACATTTAGAGTACGAGCATACAGCTACCGGCACTGATGGTACAAGAGAAGATCTGATTTGGTTTTGAGGTCATTTTTCTTTGGACCAAGAGAAATAACAACCCTAAGAAGCCTTGTCCCCCAAGGACGACACTCCGCGTTTGAAGTACTAAGTGCATGCTTATGGAGGTCCCGCACAATTGCTCTGCAGCTAGCTCCCACGGAAGAAGTGCGCATGATGTGTGTTGTGAATGCGCGTAACAAGTTTAAACCCTCCAATACTCCCCAACGGGTACTATGGCAATGGATTTTTGTTACCAGTAGTTGCAACGACAGCGGGAAAGCTGTCCGAACATCCTATGGGATATGCGTTAGATTTGGTGAAAAAGGCTAAAGCACAACTCAATGAGGAATACATACGGTCTGTGGCTTCTTTGATGGTCACTGAAGGTAGGCCTCACTTCAATACAGCCAGAACCTTCATAGTGTCGGATATAAAAAACGCAGGGACCACAGATGTGGATTACGGTTGGGGTCAGGCATTATATGGTGGGCCTACTGATGGTGGATCCGAGGAGCTTCCAGGGGTGAGTTATATTACGTCTCATACTAATATCAATAAAGAAAAAGGAGTGGTTGCATCCCTGAGCTTGCCAGCCCCTGCAATGAAAAGATTTGTGAAGGAGCTTCAGATCATTTTGGAGAGCAGGCCAATTAGCAGAGATAATGTTTCAAAGTCCGTCAAGTCTTCGTTATAAGGTAATTGCTGGAAATTGTGGTGTTGATGTACGTTATATAAATTATATATAGTTATAAATTTCATATAATTAATATCATGATTTGTGGAATTGATTTTTTTTTATAAAAGACTAGAGCTTGTATTAATCAACTGGATTTAGGTGCAGAAAGAGAAACAGAGTATCTCTTCACCTCTATCCTGTAGAGCTACAAAAAGCTGTCCATTACGGTGCAGTCAGTTACAAAGATCTAAAAATAAGACGCAACAACGAACAACAATCAGTAAAGATGCAGTTTCTTGCAAAATCTGATGTAGTTCTCCCACTGGTAAAATTTCAAACCCGAGGCAAGGATGCTGTCAGATTAGTCCTGGCCCAACCAACTGCAAAACAGAGACCTTCGATTCCCACCTTCACAGGATGTTTAACAGACTGCCTCATTCTTGGCAGTCCAAATTGTAAGGACCCAAACCCGGAAAGCGGGCCCTTACCGCCGTGAAGCCCGGAGAAGCCCACACGTGGACCAATCCGAACTCCACAAGGCTATTTGACTTTTCAAACGTAAATTCCAAAAATAAAATTTAAAATATTTACAAATTACAGCATGACTGATAAGTACTAAATACGTGGCACAATAAATTACGGAGTAATATTCAAACAGCGGAAGTCTTTTATAACAACACAATACAAACCAGTGAAACCATAACACACAAGCCCCAAGTATCTGAAAACGAAACCAAAAATCCAAACAATAAATATTCAACAGTGTGCCAATAAAACCATACATGTGCAAATGCAATAGTCCCAGCGAGTAGTCCCGATGCACACACTGAAAACCACTACTGATCACGATCTAGTCCTGGGAGGGAAAACAAACACGAAGGGGTGAGATTTTCGAGAATCTCAGTAGGGGACAACAAAGCGGACTTTTCAAAGAAGAGGGACAACAAAAAGAACTTATCGATGAGAGGAAACAACAAGGAATTTTTAGATATTACTGAACTTGTAATTTCTCAAAACTTAAACTTTACTATTTACTTTACAAACATTACTTACTGGACCCAACATGTACTTTCTGTTTACTTTACAAAACGTTTACTTACTGGCCTCGAAAATGTACTTTTGCTTTCAACAAAGAACTCAACAGGGTCAATAGTAAAAACATGGGCGGACTGGAAATCACTTCCCGAGTAACCCCCGCTAAAGGGAAACCGGAAGCCCACTGGTAGGTTTTATACATATACTTTTAAAACAATTACATACATAGCCCCTTCTACCAGTGTTGTCCGAGACTAGATTGATTAACAAAACTTTATACGGAAAAGATCAACTAGTCCCTTTCAGATCATCCTGCGAAGCAGGGAACATACAGTAAACCATACAGTAACCATACTCCAACCATACCTCCCAACAGATGAGTGTCTCTCCGCTTACTCTCAGAGACCGAGCACTCACCACGTTTGGCCAAACGGAACACAAGTACGAGTAACATAAAACTTACATACTTTACAAATCACAAACTGGTTTAACTTTCAATAACACTGAAATACCATACTTTACAATTAATACTCAATAATACGATATATTATCATATATCGTTACAGAAACCTTTGATTACAACCTTTTTATTACTTTACGGGCAATGATACGGAATCAGCCCAATTTACACAACAAATCAATCAAATGGACTTTGATTGATCACATGAAATTTTGGAGATACATTATGATACATTACGGGTACATACGGAAAAGTCAATGTAATTTGGACAATGGATCCATCGGATGGGCTCCGATGGATTACACAACAATTCAATGACCAAAGTACGGATTTAAAATCAAAGAATACTTAATATGAGACAAATACGGTAAAGACCCTACATTATAATACTTTACAGCTACCTACGGAAGAGAGCAATGAAATTTGAACAATGGACCAATCGGATGGGCTCCGATGGACTATACAACGAATCAATCAAAACCAAGGTAAAACGGATTTTACAACAAGGAAATACTAACGATGAACCACATACGGTAAACACCCTACCTTACGGGCTGAAGAAGAGGAAACGATACTCTTGCCTTTGTCCTCAACACTCGCCCTTCCTAAGAACACAATATTACGGTTAGTACGAATATTAACCTTCAAATGACTATAACTCAATAACGACACATCAAATGGAAAAATGGATAGCGCCATTGCGATCAGAACGTTGAAATTACCTAACGGAGAGGTTTCACTTTTGGTCAATGGTCAAAATCAACTTTAACGGTCAACGGGGTCAACGTTGGTCAACGTTAGTCAACTGGTGAACAGTGTCGGGTCGCCGGGTCGGGTCGCCGGGTCGGGAAACGGGTCGTCGGTCAACGTGAACAGTGTCTCCGGTCAACTGTCACCGGCGGTGGCCGGAAAACTCCAACTTCATCCAAAACCGAAAATTTTTACATCAACATGAAGCTACAAAACACATCAGACAATGGTTTCTCTCACCACATCAGTTCTCCCACCTCTCTCTATACCCATTTTCAAACCCGTGCCACTTCCCGCCTTCCACCACTCTTCCCCCCATCCAACGTGAAGAGACAGGTCAAGGGTTTTTTTCTCCCATTCCCACCCAGCGCAGCTCCCGTTTAGCGGAGGATCCGGGGAAGGATAAAGTCATTTGGTCCCCAGCACAGGTATTCGAAGGGATAGGTATATCTCCTATTTCATTGATGGCATTCCTGAAGGTTGGACTTCCTCTACGTTATTCCGAGCTATAGCCGAGGTGGAACCGGTTGTGGATGTGTTCATCTCCGGACGTCTTTCCAAAAAGGGATTGAGATTTGGTTTCCTTAAGTTCGTTAAATGCGGGGTTCAGGAAGCAGCTAGACAACATAGGTTGAACTCGACACTAGGTGGGAATGCGTGGACCAGCATCAATGTAGCCCGGTATGAGGATAGAATGGGGGAGCAAAGGGTTCAGACAGGGCACCCACCTAGAGGGCGAGTTCCCGAACCAAATGAAAGAAAGACACGAGCTCCAGTGCTTTGTGTCTCGCCTCTGCGAGAGAGAGACGGACGCACGTACGCTGAAGTAACTACTGCACAGAGACTGGGTGAATCTGCGGACCCCTTCTTAGAGATTGCCTCAGATCCTGGGCTCATGACTCGATGACAACGGTGTGCTGTAGGCCTGATCCGTGAGATTTCCAACGTCCACTTAGATCTTCCGGTGGGGATTGAATGTATTACTATGGGACCCTATCAGAAACTCATTGTTTTTGAGACTGCAGAGCAGCTGAAGCATGAACTGAGCTCTAATGGTGCCTTTTGGAATAGCATATTTTATGGGCTGCATCCATGGAGGTTTGAAGATGCTGGTGTAAGCAGATTTATGTTGGGTGGAGATCATTGGTCTCTCCCTTAATGCCTGGTTTGAGAGTCTTTCAGGAAGATTATTAGTCCATTTGGTTCAGTGGTTCAGATCCACCCATCTACGGTAAAGTGGCAGCAGTTGTCAAGTGCAGTTTTGCAAATGCCACTCTCATCCCCTTGGAACTCAAACAAACAGTAACGTTGATGATAGATGGTAACCAGTGTTCGGTGCAGATCATAGAAGTCAAAGTTAAAGGGGTTGTGGGGCCCGAGGAAGAGGAAAAAGGGTCAGGGTCAAGAGATAGCAATAGCCTTTTTGTACCACTTACACACAACACTTCAGATGACAGATACAGCAGCAAAGCTACGGGTCAGGTTAGCAGTTCAGAAGTCCAGACAAAAGGAATGGGGAGGATGGTTGGTGGGGTTCAGAACCAGGGGATGGCAGCAGGTCCTTTATATTCCACTCTGGACACTAGGCCTCCGTGTCAGCCAGCTCAGCTTATTATACCCACTCGGATTACACAGGTGGAACGTGAGTCACTTAATGACTCAGCAAGGAGAGGAACAATTAGGTATTTCACAGAGTAGTGAAGGGGTTCGCAGCCAGCATACAACACCTGTTCTTACTACAGTGGATCCGCGATGTGTTCCTCGCCAGGCCATTTCGGGGGGCAACCTAGTTGATCATACAGGGTATAATTCTACCTTGCCATCTTCCTCTGAGGTTATGGCTTTCACCAGGATGAGGACAGCAGGCGAGAAAGCTTCCCGCGTAGGAGCACAAGGTAGGGCTGGGGAGCGTCGGCTTAGTAGGCAGAAAAAACTCAAGCATATCAAGCCTAACGGAAGTCTGTCTTCGGAAAACATCAGTCATCCCAAAGGTGGTGGAGTGTATGTGTTGGCAGAGGAACCTTCGTTCTTGGTGGAGTTACCAGATAAGGGCGCAGGCTCTTCTACTAGTGGTTGTTGTGCTTATCCAGGTGTAGCTGATTGTCCAATTGAAATAGAGGCACAGAGGACTTTGGATATAGGGGAGCAGTTGGGATTAAGCCGAAAAAATACAAAGGCTGCCATCCGAAAGAAGTTGAAGGCGCAGATAGTCGAAGAAGAACAGAAGTGGAAGGCTCACGGTACTTCTTAGTGTTGGTGCGGTGACTGGAGGTTTAGGGTGCTGTAATTCAATGGTTAATTTAACCTTTTGGAATATCCGAGGATGTCGAGGGAGGATGAAGGAAAGTCAGGTTCGTACCATAATTTTCCGGGAGCAGTTGGAGATTATGTTCTTATGTGAGACGAAGAGGGAGATTTTTTCTGATCAAATGGCAGCGCGACTATGGCCTGGTCAACACATTAAGTGGGCAACCATTGACGCACAGGGGAGTGCAGGGGGCCTCCTGTGTTTGTGGAATGATCTCAGTGTGCAGGTGGTGGCTGTTCAGAAATATGAGCGCTGGATGTTATTGGAGGTAAGGGTGAGAGCTACCGGTTTTACTTTTATATGTGTTGGCCTTCATGCTTCTAATGTGGTGGTGGAAAGGCGTGGGCTGTGGGACGAGATTGAGCGCAGGAAAGCGGCAGATAGCGCTCCATGGATCATTTTGGGTGATTTCAACGAGCCAATTGCAGAGGATGAACGGTTAGGTTCTTTCTTTAATGCTACGGCAACTTCTTGTTTATTGCATTTTATTAGTAGTACTGGACTAGTTGATATGCCTCTGTTAGGGAAAGCTTTTACTTGGTTCACTTCAACCAGTGCCTCTCGTATAGATCGAGTATTAGCCTCTCCGCAGTGGTGTTCACATTTTAGTCGCCATAGACTGTATGCCGGTGACAAAGGCTTTTCAGATCACGTTCCTTTACTGGTGAAGGCAGATTCGTATAGGTGGGGTTGTAGGCCTTTCCGTTCGTGGGATATATGGTGGGAAGACCAGCAGTTTCTTCAGTTAGTGGAGGGCCTGTGGAGGGAGGCGAGACAATTGTTTCCGGGTAGTTTCTGTGTGGTAAAGAAGTTCATGTTTCTGAAAAAACGTTTACAGGTGTGGCATTTAACCCATTTTGGGGCTTTGGAAGGAAAACTAAAATGTATCCTGTCGGAGATTGATTCTCTGGATCAGCTAAGAGGTGCGGGAGAGGCTTGTACCGAATGATAGATATCAAGAGTTACAGATGCAAAAATGGGATTGCAAACAGAAGCTAGAAGGGTTGTGGAGGCAAAAGTCTAGACAACAGTGGCTTAAGTTGGGAGATAAGAATAGTAAGTTCTTCCATGCGAGTGCCACGATGCGTCGATCATTCAATTTTATTGGCTCCATTTGGTATCAGGGTCAACTTTGCACCACGCCTTCAGAAATAAAAGACGCTGCTGTGGATCACTTTTATCGCTTCTTTGCTGAGGAGGGCACTCGTTGGTTGGGTTTGGGGACTCTCTCCTTGCCTCGCTTATCTGACACTGCAGCGGCTCAATTACAAGCTCCGTTCCTGGAAGATGAGATCAAAAGTGCAGTCTGGGCTTGTGGAAGCCATAAAGCCCCCGGTTCGGATGGTTTTAATTTCTATTTTCTGAAGAAAGCCTGGTCAGTGATTGGGAAGGAGGTAGTGGCAATGGTGACAGAATTCTATTCCAGCGGTGTTCTTTCTAGGGGGATTAACAATGGTTTCATTACGCTCATCCCCAAGATGTCAGGGGCGGTAGATTTTAGTGCATACAGACCTATTAGCCTCCTGAATAGTCTGTATAAGATTGTTGCCAAGCTTTTGTCTATTCGACTCAGGCGCGTAATGCCCCAATTAATCTCTCCTTTCCAAACCGGCTTCTTGGAAGGCAGGCATATCAGTGATTCCATTATGCTGGCCAATGAGATACTTCACAGTATGAAGCAGTCCAGGCATATCAGGTGGTGCTTGAAGCTTGATTTTCAAAAGGCGTATGATTCGGTTAATTGGGGCTTTCTTCTCGAGGCAATGGAACAAATGGGCTTTGGTGTGCGGTGGAGAACATTGATTCAGAGCTGCATTTCGTCGGCTCTGAGTGCCATACTCATTAATGGGGCGCCCACGGAGGAATTTTCGGTGGGCAGAGGTTTACGACAAGGTGATCCGCTGTCCCCTTTATTGTTCAATATCGCGGCAGAGGTGTTGTCACGGATGTTGCTTACAGCCGCTGATTGTCAAGTAGTTCAAGGAATTGCCATTGGCGGTTTACGTCTCACGCATCTGCAGTATGCGGATGACATTATACTCTTTAGTCAGGGAGACCAACAGGAAATTATTCGACTTCAGAGAATATTGAGATGTTACGAATTATTGTCGGGTTTGAAAATTAATTTTTTTAAGTCTGGGTTAGTTGGAATTAACTCTCCCTATGCTGAGGCAACTGATCTGGCATCCACGATCCATTGCAGACAGCAGGTGTTACCGTTTACTTACCTTGGCGTTCCCTTAGGAGCGAATCCACGCCGTAGAAGCACATGGCAAACGGTGTTGGATCGCTTTAAAGGTAAGCTGACTTCGTGGAAAGGTTCCTTCTTGTCATTAGGTCGACGAATTACTCTAATTAAAGCAGTGCTGAACAGCCTTCCGGTATATTATATGACCTTCTTTCAGATGCCAGCGAGTGTTAGGAAGGAGTTGGAAAAATGGATGCGGCGATTTTTATGGGCTGGGAAAACTAACTCGCGCTGTTTCTGTAAAGTTCGTTGGGCGGTGGTGGTCCGTGGAAAGGATAAGGGTGGGGTTGGATTGGGATGCCTGCAACTCCGGAATCAGGCTCTCCTTACTAAATGGTGCGCCAGACTTGCTACAGATACATGCTCGCTATGGAAGAGGGTGATTACCCAGAAGTACAACCCAAGTCTCAGGCCTACGGGTATAGAGAGTAGGGTGAGCAATGGGTCAGCAATCTGGTGTGGGATAGTGTCGGCCAGCAGACTATCTTTACCAACGGGCCAGTGTATTTCAGAACTTCATCGATCGAGATTAGGCCAAGGTACGACTATTGATTTTTGGAGGGATTGTTGGTGTAGTAGTAGTCCCTTAATGTGTTTGTTTCCTAGATTGTATACTATCTCTCTGGTTAAAGAAGGAGCAATATCCCAATATGGGGTTATGGTAGGACAGGTTTGGGAATGGAGGCTTTTATGGAGGCGCAGGCTATTCGTGTGGGAAGAAGGGGAAATGGCTCGCTTACTCAATGTACTACGAGAATTTGCCCCGAACTCCCTACAAGAAGATGAGCTACTTTGGGGAGAACAGCTGAGACCATTCTCAGTACGGGAATGTTACACCACATTGGAAGATCTCACTTGTTTGGCCACTGATCCGCCGATTCCCAATGTTTGGAGATTGCAGAGTGCTCCCAAATGGCAAGCTTTCATGTGGCTTGCTTGTAGGGAAAAGATTACTGCAAAAGGACAGCTTATTCGCCTGGGTATATTATCAGCTTCAGATGGGGTGTGTGGGGCATGTGATCTGGAGGAAGGAGATTCAAATCACATTTTACTTGACTGTAAAATGGCTTGGAGATGTTGGTCCCTTCTATTTCACAAATGGGGATTAACTTGGGTACAGCCAAGGTGTATGTCTGATTTGTTCATCCAGTGGGGAGGTTTTGATATGCCAGTACGGTGGAAAGGTCTTTGGTCTGTGCTCATTTTTGCATTAACATGGAGCATCTGGTTGGGTAGAAATGCAAGAATTTTTCGCCAAGTCACATACACAGTGGATGATCTGTTTTATACTGCAATGAGGCATGGTTTTTGTTGGGCTAAGTATAATTTGCAAGGGGGATCTCCTGATTGTTTGTCTTTATTGCCTACTGGGGATTTTAATGTTCTACGGCTTCCCTAGTTGGAGGGGGTGGTGCAATTTTCTGATGCTTATCTTGGGCAGGGGATTTTGCTTCTTCCGGCTTCACTGAGTGGTATGGTTGGTGGCAATTTCGGATGTCTACTTTAGTGCTGGTACAGGTCTGCTGGTAGTGATGCCATTGGTGGGTTTCTGTGGGTTTTTGCTTAGTGATCCAGTAGCTGGTGATGCTCACTGGTTTCTCCTGGGGCTGCGGTATACTGCTGCAGACTGAATTGCTAGTTTGGAGGGGATTTTGCTTCTTCCGGCTTCATTGAGTGGTATGGTTGGTGGCAATTTCGAATGTCGACTTTAGCAAAGGTACAGATCTGCTGGTAGTGGTGTCATTGGTGGGTTTCTGTGGGTTTTTGCTTAGTTTTCCAGCTGCTGGTGGAGCTCACTGGTTTCTCCTGGGGCTGTTGTATACTGCTGCAGATTGAATTGCCAGTTTGGAGGTTTAGCCCTTGATCTCCTTAATGGTTATGCAGTTACTTGGTGTTTTGAAAGTTTTGGATCCTGTGATATAGTCATGGGATCTGTCTGTTTCATTTAGGCCATTGTGTAGATACAATGAACCATTATACAGACTCTCTGTACTCTTATTACATTTTAATATATATCGATAATTCTTAAAAAAAAAAAAAAAAAAATGTCTTGCATGGAGATCTATAATGAGAATATAAATGATTTACTAGCTCCTCAGCATCGAAAATTGCAGATACATTAAAACCTTGGGAGAGGAATTTATGCTGCCGGTTTGCGGGAAGAAATAGTTGCCTCTCCTCAGCAAGGTCGTGATCTAATGCAGTTCGGAGAATCTCACTGGCATCTCGGAGAAACAAATATAAACTTGTACAGCAGTAGATCCCACACAATTTTTCGTATGTTTAGTAACAAAGGTGAACATGAAGATGTTGGCAACTCTTGTGATGCTGTCCGTGTTTCAGAACGTGCTTCCAAAACTGGTGCGGAAGGTATTAGGCTCTAAGAGGGCTCCCACATCCATAAGAGCTTGATGACACTTGGAACTGTAATAAAAGTTGAGCGAGGGTGCTAAAGACCAAGGTGGTGATGTTCGAGACAGCAAAATGACAAGGATGCTGCAACATGCACTCGGTGGAACTGTTGCATTATCTCCCTTCGTTGAAGACAGAGGCGGCTTCCATGTTCAGTACGCTAGCTGGCCAGCGTGACTTTGGTGAGTCCAGAGATAGGGATGAACAACAATCTGCCGAGCAGGTGAAGAAAGCTTCACCAGACGAACGTGATGAAGCTGTTGAAGAGGCTAAAGCATAGGCAAAGGCCATGCAGTTGTTAGAAACCCAGAAAAAAAAAAAAATAAATAAAAAAGAAAGAAAAAAATAAAAAAATAAAAAAAAGAGGGATAAGAGTAAGACTTAAGGGAGAAAAGAATAGAGTGAGCGGTCTTTTGGATTGAATGGCGTCTTTGGCTATGGCGGCCGAGAAACTCAGAAACCTGAGTCAGCCAATGGATGTTCCTTTACTCGATGCTACTGTCGCTGCCTTTTACGGCACTGGATCTAAAGAGGAGAGAGCTGCTGCAGATCGGATTTTGCAGGATCTGCAAAGCAATCCAGATATGTGGCTCCAAGTTGTGCACATTTTGCAAAATACCAAGAACCTCAACACCAAGTTCTTTGCATTACAGGTTCTAGAAGGTGTAATAAAGTATAGATGGAATGCATTGCCCATTGAACAACGAGATGGAATGAAGAATTACATTTCTGAAGTCATCGTACAGCTTTCAAGCGCTGACACCACTTTTCGAACAGAGCGGTTATATGTGAACAAGCTTAATGTTATTTTGGTGCAGATTCTGAAGCATGAGTGGCCAGCTCGATGGAGAAGCTTTATTCCTGATCTTGTTGCTGCTGCAAGAACAAGTGAAACTATTTGTGAGAATTGCATGGTCATATTGAAACTTCTTAGTGAAGAAGTTTTTGACTTCTCTCGGGGAGAGATGACTCAGCAGAAAATCAAGGAATTGAAACAATCATTAAACAGCGAATTTCAACTCATTCATGAGTTATGCTTATATGTCCTATCAGCTTCTCAAAGACTGGAGCCTATTCGAGCAACATTGTCCACTTTGCATGCATTCCTTTCCTGGATTCCATTGGGCTATATTTTTGAATCCCCTTGCTTGAGACCCTCCCGAAATTTTTTTTTTTCCTATGCCAGCTTATCGGAATCTTACACTTCAGTGTTTGACAGAGGCTGCAGCTCTTAGCTTTGGGGACTACTATAATGTGCAGTATGTTAAGATGTACAATATCTTCATCATGCAGTTGCAGTGTCATATTCGGGTGCTGGAGTCTTCTTAGAAGAATCATTCTCACGGAGAGGAAAACAGAAATCCATCCTTTACCAATCCACGTGGTCTAGGGTCCCGACTCGCGGCATTTTTTCTCGGTTTTAGAAAGCTGTGAACTACATGGGCGTAGTTCAAGGCCGGTACCAGGGTTAGCCCTTTAGGAAGGGATACTTATATATATATTTTGCTTTCTGTAGTGAACTCAGGAAACCCGGCCATCCAGCAAGCAAAGTTTGCTAACAAAGTTACAGAATTTAGCGCATGACTTGAAGATGAAGCTATCAAAACTCAAGGATAAGAATACTGATGGAACTAGGGGTGCCATAGCCCCACCTCAAATCTCAGAAGAGTACCGATACCTTTTCCTGGCAGGAGACATTGCTATTACTGTGAAATATGTCCTTTACAAAATGATTTGAGGAAGAGGCTCCGGCAAAGAAAGCAGTTGAAGTTGATGCAGCTATAACCTTCGTGAACAAAATAAAGACACGTTTTGAAGATGATGAATGTGTCTATAAATCCTTTTTGGATATCCTGAATATGTATAGGAAAGAAGACAAGGACATAAATGAGATGCATCAGCAGCAGCAATGGCTCATCATACTCCATATGGTCGGAATTCTAGCCCACAGTATAACGAGAAGATCTCTACTGGATCCAACTTGCGCATGCATATGGACAAGCATCACTGGCGAGAGAGGATTCTGATCTATCAAGCTGAACGTGATCTAAGGGTTGATCATCCAGAGATGGAAGATGACAACGGAGTAATGAAGGTGCACCAGAAGGTTGAAAGGTTTGGAGCAAATGCCAACTTTGCTTCTTATGATGGAAAGGATTTATTAAAAGGCATGTATAACCAAGAAGATGTTTTCTTTAAGAACGTTAAAGGAAAGTTTGGCGATGAAGATGATTATCAGGCATTCGTGAAGTGCATTCATATTTATGCTGAGGGAATAATCAAAAGAACGGAACTCCGAAACCTGGTGACAGATTTATTGGGAAAGTTTCCTGATGTTATGGGAGAGTTCGATGAAATCTTGGTGCGTGATGGTTTCAGTTCCAGCATTATGAAACAGAAAAAAAAAAAAATTTAAAAAAAAATAAAATTTGGTGGACATGCTTCTCGGTCATTAACAGTTGGTGACAAGGATACTAAACACAAACATGAGTCTGATGGCGTGAAGGAAAAGGAAAGAAGTAGGGAGAAGTATCTTGGAAAATCCATGCAAGAGCTTGACCTTATCAACTGTCAACGCTGTACTCCAAGCTATAGGCTATTGCCCGGTGATTATCCAATGCCTTCAGCAAGCCAGAGATCAGAACTGGGGGAACAAGTATTAAATGATCATTGGGTCTCAGTAACTTCAGGAAGTGAGGATTACTCGTTTAAACATATGCGCAGAAATCAGTTTGAAGAAAGTCTGTTTAGATGTGAAGATGATAGATTTGAGCTGGACATGCTATGGGAGTATGTGAGTTCAGCTGCCAGGCGTGTAGAAGAATTGTTAAACAACATCAATGAAAATAACATCAAGAATCCATTCCACATTTAAAGACCTATCCTATCCCGTACAGCCAGTTGTCATACTACATCTGTCAGTTCGACAGCTTCGCAGTCGAAGCGTGCCTATGGTACGAGTTGTTTGGCGTAATGACCAAATTGAGGAGCAGTCTTGGAAGACTAGGAATCTATGAATACAAAATTTCCTTACTTGTTTGATTAGGTACTTATGTTGAAAAATTTCGAGGACGAAATTCTTATAAGGAGGGGAGGATGTAAGACCTCGAATTTTGAGTCCTAGAAGTCCAGAAGCCAGTGCAGGTGAAAAGACGATTTTACCCCTGAAGGAAAGGATGTGTGATGGCCGAAATTGGTAAGATTGTTTAGTAGTTAATTTTGTTTTAAATTCCTTTAGATCTAAGTCCTTATAGATTGATAATTGCCTTAGAAATTATCCTTATAGATAGATAATTGCCTTAGAGATTAAAGTCCCTAAAGATAGGGGAAGATAATTAAAGAGTTTAGAGTTTAGTTATTTAGTAAATTATCCTATTTAGATAAAGTGATTAAAGTAGTAATCATAATTCTATACCCACTCATTATAAATAGGAAGCCAACCTCACAAAGAATTATTCATAGAAAACCTACAAATTTCGTATAGGCTTAAAACCCTATACCTCCCTATAGCCACCATAATTTGCAGAAACTTCAAACCAGTATAACTCACTCATCGTTTGTTGGATCTCTGCGAGTAATAGCTTGTTGGAAAAATCTCTTCATCCTCTTTCCAACCATCTTTTGTTTTTTGTCAGGAGGTTAGTATTTCTTTGTCTAAAGTTACTTTGAAAATCGGCGGCGGGATTAGGTTTTCGCCAAATTTTCTTGAAATTCAAAGTGGCATAACTTTCTGGTCGTTTATCAGAATCTTACAAATAATAGCTTGATGGAAAGGTCTTTTCGTCTTCTTTCCAACCATATATAAATCGTAGCTTTCATGTAAATATTTCGTTGTAGGTCGAGACGAAATCGTCCTATGCCCTACTTTTAGCGACAGGTTTTGCATAGTTAATTGGAATGGTAAATTCAGGTTGATTCTTGTTAAGTTTCTGGCTATCACATCACACATCCAAGGGGGAGGCACCTGCAGCATCTGATCACTGGTTTCTGATAGGTTTGGTGAGTGGTATTGGTAAGGAAATAAGGTATTCAATTGATTATTGAATATGCGTGCTTAGTTTGTTTTGTCTTTGCTTGGTGATAATTTAGGTGGTTCGGATTTACTTAATAAAGGACAAGGATTAGCTTATTGTTCAGAGACAAGAGAGGTAGGATCTATGCCTCATCGGTTTCTCCAGAAAACCCCTGCTCTTATTTGATGTTTTCGTTACCTGCCTTTGTTGTATTGTTTGTGATTGGATTATGTGGTGAGAATATGAAATCCGGAATGAGATATGAATCTCCTAGGCCGTATAGAACCCCTGAGTTAGGGATTGAGTGCCTGGGATGCTATTGTTATATGAATTGGATGTGTTGATTATTTCCTGACGTGATTGAGAATACCCTATTGTGGTATTGTGCTTTGTACTTGCCTGTGTGTGCTTGTACGTGTTTGTGTGTCAGGATCCTGTTCCGGTGGCCACGCAGGGTAAGAACTGATGCTCCTAGGGAGAGGAGAGGTTCTTATCGATTTATGGGAGGTGTATGGGTGTTGAACCAGCAAGTGCACGCTGGATATCTATCCTTGGTGGCCGGATCCCTGTCTTGCGAGACAGGAAGCCCATATCTTGCGAGATTTGGGGATGCCCTGGTTGCGACTAAGGGAAGACTTGTCCATGTGGGGCTAGTCGACTTGTCCTTGCGAGGATAAGGAGAAAGGCTTACTGATTAGTTTGTGTGTTAACCATCTACCCTTTGTGCAGTAAGTCTTGGACAACACAGGTGGAAGGGGATGGCGTTTCTTACTCAATGCCGAGGGCAATTCTGATGTGTTTCACCTGCCTGTGTACTTCTGACCTTACAGAAGTGTTTGTAGTCCTCCCTCAGCCATTGAATCGGCCTTAACCCTTTTTGAATGATTTATGAATTGCGTGATCCCCTTTAGTTGTTTAGGGATGATCTTATGTGAATTGGGAGATTTGTGTTTAGGGATTCTGTAGATCTTATGATGCTGTGACCCTACTGAGATTCTTGTAATCTCAAACCGTTGTTTTTACCATTTTTCAGGCTTAGGTACATTCACTGTTCGTGGTACCAGTGTGTGAGATCAAGGCTGTACGGCGGGACGATATCGCATTACATTTGCATACTTGTTACTTGCGCATATAACATATGATTGGGCAACATTCTGGTTTATTTTGAGCACTCTTCCTTGCTTGCTATTTCCGAAAGTTGTTGAAAGATTTCTTGTTGTTTATTTGGATCCCTATGGGACTTGTGTGTTATGAACCCAATGATTTAATTTAAGACTTCCGCTGATGTTTTATTTACTCCGTATGATACCAGAACATATGTCCAATATCATGCTCCAATTGTTGATAAGCAATAAGATTAACAAGCTTAAAATCGGAAAGTTTAAGATTAGCCTTGTGGAATTCAAATAGGTCTTAGGTGTCATTTAGGCTTATTTGGGTTTCACGACGGTAATGACCTTAATGGGAGCAATTATTAATAGGTAGGAATTTAGGGTCGTTACACTGTGCTACAACCCTGTTGTTCACCTAATGCAGTCAAAACCGCTATGGGTGGTTCTAGGGGTGACAACTTACTATCTGCACTCCTAATTACTCTAGGAATGACAAAAGATCTATTCGCTCCAGGGTCTATTAATACTCTAGCAGGAATGGAAAAAACAGTAAGCGTACCTGTCACAATGTCAGGATTGGCGCTTGCCTCCGTTTCTACCAAAGTAAACAAACGCTCCTGCGGCCTTTGCTGTGGTCGATACTGTGACTGACCTGTGATCTCGCTACCAAATGGTCGTCCTGTTTGTAGTTTGTTCTGTGGTCTGGAAGATCGCTGTGAGCCCATATGACTCACACCAAACCTTTGTGCTACTGGCACTGGCATCACTGCAGCTCTTGGCTGATATGTCATGGTTCGCGGTGCTTCTCCTCTAGGACACTCTCTCTCCATATGCCCAAACTGATTACAATTGAAACAGCGAGCTGGATATGGACATGGTGGGAGGTGGAATTCTCTACAATTCGGACACCTGGGATACGATGATGGTCTACTGGAACTTAATGCTGACTGAGCTGGTTGTGCCTTAGTCATAAAGGAAGATGTTCCCTGTGATCGAGTCGGTGCAGTAAAGTAAGGAGTAAACCTCTTGTTTACAGGCCTCTTGTCAAACCTCCCACTATGTCTCGCAGAATCCTTCCCAGGGACAAATTCCCTCGGTCTACCAACCTGATACTTCTGTCCTCGAGCAATCGTTTCAGACTTAACAGCTTCCACCACTAACTTCTCGAAGTCTGTGCTTGTGTTTGGACCCATCATAGTCCGAATATTATGATTCAGACCTTGCTCGAATCGACTGGCCAAAATTCTCATATCTTGTTCCAATTCCGGCACGAAATGAGTTAATGCCCGAAATTCCGTTTCATATTCGGCCACTGTCTTGTTTTCTTGTCGTAACATATAGAACTCAGACCGTTTGTCATCCTGGAAATGTGGCGGGAAAAATTGTTCATCAAACTCATGTTCGAATTCCCCCCACGTGGGCCGTCCCCCATATCGATTCCTGATGGTACTCCACCAGGTAGCCGCATCTCGTTCCAGCAAACGAGTAGCCAAGATCATCCTCTCTTCATCAGATACTCGCAAGTCTTGAGCAGTAAGCACAATTTTATCTTTCCACTTCCTCGCCACCATTGCATCGCTGGAGCCATAAAAACTTTCACAACCCAAATGTCTGGCTTCTTTCAGAAGCTTTGACACCCGAAGTGGTAGCCTAGCACCCTGAATGTCCTGTGCTTCCTGTTGTACTTCAGACTGATCTGGTACCTGTACCTGTGGCTGTGCAGCTGCAGTTTGCATCATTTGTATCGTTTGCTGCATCTGACTCAACGTCGTTTGTAATGCCGTCAACACCTGTACTAAGGCGAAATCCTGAGCTGTAGGTGCTGTCTGTCCTGCCTGTGTCTGATGCGCTTCAACTGCTGGTCCATTAGCATCGGACCTCTCATCAACCCCTGCTGCTTGCACTCGGCGTGTCGGTCTCCTAACCTTCTTCTTAGGTGCCAGCTAATCTCACTGAACACACAACCATAGTACAAACCTAGAATCAACACAACTAATAATAACTAGACTCACTCTATGCTGGACAATGAACGTGCTGTGAGTGTGATGCGTTTGTAAAATATGCTAGTTCAAAATCAGTTTGTACGTCCCGTACACACGAAACAACCATGCTCCGCTACCAACCCTGTGAGGACCCGTTCCCGGTAAATGGGAACCTCACCGCCGTGCAACCCCGATCGACCCAACGGGTGGATCAATCGGAACCACACAAGGCTTACTGTAAAATCATTTCCAAATCTTGAAACTTTCCTTTGAAATTGAAGCATGGTCTGTTATTATAAAAACTCGGCAAAATCAACAACGGAATTATTAGAAAAAAGTCTTTTATCTCACACATATCAAACCACGATATAATTCTGTCACACATTTCACATAATATCGCACTGTCATTTAAACTTATGCAGTATAAAATTTAAATCCCAGATTCACACGTTTAGCATACATATGCACACGTCTAGTGTGTACCTACAACACAAATAATGCCGAGTGTCCAAAATGTGTGGAGTACAATGTCCAGCCCTACGACCAACAATGGAATAGTAACCTGGAAGCTGAACTGCTAGTCTCTCAATTTAGTCATGAGAAAAATAAAGGGAGGGGGTGAGATCAAAGGACCTCAGTGGGAGTACCGCGTCATAAGCACAACGTAGGAATAGAGGCAATTACTAAATCAGTTTACAAACCAAGTACGTAACACAATTGAGTCTCATGCTCATATATGCTCATAACGAAATCCACAATGCACAATGCACAATGCACGACGCGTGATTATCAAAACATTATGCAACGGCTAATATGCCCAAAACCTACCGGGGCAGACACAAACCACTTCCGGATAATCCTCGCTAAAGGATCACCTGGAAGCCCATTGATGGTTTTAATTTAACATTTACATATGTATTCAAACCCCTACCATCAAGGTTGTCCGAAACTGAATGGAGAAATCAAATTATCAGATTCCATCTCAGTTTCGTAGATACATGCATATAGCATTATGAGAACTGATCGTTTATAGTGCACTTGAGTAACCATTCATACAGATATATCCTCCATAACCCTCCAAGGTAAGCAACTGTCCCCTCAGCTGGGATCCCCATATACTTACCTAGCTTGATCAAGCATAGTTCGTCAATTCCAGTAAATCCCTAAGAAAATACTTATACTACATTGTTTAGGAAAAATTTGTAATGCATGCTATGTATTTATACCGTTCCACATCAGGCCGATCTCACATTTTTCACATGTCTACCTTGTGTTGCCACACACTCAGTTACAAGCAGCAATCCACTCATGGCAATACAATGCACATCACACAGCCATCATGCTTAGTTTTGAACATATATTTAATGCGTTCCAAAGCATGACAAGCATTCATATGAGTCTAACATGATTAGTTATCAGAGTACTAGCAATGCCTCTATTCAAATCAAACCATGCAATCCAATTTTAATTAAACAAATCAACCAGTACGCATATGCAGATGAAACTTAAACTCCCACCTCTTGTCGCGCTGACGACATACCAGCGACACCTTTGCCTTTCTCAGCTGCCGCAATATCACCTATACACATAAGGCAGTCATAGAACTGTAAACTAATCTGAATTCAAGTGATCAGAAACTAAAACTGAAATTAAAACCTAAAGGACCCTCTCACAATTACCACTCAACACTCCTCTGCAATTGAACAATTTAACCACTCCATAAACTCACAACCATTTCCCCTTAATCACAACTCTGACCAGCAAACATTCACACATTATAGTACCAACCAAGCAACCAATACACCCAATTCATCGAGAACTTTCGAATTCCTCCCTCTGACACTGTTCACCCGAGAATTACACAAAGCTTTCAGGGTGTTTCCAGACACAATCACTCACTAAATTAGCTCAGCAACATTACTAGCAACCTAAAGAAACTAACTTAGAAGCATGGAAGCAAGAATTAAACCACTTACCAGTAAACCCTCAATTTTCGTCCAGAATGAAAACAGTGTAGAAATCACTCCTACCCACCAAACTACCAGTGGAAACGTGTTGAAAACACTGGGGAAGTGTTAGGGTATGATCCCCTAACGATTTCTAAGGTAAAACTGAGTTGAAGGTGAATGTTGGTACTCTTGGATGGTGGAGAGGAAAGAAAAACGGGGAAAGGCATTTAGGGCAGATGAAATGAATGGTCTGCTGGGTTTATTGCACAAATGGCAAGACTTGGCAAGACTTAAGTGTAACTAATGGGTTAGCTAGTATATGAGCTGACACAATGGATTTGGGCTGAGACTGAATTGGGCTAAATCCCAAGGTCTACCAAGTACAGAAATTCTAATTTCACAGCCCGTATCATTCCAAATGACCCGAATAATATTTTGCGTAACAAGACGGGTGTCTGGGATTTCGGTTAATCAATTGGGCTTACGAATAGTGTTTGGGCTCGATGAACAGTATTTCGGCTCGATGAATAGTAATTGACCCAAAAATTCATAGTCACTCAAAACGGGTCATAATCTGTCAAATTCCAATTTCCACTGACTCAGTCCTCAATCACGCATTCTAACGTACTCTCGATCACACCTAGACACCCTAAAATACTCAAACACGCTAAGGACTCCCTAAGGCTGAGGCACCCAACGTAAGAAAAATTTACGACTCGAATCTACACTCTATCGTAAGCTACTCTCAGAAGGGTGAGGTCTCACATAAAGGGTTACCTAAAAGCCTACTGATGGTTTTCGTTTGTAGCATATGTATAGAAACAAAACCCCACCATCAGTATTGTCCAAAATTGAATGGAGAAACATAAGCTATCACATTCAATTTTCTGTACACGTATATAACGTCGTACTATATATATGAAGCAATTGTACAACTTCTTCATTCATAGTGCACACAACACTCCCCCTTCATTCATAGTGCACACAGCACTCCAGATACATAAATATATCCAACCATACCTCTCCACGGTAAGCAACTGTCCTCTCTATAAGGACTCTATATACTTACCTAACTGGATCCAGCATTAACTGTCAATTCCAGTACACAATGCATAAACACATAGCATAATTCATCAAGTATGAGTTATTAAATCTAAATATTCATCAAATATTCCATGCATGCATTTAAACATTGCCACCTTATAAATCAGGTGCCAAACATCTCAAAATAATATTCAAAGTATTCAGCCACAATGGCAAAAATGTCTAAGAAGACGAAAAATCATATCGTATGGGAGGTTGCAAAACACGTATGAAAATTCGTATACACTAAACAAACCAGCATGCTTCAGTTTTTGAACGTCCGGCTGATGCATTAAAACATGGCAAGTAAATGATGATTCTAACAACACATCTTGAACACAATTCAAGTCATGCCTCCATTCAAACCAAAACATGTGATCATATTTTAATTCTGAAAACAAAACATGACGCGTATGCAAATGAAACATAAACTCCCACCTCTCGTTGCGTCGATGGTTCTCCAACAATATCCTTGCCTCTACTGATCGATCCGGTACCGCCTAAACAAGCACAAACCATGCAGCCATACTAAGCATAACCAATCCAGGAATCAAAATGGAAAATAATTGAAAGCAATCCTATGGACCCTCTCACACTGCACACACATCTACATTCCCCTATCCAATTTAAACACTCAAATCATATCCAACCTAAACAACCAAATCACAGTACTTCAGATACTCTCATTACCAGCCCAACATCACTTCCACATATAATCAACACACTTCCTATCAATACTGACCACAACCACTCAATTAACATGAATAATCACACCAACATGATCAAGAACATGAAGAAACAACCCCCTGATACTGTTCATCCGAGATTCATACAAGAATCAGAGGTTGTTTCCATGCATTTCCATCCATAAAAAACACTCAATCACATCACTAGCAACCTGAATAAACCAACCAATCCAAAAGAAAACCAAAGATTAAGCACTTACCAACAACTCTGGAATTTTCGTCCAGAATGAAGAACACCTCAAAATCAGGCCTTAGACACCAATCTAACTGTGGAAAAGTGTAGGAAATTGATGGGAAAGTGTTTTGGGACAATCCCCCACAAGTTTTTGTGGTTAATTTGAGCAAAGTGTGGATTTTGGTAGGTTGGAAGGGTGAAGGAAGGAGAAAAACGAGTTAGGGTTGGAATGTGCTGGTCATTTCTGGAAGAGAAGTATTTAAAGGCTGAAGTGTGGGCTTGGGCTGATGGGTTTTGGCCCAAAAGTTCAACAAGGCTGGACTGGCCAATCGACAACCCGTTTCGTCACAAATGAGCTCAATGGGTTCTTATTTGGCCCAAACAGCCCGCGATCGCTCAAAACGGACCAAAATCAACCTGGTTTGTTTTCCACTGACTCAAACTCGATCGTCTAACCTATCCCACTCTCAATCATACTTAAACACTCCTATATTCACTATGAGTAACTTAAAGGCTTCCTACGGCTGTGTTCCCAAACCAACAGTTTAGCATCGGCGCGCTGCCGCTGGCACTAACGCTACCGGTAACACTGCCACTGACCGGCACTACAATAAACGGGATCTCACATACTCTAGGTATTAGTTACGATTCAGAATACTTTGGGGCAGATGCAGCAAATGATGCAATCTATAGTAGTTCTATAGCCACAGATGTAGGCTCCACAAGCTCCAGCTCAGCCATAGGTTGCTGTAGAGCTAGAGGTAAAGGTTAAGTCAGAGGTTCAGCATGCCGCAGCACAGGGTGGCAGATTACTAGTTCATCTTTCTAAATTGCTGAAGGAGGCTAGATATTTGGGGTGTGAGAGCTTCAATGGTACCAGTGATGTGGTAGTAGCCAAGAATTTGAAGGACAAGGTTGTTCTTACTGCAGAAAACCTTAGATTGTCTACTTAACACAAGGTGACCTTAGCTCTTTGTATATTACAGAGAGACGTAGCCGGGATTGGAGAGAGACAGATATGCAAACCAGCCTACCTTGGAGGACTTTGAGAGAGAGTTTGACCGGAGGTACTACACCTAGTATTTCAAGGATGAGAAGAGATCAGAGTTCTATCACCTCTACTTAAGAAACAAGACAATTTTTGAGTATGAGACAGGGTTGCGGGCACTAGGATAATTTGTGTTAAAGGTAAACAAGACGAGTGCCATAATAGCTAGAAGGTTTGAGCATGTGCTTAACTATGATACCTGTGGCATTTTGGGATCAAAGATGAGTAATGACTTCGAGGAGCTAACTTTGGATGCAGTGAATAGGAGATCTTTCAGGGACTGAGAAGGTAGAGCCAAAGTGTGAGGACCCGTACCCGGTAACTGGGAGCCTCACCACCGTGCAACCCCGGTTGTCCCAACTGGTGGACCAAGCGGAACTATACAAGGCTTAACCATAAAACTCTGTTACGCTAATCGTAATAAATACACAACATATGAATTTTTTTTTCAAAACATGGCACGCATCAAATTGTACTCTGCATAACCAACAAACAACGGAGTATCAAACACATGCAGCGAAGATAACCAATCACATACAACGGGCCATTCGGCCTTAAACATATAACACCTCAAGTCCACACTCACAGATTCCCAGAACTCAAAGTAACATCACTTCTTATATATATCAGCACAATGCACAAGTATCCAAATGTACAAGAAGATGTGAAGAATGCCGAGTCAAAAAAAAAACGTGCGTGTGCATTTGTCCAGCCCTACGACCAATACCGGGATAGCAACCTCGAAGTTGAATAGCTATCTATCACAACTTAGTCCTGAAACAAAACAATAGGAAGGGGGGTGAGATCAAGGACCTCAGTGGAAGTTACCGCGTCATAAGCATAAACGGTGGAATGGAGACAAAACCAAATCATAGTATCAAACATTTATTCAAACCATTACAATCCATGTTCTTCTATGTATCCATCTTAAGTCCACACACCAAACAGTTTAAGGAAAATAAATACAAGAGATCCATAAATCACAGCTTTGATATTTGGCTACTATGCCCAAAACATAACGGGGTGGACACAAACCACTTTAACGTAACCCCCGCTAAAGGGTTACCTAAAAGCCTACCAATGGTTTTCAGTTGTAGCATATATATAAACAAAACCCCATCATCAGTATTGTCCAAAATTGAATGGAGAAACACAAGCTATCACATTCAATTTTGAGCACACGTAGATATAACGTCGTAAGATATATATGAAGCATTTGTAAGGCCTTTCCCTTCATAGTGCACACAGCACTCAATATACATACATATATCCAACCATACCTCTCCAAGGTAAGCAACTGTCCTCTCTATAAGGACTCCATATACTTACCTAACTTGATCAAGCTTTTACCGTCAATTCCAATCGGTACAGTGCCTAGAAAATATTTATATTTGGTACTCTTGTTTTTTTTTTTTTTCGAAAACATATCGCACAACACATAGCAGAATTCATCACACTCAAAAGAAGACTTTCCGGGGTTAAAAAACACTCATTCAGGGGTTACAAAAGGGTGTGAACATCATCGGGATCCTTACTGGAAATCGGGAGGTCTGATCGGTTAGTGACCAAATAGTGAATTTATCACGTATGGGTTATTAAATCAAAAAAATTCATCATATATTCCATGCATGCAATTAAACATTTCCAGCTTGTAAAACAGGTGCCAAACATCTCAAAATAATATTCAAAGTATTCGGCCACAATGAGAATCATGTATATGGAAATAAAAAATCACATCGTATAGTAGGTCACAAAACACGTATGAAAATTCGTATGTTTTTAATCCATTTCTCTCGAAGTGGGCTGGAACAATATATTTTCTTTTTAAAATCTCTTCTCACTTCTCATGCCCAATAACACATGTATCATCATAATATTATCACAACAAATCACCCACAAGGGACTGCTCACCAAGGGTAACAATGAACACAACTCTCACAAGGGAAGTATACACCAAACAAGTCAGCATGCTTCAGCTTTGAACATACAGTTGATGCATTCACACATGGCAAGCATATTATGATTCTAATATAAATGTTAAACACAGGTCAAGTTACGCCTCCATTCAAACCAAAAACATTTGATCATATTTAATTCTGAAAATAAAACATTTCGCGTATGCAAATGAAACATAAACTCCTACCTCTCACGCTGCACACACATATACATTCAGATACTCTCATTACCAGCTCAACATCAATTCCTCACATAATCAACACGTTTCCTCTCAATACTGACTACAACCACTCAATTAACATGAATAAACACACCAACATGATCAATAACATGAAGAAACAACCCCCTGATACTGTTCATCTGGAATTCATACAAGAATCATAAGTTGTTTTCATGCATTTCCATCCATCAAAAACACTTAATCACATCACTAGCAACCTAATAAACTAACCAATCCAAAAAGAAAACCAAAGAATAATTATTTACCAACAACTCTGAAATTTTCGGCCAAAATGAAGAACACCTCAAAATCAGGCCTTAGACCCCAATCTAGCAGTGGAAAAGTGTAGAAAATTGATGGGAAAGTGTTTTGAGACAATCCCCCACAAGTTTTTGGGGTCAAATTGAACAAAGTTTGGATTTTGGTAGGTTGGAAGGGTGAAGGAAGGAGAAAAATGGGTTAGGGCTGGTGATGAGTGTGTGTTCTGCTGGTCACTTATGGAAGAGGAGTGTTTAAAGGATGAAGTGTGGGCTTGGGCTGATGGGTTTCGGGCCCAAAAGTTCAACAAGGCTGAAACGTGAAATCAACAGCCCATTTCATCACAAATGAGCCCAAGTGACTCGTGAAATGTCAACAAAGTGGCCCAACAACTTCTTTGAGTATATAAAGCCATAACATAAGGGCTGGGAATGGAAAAAAAAGGCAACAGCCCAATACACAAAATTTGGCCCAAACGGCTCGCGGTCGCTCAAAACGGACCAAAATCAACCTGGTTTATTTTCCACTGACTCAACCTCGATCGTCTAACCTATCTCACTCACAATCACACTTAAACACTCTCAGATTTACTATGGGTTACTTAAAGGCTTCCTACGGCCGTTTTCACAGCCAACCACTTAGCATCGGCGCGCTGCCACCAACACTAACTCTACTGTTAACGCTGGCACTAACCGGCACTACAATAGATGGAATCTCACACAAAGACACAAGGATATTTCAGGTGTAAAGGCCCTATTAGGTGTAATTCGAGGTTCAAACAGAAATTCAAGGGTAGGAATGATGACCTATGTCTAGCATTGGTCATCCGTTATAATTTTGGTTAGTTTTGAAAACAATTTATGATATAATTGTATTAATTAAGTGAAATTTTTGATTGTTTGTTGAGTATTGTAGTTGAGTAGGGTTAAGAATAATTATAGTGAGAAAAGACAATGTTTTTGGTTGAAAAACACATTGGAATGATTGCAAAGGTGTTGAACTCTTGCAGATAGCTACCGACAGGTCGATTAACATTAACCGACC
Organism: Passiflora organensis; assembly: GCA_019739055.1. Taxonomy (NCBI): domain Eukaryota; kingdom Viridiplantae; phylum Streptophyta; class Magnoliopsida; order Malpighiales; family Passifloraceae; genus Passiflora; species Passiflora organensis. The sequence goes on from JAEPBF010000303.1 coordinate 891,980, forward strand.
GGTCGGTTGAGAGGTGATGTTAAAGCTCACTTGACCAGTCAGTTGAAGGTGACCAACCAGTCGATTCATATTGTTCTAGAAGCCAAACCTCAACAAACTGGTCAGTCGATCAACACTGACCAGTCGGTTCATCAAACAAGACAAATTGACGAACATGTCGAACATCAATAGATCGGTCAATTCACATACACTGGCCGGTCAGTCACACGAAATCCACACTGATGATATCAGATATACATGATCGTTTATGGATTAAGACTATTTGCTTAGGCTTTAGTATAAATAAACGCCAAGGTTGTATTATTTTTCATCGAACATTTTACGCATTCAAGTCTTTTCTTCAGAATATGTCCTCGATTCGTTAGTGATCAGGTATGTTTTGTTTGAGTTTTAATTAATGCCAAACTATTTGGATTAATTCTTTCTCTTCATCTTTAGCAATCTTTATTTACCGACGTAAAACTATGATTCAAATTTGCTGTATTTTGATTACAATTTCTTAACCTTATTTCTAATCTTGACTAATTAACTGTAACGACCCTAATTCCTAAACCATTATTAATTGCTCCTATTAAGGTCATTACCGCCGTGAAACCCAAATAAGTCTCAGCGACACCTAAGACCTATTAGAATTTCACAAGGCTACTCATATGATACCGATTTTAAGCTTATTTATTTTGTTGCTTATCAATCGATTGGAGCATGCTATTGGACACATATTCTGGTAACATACGGAGTAAATAAAATCATCAGCGGAAGTCTTAAATTTATCCATTGGATTCATAACACACAAGTCCCATAGGGATCCAAATAACCAGTAAGAAATTCATCAACAAATTTCCGGAAATAGCAAGCCAAACGAATGCTTAAAAATAAACCAGAACATCATCCAATCCTTCAAGTTATTTGCGCATGTAACAAGTATGCAAATGTAATGCGATATCGCCCCGCCATGCAGCCTTGATCTCACACACTGGTACCACGAACAGAGGGTGCACCTAAGCCTGAAAAATGGTAAAAACAACGGTATGAGATTACAAGAATCTCAGTAGGGTCGCAACATCATAAGATCTACAGATTTCCTAAACACAAATCTCCCAAATTCACATAAGATCATTCCCTAAACAACTAAAGGGATCACGCAATTCAACAATAAACAAAAAGAGGTTAAGGCCGAGATCATGGCTGAGGGAGGACCACACTTCCGAAAGTTCAGAAGTACACAGGCAGGTGAAATACAACAAAATCACACACAATGATGAAGAAAGGCCATCCCCTTCCACCTGTGTTGTCCAAGACTTACTGCACAAAGGGTAGATGGTTAACACGCAAACTAATCAGTAAGCCTTTCACCTTATCCTCGCAAGGATAAGTCTACTAGCCCCACATGGACAAGTCTTCCCTTAGTCGCAACCAGGGCATCCCCAAATCTCGCAAGATATGGGCTTCCTGTCTCGCAAGACAGGGATCCGGCTACCAAGGATAGATATCCAGCGTGCACTTGCTGGTTCAACACCCATACACCTCCCATAAATCAATAAGAACCTCTCCTCTCCCTAGGAGCATCAGTTCTTACCCTGCGTGGCCACCAGAATAGGATCTTGACACACAAACACGTACAAGCACACACAGGGAAGTACAAAGCATAATACCATAACAGGGTATTCTCAATCACGTCAGGATATAATCAACACATCCAATTCATATAACAATATCATCCCAGGCACTCAATTCCTAACTCAGGGGTTCTATACAGCCTAGGAGATTCATATCTCATTCCGGATTTCATATTCTCACCACATAATCCAATCACAAACAATACAACAAAGGCAGGTAACAAAAACATCAAATAAGAGCGGGGGTTTCTGGAGAAACCGATGAGGCATAGATCCTACCTCTCTTGTCTCTGAACAAGAAGCTACTCCTTTGCCTTTATTAAGTAAATCTGAACCACCTAAATCATCACCAGACAAAGACAAAACAAACTAAGCATGCATATCCAAAAATAAATTGCATACTCTATTCCTTACCAGTACCACTCACCAAACCTATCAGAAAACCAGTGATCAGATGTTGCAGGTGCCTCCCCCTTGGATGTGTGATGTGATAGCCAGGAACTTATCAAGATTCAACCTGAATTTACCATTCCAATTAACTATGCAAAACCTATTGCTAAAAGCAGGGCATAAGACGATTTCGTCTTAACCTAAAACAATGAAGTATTTACATCCAAGCTGCGATTAACATAGTTTTGGAAAGAGAATGAAAAGAGCTTTCCAACGACATATTATTTGCAAGATTCCAACAAACGAGTAAAAAGTTATGCTATTTTGAAATTCAAGAAGATTTGGCGGAAACCTAACGCGGCCGCCGATTTTCAAAGTAACATTAGACAACGAAATACTAATCTCCCGAAGAAAATCAAAAGATGGTTTGAAAGAGGATGAAGAGAGCTTTCCAAAAAGCTATTATTCTCAGAGATCCAATGAACGATGAGGTAGTTATTCTAGTTTAAAATTTCTGCAAATTCTGACGGCTATCACACTTACCAATTTCGGCTATCACACATCCTTCTCTTCAGGGGAAAAATCGTCTTTTCACCTGCACTGGCTTCTGGACTTCTAGGACTCAAAATTCGGGGTCTTACAGCAAATCCCACGATACCCGTGTGTGTGCATGTCAGTGTGCCTATATCCCTCTATACCGTAAAAGACAAATATCCTATATTCACCGAATATTCAGCACAGCAATCCTATAACTAACTTCCTTGTGGAACGACAGGTGTCCTATCCTTGCTGTCCCTTCTTCCCCTCCTCTGGTATACATATCTAATGGAAGGCCTATCATAAACTAATGCTAAAAAAGGATTGATTTAAATGATGAGAATGATAATTTGATTTGTTGTGTGTTTATGCATGTTCTTATGCCTGTTATGCCTTAATGTGCTTCGGTGAATGTTTGCTGTATTTCTTGTCATTGCCGAGAATGTGTATGTTGTTGGGGCATATTACCAAGTGTCCCTATGTGATTTCTACGTTGCCGAATGTATATGCGTGTGACTGCTGATGTGTATTGCCGAATGCATGGGGTGTGAGTTTGCATGATTGCGGAATAAGGATTGTGTGAATCCATGCTTGCTTACTGCTTGATGATTATTTCCAAGAGTACATACATGTGATGATATGAGTGACAAGTATGCATTTACATGTGTGCATATGATTTCCCAAATTTGTATATTCATTTCCAGCATATGTGTATCGTCCGGTGCACGCCTCTCCACCAGGTACCACTTCTTTTCCTAGTATCATATTTAGTTATGTGTTAAGTAACAATTGTATGCTTGTATAGTATGGCAAGGTCGAATGCTACAAGGGATCGACAGGGTAGGTATGAGGTTCAGGCCGAATAGCAACCTGTTGAGCAAGAGGAGCCGAATGCACAAACTGAGTAGAGAGGGCAAACTGAGCCCGAAAACCAACCTGAGGCACCAGCCACACCAGCCATCGATCATGTGATGGCCCAAATCCTAAACGTATTGCAAGGAATTTCTGCGAATCAGCAGCGTATGGAGGCGCAATTTCAGAATGCTCCTGCACCCGTGCCCATGGAAGAACCTATTCCTCTACTTGAACCTGTGCGGACGACGCATCCTAAGGAAGCCGAGAGACTTCCCATCGTGATTACAAAATTGTTGAAGGAAGCTTGACAATTAGGATGTAAAGATTTCAATGGTTCAGCCGGAGCTGCTGCAGCTCGTGAATGGATCGACACCTTATGCCGAGTGTCCTTGTTTTTACGTATCTCGGATGATGACAAGGTTACCATTGCCACTTTCTTACTTGAGGGAGAATCCCTCGCATGATGGACAACTTTGAGCTTGCGATTTGGCAATCGTCTGCCTACATGGGAGGAACTTCGATAGGAATTCGATGAAAAGTTCTATACGAGATTCCATAAAAATGAACAGCGACGAGCTTTCTACAAGTTTGAACAGGGCACGGCACCTGTTCGGTGCTGGAGTATGAGAAGGAATTAAGGGAGTTGTCCCGATTTGCAGCTGAAGAGGATCGCTCACCATACCAGCTTGCGAGATGATTTCAGGATGGGCTGAGTACCGAACTCAAAACCATCGTTGGTACTACACCGGTACTGAATTTGCAAGAATTAATTATTGCCGCAACTGAAGCTGAAAAGATCATGCAAACCAATAAGCTATCCGCAGCCACTAGTGGCGGATCCTTCAGGCGAGATTCAAAATTTAATCGGCATATGGGATCGTATCCTTTAAGATCCTATCCTCAGAAAATTTTTAGCAATAGAAGTAACAAGAAGAAGAACTTTTCTTGTTCGAATTTTTATGGGTACACGTGGAATTCTCAGCAACATCGATGTTATAATTGTGGCGAAATGGGGCAAATTCAGCGGGAAAGCGAGAAGCCGAGACGTATCACAGGTGCACCTACTGCGGGCCGAGGTGGGTATGCTAACCCCACCAAACCACCAACATGCGCACCAGGAGGACCACCCAATGGATCCACAAGTGAGGTGCAACCAAGACCAACAAGGTTATTCACCCTAACTGATGCTGAGGCTAGTCCTAATGTGGTGACAGGTACTATTTCAGTCTTTTCTCAAAATGCTAAACTATTATTAGATCCCAGAGCAAATAGATCATTTGTAAGTCCAAGGATAGCACTTAGCATGGATTGGCCTCTATCTCCCTTAACTCCTCCTATTGCGGTTCTAACTCCTTTGGGAGAACAACTAATTTGTGATCTGGTCTACATCTGCTGTGCTGTATGTATGGGTCCAAATGCACTTAAAAGTTGATTTAATTCCATTGGACATCCAAGAGCTGGATGTAATCTTAGGCATGGACTGTCTGGCATAATATCAAGCCCGTATGGAGTGTTTCACCAAATGTGTGTGGTTCATTTTTCCTTATGATGTCGAGTACTGTTTTGAAGGTGATAGGCGAATTGTTCGAACTTGCATGATTTCTTGGCTTGATGCAAAATGATTGATCAACAAAGGATGTATAGCGTACCTCGCGCACGTACAAGATATTTCTAAAGAATTCTCAGATCTGGATTCTGTTCCAGTGGTTTGCGAATTTCCAGAAGTATTTCCAGAAGACATAGCCGGTTTACCACCAGCAAGGGAACTGGAATTCAGCATTGAGTTAGTGCCTAGTACGAATCCGATTTCCATTTCTCCATATCGTATGGCTCCTACGGAAATGAAGGAACTAAAAAAACAGTTGGAAGATTTGCTGGATAGTGGTTTTATCCAACCTACTGTGTCACCTTGGGAAGCACCTATCTTGTTCGTAAAGAAGAAGGATGGATCGCTGCAATTATACATCGAATATCAGTAGTTGAATAGTGTGACTGTGAAGAACAAGTACCCTTTCCCATGCATCAACGATTTGTTCGACCAACTCCAGGGTGCAGCCATGTTCTCTAAGATCAATTTTAGATCTGAATACCATCAATTGCAAGTTCGTGATGCTGATATTCCGAACACCGTGTTTAGATCGCGATACGGCCACTACAAATTTCTGGTTATGCCATTCGGTTTTACCGATGCACCAGCTATGTTCATGGACCTGATGAATCGTGTGTTCCATGAGTTCCTGGATAAATTTGTGATAGTCTTCATCGACGACATTCTGATTTATTCAAAATCAAAATAGGAACATGCTAAGCATTTGCGGATTGAGCTGAATGTTTTGAAGGATCGGTGGTTGTTTGCAAAGTACCCCAAATGCGAATTCTGGTTACGCAAAGTTGGTTTCCTGGGCCATGTTGTTTACGCCCAAGGTGTGTTAGTTGATCCGAAGAAGATCGAAGCCGTAGTTGCTTAGGAACCCCCGCAAACTGTGTTCAAAGTTCGTAGTTTCCTTGGTTTAGCAAAATTCAACCGTTGCTTTGTGAAGAATTTTTCATCACTTGCCGGACCATTGACATAACTGACGCGCTAGGTTGAGCCATTCGTGTGGAATGAGAAATGCCAGTGAAGTTTCGAAGAACTGAAACACCGGTTACTTTTCGGACCTATCCTTACCTTATCTATTTGCGGAAAGGAGTATGTGGTTTACAGAGATGCGTCGAAATCCAGACTTGGATGCGTATTGATGCAAGACAGGAAAGTCATTTCTTATGCTTCCCGACAATTACGACTGCACGAAAGCAACTATCCTACACATAATTTGGAGCTTGCAGCCATGGTGTTTGCGTTGAAAATATGACGACATTACTTATACTGAGAGACGTGCCGAATCTTCACCGACCACAAAAGCCTGAAGTACCTCCTCATGCAAAAAGAATTGAATATGAGACAACGAAGATGGGTGAAGCTGATTAAAGATTATGACTTGATCATCGAATATCATCCTGGAAAGGAAAATTTTGTTGCTGATGCCTTGAGCCAAAAATTTCATCCTCCTTCCCCATCGGTTTTGGCTTACATGCGCATCCATTACATGCCTATGTTGTTGAATTTAAAAGTTAATCATGTGCATCTTGGCACTGTCACGAATCGAAGTCACGCTGACCTTGATTGAGGAAATCCGGAATCAGCAATTAGAGGATCCAAAACTAAATGAAATTCGGAAGCAACTTTCTGATGGTGTTGATGCCATAATTCGTGATTTCAGAATACGAGATGATGAAGTGCTTGTCTTTAAAAACCGGGTATGTGTTCCTCAAGATGTTGATATTCGTAACCTTATTCTAATGGAGGCGCATAGTTCGAAGTTTGCTATCCATCTCGGAAGCACTAAGATGTACAGAAATTTAAAGGAGAAGTATTGGTAGCCAAATATGAAATGCCACATTGCTGAGTTCATTGCCCGATGCCTTATATGTCAACAAGTAAAGATTGAACATCAATGACCCGCTGGTCTACTGCAGTCACTTCCGTTTCTAGAGTTGAAGTGGGAGCATGTCATATTGGATTTTGTGACCAGTTTGCCTAGATTGCGGCAAGGATACGATGCCATTTGGGTAATAGTGGATCGATTGACAAAATCTACACACTTCCTTCCTATATGTGTAAGGAAACACCTGAGAAATTGGTTGTTCATTACCTAGACGAGATTAATCGATTGCTTGGAGCGCCAGTTTCCATCGTTTCAGATCATGACCCTCGTTTCACCTCATGATTTTGGGAGAAATTCCAGAATGCGCTGGGTTCGAGATTGAATTTCAGTACAACATTTCATCCTCAGACCGATGGTCAATCAGAAAGGGCGATTCAAACACTCGAAGACATGTTAAGTGCGAGTGTGTTGGACCAGCATACCAGTTGGGATTGATGCCTACCGTTGGCAGAATTTGCTTACGACAATAATTTTCATGTAAGCATTGGTATGGCACCTTATGAAGCAGTATATGGGAGACGTTGCAGAACTACCATTTACTGGAATGAACTAAGCGAGAGACATCTAGATAATCTGGAATTGGTTGATCAAGCAATGGAGCAGTTGAACTTGATTTAACAACGGCTAAAAGTAGCCCAGGATCGGCAGAAAAACAACGCTGATAATCGACGAAGGGAGCTGGAATTTGCGGTAGGTGACAATGTGTTTTTGAAGGTCGTCCCATGGAAAGGAGTCCTTTGTTTTCTGCAGCGAGGTAAGCTAGCACCTTATTACATTGGTCCATATGACGTTGTTGAGAGGATCGGCCCTTGCATACCGACGACTTGCCTTACCTCCAAATATGGAAAGAATTCACAACGTGTTTCACGTTTCAATGTTGAGAAAATATGTCCGAGACCCTACCCATGTGCTCAAAGAACCCAAATCGAAGTTGTTGAAGACCTATCCTATCCTGTACAGCCAGGTGCCATACTAGATAGGTTAGTTCGATAGTTTCGTAGTCGAAACGTGCCTATGGTATGAGTTGTTTGGCGTAATGGCCAAATTGAGGAATAGTCTTGGGAGACTGAGGACTCTATGCATACGAAATTTTCTTACCTGTTTGCTTAGGTACTTGTGCTAAAATTTTGAGGATGAAATTCTTATGAGAGGAGGATATGAGATCCCGAATTTTGAGTTTTAGAAGTCCAGAAGCTAATGTAGGTGAAAAGACCATTTTTCTCCTGAAGAAAAAGATGTATGATAGCAATGTCTAGTAATTAATTTTGGTTTTAATTCCCTTTAATCTTGATCTTTATAGGTTGATAGTTAGCTTAGAAATCAAAATCCCTAAAATTAAGAGGGGATAACTACAGAATTTATTTCTGATAATTATCTTACTTTAATCACGACTTTAAAATAGGGATTTTAATCCCATAACCACCTTATATAAATAGGAAGCCAGCCACACATAAATTTTATACAGAAAACACACAAAATTCATAAAACCTAAAAACTCTACACCTCCCAATTTTGGTTGAAATCCGCTGGAACTTCAAATTAGCATAACTCTCTCATCCTTTATCGGATTCTAGCAAATAACAGCTTGTTCATCCTCTTTCTAACCATTTGTGGTTTATTATCTGGAAGTTAGTTTTTCTTTATCTAAAGTTAAATCCTATTTCGATAGAATTGTCAAAATTTTCTTGAACTTCAAAATAGCATAACTCTCTCGTCCTTTGTTGGATTCTTCCAAAAGATAGCTTGTTGGAAATATCTCTTCAACCTATTTCCATCCATCTTGCATTTTTTGTTTGGAAGTTAGTTTTTCTTTTCCGAAAGTTCAATCATATTTCGGCGGGATTAGGTTTCAAGATTGTGTGATTCTGTCTTCAATTGATTTATGTTGTTGTTCCTCTTGTTCGTATGATTGTTTGGCATCAATTCATGTTATAAAATCATGAATTCATCTTTTAAATCTTTTCTATATATAAAATCAGTATGCCGTACCCTTGCCCTATTGTTGTTTATCTTGATCAATTGATTAATCTATTGGATTACGATCTTGTTTCTTTTGATTATATAAGTTATAAACACTTTATCCTTCTTTGTTAACATGAAATCGCAACCCTTACACCTTGCTAACATGAAATCGCAAATTACCTTGTGTCCTATGCTTAATGCCAAAATGTACATAGTAAAATTGGGATGGTATTTCAGGTTAAATCTTGTTAAGTTCTTGGTTGTCACATCATACATCCAAAGGGGAGGAACCTGTGGCATCTGACCATTGGGTTCTGGTAGGTTTTGTGAGTAGAATTGGTCAGGAAATAAGGTATTTACTTGGTAATTGAGTATGCATGCTTAGTTTGGTTTTCTCTTTGCCTTATGATGTTATAAGTGGTTTGGAATTATTAAATAAGGGAAAAGGAATAGCTTCTTGTTTTGAGACAACAGAGGTAGGATCTATGCGTCAAGGGTTTCTCCAGAGATCCCTATTGTTTGTTTGTTATTTTCTATACCTTCTCTTATTATCATTGCCTGGGAATTGATTGTAGGATATATGTATGAATCATAGATTCAGATATGAATCCTATAGACCATACCAAACCCTTGAGTTAGGTTATGAGTGTCTGAATTGCATATAATTGTGTTATGACTTGATTGAAGATATCTTGTTGTAGTATTATGATTTCTACTTTCTTGTATGTGCTGGTACGTATTTGTGTATCAGGATCCTGTTCCGATGGCCATTCGAGGTAAACACTGATGCTTCTTGGGAGAGGAGAGGCTCTTACTTGTATGAGAGTTGTATGGGTGGCAATCTCCAACATGCGCACGCTGGAAGCCTTGTCTTTGTGTGGTTTGGATGCCTGGTCCTTGTAAGGCTGGAATCCTTGTCCTTGTATAACTGGAAGCCTTGTGCTTGTGTGGCTTGGATGTCTTGTCCTTGCGTGGTAGGATGAATAGGTTTGCTGATTAGCTTGTGTGCTAACTTTTACCCTTTGTGTAGTAAACCTTGGACAACACAGGTGGAAAGGGATGACCTTTCTTTCTATCTAGTGTCGAGAGTAATCTGATGAGTTTTACCTGCCTGTGTACTTCTGATTTTTTGAAGTGTTGTAGTCCACTCTCAGCCTTAGTTTTGGCCCTATCCCTTTGATTGATTCGTGAATTGCGTGATGTCCATAGTTGTGTAGGGATTATGACGACCCAAATTCCTAACGACTACTATTTGCTCCGATTAAGGTCATCACCACCGTGAAACCCAAATAAGCCCAAATGACACCTAGGACCTATCTAAATCTCACCAGGTTTACCATTAACTTTAGACTATAGCATGTTTATTCTAATATTTAACAACATTTGGAGCATGATATTGGACAGATATTTTGGTAACCTACGGAGTGAATAAAACATCAGCGGAAGTCTTTAGATTAAATCATTGGGTTCATAATACACAAATCCCATAGGGATCTAAATAACTAAAAAGAAATCTTCCAACATATTTTGGAAATAGCAAGCAAAAGAAGGATTTTAAAATAAACCAAAAAGTAGCTCAATCATTCATGTTATATGCGCAAGTAAACAAGTATGCAAATGTGATGCGATATCGCCCCGCCATGCAGCCTTGATCTCACACACTGGTACCACAGACAGTGGATGTACCTAAACCTGAAAAATGGTATAAACAATGGTATGAAATTACAAGAATCAAAGTAGGGTCACAGCATCATAAGATCTGCAGAAACCCTAAACACAAATCTCCCAATTCACATTAGATCATTCTTAAAAAACTAAAGAGGATCACACAATTCAAGAACTAATAAAAAAGGGATAGGGCCGAATCTATGGTTGAGGGAGGACTATAATCACTTCCGAAAAATCAAAAGTACACAGGAAGGTGGAACTCATCAGATTGCTCTCGGCAATGAAGAAGAAAGGCCATCCCCTTCCACCTGTGTTGTCCAAGGTTTATTCCACAAAGGGTAAGCAGTTAACACACAAGCTAATCAGTAAGCCTAGTAAGTCATCTTGCCACACAAGGACAAGTCTCCCCAAGCCACACACGGACTAGGGCATCCCAAACCACACAAGGATAAGGGTTTCTTACCACACAAGGATAAGGGTTTCTTACCACACAAGGACATGGTTTAGTCATCTTGCCACACAAGGACAAGTCTTCCCAAGCCACACACGGACTAGGGCATCTCAAACCACACAAGGATAAGGGTTTCCTGCCACACAAGAACAGGGTTCCGGCAACACAAGGACCAGATATTCAGCGCACGCATGCTGGGGTTTGCCACCCATACCAGTAAGAACCTCTAATATCCCGAGGAGCATCAGCTCTTACCCCGAATGACCACCGGAAAAAGATTCTGACACACAAACAAGTACAAGCACACATAGGCAAGTACAAAGCATAATAACACAACAGGGTATCCTCAATGATGTCAGAACACAATCAACATATTCAATTCACATAATATATGCAACTTAGGCATTCAATACCTAACTCAGGAGTTCGATATAGCCTTTGAGATCCATATCTCAATCCGAAATTCATACTCTCACCCTATAATCAAATTGCATGCAATACAACAAGGGCAGGTATAAAAAATATCAAGAAAATAATAGTGGTCTCTGGAGAAACCGATGAGGCGTCGATCCTACCTCTTTTGTCTTTTAACAAGAAGCTACTCCTTTGCCTTTATTAAGTAATTCCAAACCACCTATATTATCACCAGGCAAAGACGAAAACAACTAGGCATGCATATTCAATAATCAATTGAATACCTTATTTCCTTACCAATTCCACTCACTAAACCTATCATAAATCAGTGATCAGATGCTGGTGCCTCCCCCTTGGATGTGTAATGTGATAGCCAAGAATTTAACAACATTCAACCTGAATTACCATTCCAATTAACTATGCAAATTTCGTTGCCAAGAATAGGGCATACGACAATTTTGACTTTAAGCATAGAGAAGTTTGAAAGAAAGAAATTCATGATCATACATCATGAATATATGCTAAGAAATCATAAGAACATATGAAACGACAACAGAAATCAACCGAAGACAAAAATTGTAGAAATTTAAAAACCTAATTCCATCGTTGATTTTCAACTTAACCTTAGACAAGAAAATATTTATGTCCAAACAACAAAACATATATGGCTCGAAATAGGATGAAAAGAGTTTTCCAGCAAGCTATTATTTGTAGAAATACAACAAACGATGAAAAAATTATGCTATTCTGAACTTCAAGAAGATTTGGCAGTGCCGCCGAATTTCAACTTAACCTTAGAGAAAGAATATTTACTTCTAAACATAAAAACATATATGGTTGGAAAGAGGACGAAAATAGCTTTCGAACAAGCTATTATTTGTAGAGATATAACAAACGATGAAAGAGTTATGCTATTTTGAATTTCAAGAACATTTGGCAGTGCCGCCGAATTTTAACTTAACCTTAGAGAATGAAATACTAACCTTCCAAAAAAAATCAAAGATTTTTGGAAAGAGGATGAAGAGAGCTTTCCCTATTTTTGTGTAAAGATTTTTGGCTATACGAGTTTTTTGTGTTTTCTATGAATGATTTTTGTGGGGTTGGCTTCTTATTTTGTAATGGATGGGTATGGAATTAAGATTACTACTTTAAAAGCTTTATTAAAGTAAGATAATTACCAGATTTAAATTCCTTAATTATCTTCCCCTACGTTTAGGGATTTTAATTTCTATGGCAATTATCTAGCTATAAAGACTTAGATTTAAGGGAATTAAAACAAGAATTAACTACCATGTAACTCCTACAAATTTTGGCCATCACACATTCTTTCCTTCAGGGGCAAAATCATCTTTTCACCTGCACTGGCTTTTGGACTTCTAGTACTCAAAATTCGGGGTCTCACAGGGATGATCTGATGTTGTTCAGGAGATTTGTGTTTAAGCTTTCTATAGATCTTATGATATTGTGACCCTACTGAGATTATTGTACTCTCATCCTGTTTTATTCACCATTTTTCAGGCTTAAGTACATCCACTGTCGGTGGTACCAGTGTGTGAGATCGAGGCTGCACGATGGGTCAATATCGCTTCACATTTGCTTACCTGTTCATTGATTGCCTGCGCATATAACATGAATTATGATTGGACTCCTTTCTGGTTTTTCAAGATTCCTCCTTTACTTATTGTGCTCGATTTATATTGGGGGTTAACTTGCTGGATATTTGGATCCCTATGGGACTTTTGTGTTGTGGATTCATTGATTTTAATTAAAGACTTCCGCTGATATTTCATTCACTCCGTATGATACCAGAATACTTGTCCAATAACATGCTCCAATTGTTGATAAACATAAAGAATGTACATGCTAAAAGTCGAGAAATTGATGAGTAAGCCTTGTGGGATTCAGATAGGTCCTGGTCCTTGGGTTTGTTTTGGTTTCACTGCAGTAAAGGCCCTAATCGGAGTAATTAATAATAGGTTAGGAGTTAGGGTCGTTACAGATCGCCTTTTCCTAATGCCAAGATGATTGATGAGTTTTTCCTGTCTATGTACTTCTGACATTCAGAAGTGTTTGCAGTCCACCTTCAGCCTTAGTTTCGGCCCTAACCTTGGATTGATTCTTGAATTACGTGATACCTTTAGATGTGTAGGGATGATCTGATGGTGTTTGGGAGAAGTTTATTTAAGATTTCTCTAGATCTTATAATTCTGTGACCCCTACTGAGATTCTTGTAATCTCATTTTGTTGTTTTCACCAATTTTTCAGGCTTGGGTACATTTGTTTTTCGTGGTTCCAATGTGTGAGAATCAAGGCTGCACGGCGGGGCGACATCGCATCACATTTACATATTATATCTCCTTGGTTTCTTGCGCATACAATATGATCATTTATTGAACATGTAAAACCCCAAATTTTGAGTCCTAGAAGTCCAGAAGCCAATGCAGGTGAAAAGATGATTTTTCCCCTGAAGGAAAGAATATGTGATTGCCGAAATTGGTAAGAGTGGTATGGTAGTTAGTTCTTGTATAAACTCCCATTAATCTAAGTCCTTATAGATAGGTAATTGCCTTAGAGATTAAAATTTCTAAAAACAGGGGAAGATAATTACAGAATTTAATTCTGGTAATTATCTTATTTAATTAAGCCTTGAAGATAGGGATTATAATCTCATAACCCTCTTATATAAATAGAATCCAACCCCCATTTTAAACCAGCATAACGCACTCATTGCTTGTCGGACTCCTGCAAATAATTGCTTGTTGGAAATATTTCTTCATCCTCTTTCCAATCATCATTTTTTTTTTGTCAGGAGGTTATTATTTCGTTTTCATAAGATAAGTCGAAAATCGGCGACGGAATTAGGTTTTCGTCAAATCTTCTTGAACTTCAAAATAGTATAACTCTTTCATCATTTCTTGTAGCTCTACAAATAATAGCTTGTTGGAAAGCCCTTTTCATCCTCTTTCCAACCACATATGTTTTGTTGTTTGGACAAAATTATTTCCTTGTCTAACGTTAAGTCGAAAATCGTCGAGGGAATTAGTTCTGTTTTTTCAATTTCTACAGTTTTTGTCTTCGGTTGATTTCTGTTGTCGTTTCACGTGTTCTTACTATTGCTTAGCATCTATTCATGATGTATGATCATGAATTTCCTTATTTTAAACTTCTCTATACTTAAAGTCAAAATTGTCCTATGTCCTACTTTTAACGACAAAATTTGCATAGTTAATTGGAATGACAATTCGTTTCACGTGTTCTTACTATTGCTTAGCATCTATTCATGATGTATGATCATGAATTTCCTTATTTTAAACTTCTCTAAACTTAAAGTCAAAATTGTCCTATGTCCTACTTTTAACGACAAAATTTGCATAGTTAATTGGAATGACAATTCAGGTTGAATCTTGTGAAGTTCCAGGCTATCACATCACACATCCAAGGGAGAAGCAACTCCAGCATCTGATCACTAGTTTCTGATAGCTTTGGTGAGTTGAATTGGTAAGAAAATAGGGTATTCAACTAATTATTGAATATGCATGCTTAGTTTGTTTTTGTCTTTGCCTGGTGATAATATAGGTGGTTCGGAATTACCTGATAAAGGCAAAGGAGTATCTTCTTGTTCAGAGACAAGATAGGTAGGATCTATGCCTCATCGGTTTCACAAGAGACCCCTGTTATTTTCTTGATATTTTTGATACCTGCCTTTGTTATATTGTATGCGTTTGATTATAGGGTGAGAGTATTAATTTCGGATTGAGACATGGATCTCATTGGCTATATCGAACCTCTGAGTTAGGTATTGAGTGCCTAGGTTGCATATGTTATGTGAATTGATTATGCTGATTGTGTTCTGACATGATTGAGGATACCCTATTTTGGTATTATGCTTTGTACTTGCCTGTGTGTGCTTGTACGTGTTTGTGTGTCAGAATCCTTTTCCGGTGGCCATTCGGGTAAACGATGATGCTCCTAGGGAGAGGAGAGGTTCTTACTACTATGGGAGTTGTATGGGTGGCAAAGTCCAGCATGCGCGCATTGGATGTCTGGTCCTTGTGTGGCAGGAAGCCCTTATCCTTGTGTGGTTTGGGATGCAGAAGTCCTTGTGTGGCTTGGGAAGACTTGTCCTTGGGTAGCAAAACGTCGGAACCCTGTCCTTGTGTGGCAGGAAGCCCTTATCCTTGTGTTGTTTGGGATGTCCAAGTCCGTGTGTGGCTTGGGAAAACTTGTCCTTGTGTGGCAAGAAGACTTACTAGGCTTACTGATTAGCTTGTGTGTTAACCGTTTACCATTTGTGAAGTAAACCTTGGACAACACAGGTGGAAGGGGATGGCCTTTTTTCTTCGTTTCCGATAGCAATCTAATGAGTTGCACTTACCTACGTACTTCTGATAATTTCGGAAGTGTTTGTAGTCCTCCCTTAACCATAGATTCGTCCCTAACCCCTTTCTGAATGATTCTTGAATAGTGTGATCCCTTTTAGATGTTTTGGAATGATCTAATACGAATTGGGAGATTTGTGTTTAGGGTTTCTGCAGAAGTTATAATGCTTTGACCCTATTGAGATTCTTGTAATCTCATTTCGTTTTTTTTTACCATTTTTCAGGCTTAGTTACATCAATTGTTCGTGGTACCAGTGTGTGAAATCAAGGCTGCATGGCGGGGCGATATCCTATCACATTTGCATACTTGTTTACTTGTGCATATAACATGAATGATTGGGCTACTTTCTGGTTAATTTTCGGATCCCTCCTTTGCTTGCTATTTTCGAAATATGTTGGAGGATTTCTTGCTGATTGTTTGGATCCCTATGGGACTTGTGTGTTATGAACCCAATGATTTAATCTAAAGACTTCCGCTGATGTTTTATTTACTCCGTATGTTACCAGAATATTAGTCCAATATCATGCTCCAATTGTTGTTAAAAATTGAAATAAATATGCTATAAAAATCGGAAGTTAATGGTAAACCTGGTGAGATTCAGATAGATCCTAGGTGTCATTTGGGCATATTTGGGTTTCAGGGCGGTGATGACCTTAATCGGAGCAAATAGTAATAGTTAGGAATTGTGGTCGTCACAGGTTTGGTAGCGAAGCATGGTTTAAGGAATATAATTTATTATATGCTAACTTATTTGTAGATTTTGGTGTTTGTAGGTGAGGACATGCGCACGCACTCACTCACTTAAGGGCTAATACCGAAAGTGAACTAATTCTAAAATGGAATTGATTTGTATGATTTAAATGATAGAATGATAATCTGATTTGCTATGTGTTTATGAATATTTTTGTGCCTAGTATGCCTTGATATGTATCGGTGAGTGTTTGCTGTGTTTCTTATCATTGCTGAGAATGTGTGTGTTGATTAATGCATGCTGCCGAGTGTCCCTATTTGACTCTTGTATTGCTGAATGTATATGTATATGATTGCTGGTGAGTATTGCCAAATATGGATGTTGTGTGAATCCATACTTGCGTGATGTTTGATGATGATTTTCGAGAGTATATATGAGTGTTTATGTAATTTCCGAGAATACCTTTGTATATGTGCATGTGATTTCCGAAAATTTGTATGTTGCTGTCCAGCATATGCGTATCGTCCGGTGCACGTCTCTCCACCAGGTACCACTTCTTTTCCTAGTATCATATTTAGTTATGTGTAAGTTACAATCGTATGCTTAAATAGTATGGCAAGGTTGAACGCTACGAGGGATCGACGGGGCAGGAATGGGATTCATGCCGAACAATAACCTTTTAAGCAAGAGGAGCTGAATGCATATATTGAACAGGGAGAGCAACTAATTTGTGATCTGGTCTACATCTGCTGTGCTCTGCTGTGCTGTAGGCATGGACTGTCTGGCGAAATATCAATCCCGTATGGAGTGTTTCAACAAATGTGTGTGGTTCATTTTTCCTTATGATGTCGAGTACTGTTTTGAAGGTGATAGGCGAATTGTTCGAACTTGCATGATTTCTTGGCTTGATGCAAAATGATTGATCAACAAAGGATGTATAGCGTACCTCGTGCACGTACAAGATATTTCTAGAGAATTCTCGGATCTGGATTCTGTTCCAGTGGTTTGCGAATTTCCAGAAGTATTTCCAGTAGACATAGCAGGTTTACCACCAGTAAGGCAACTGGAATTCGGCATTGAGTTAGTGCCTGGTACGAATCCGATTTCCATTTCCCCATATTGTATGGCTCCTATGGAAATGAAGGAACTAAAAACACAGTTGGAAGATTTGCTGGATCGTGGTTTTATCCGACCTACTGTGTCACCTTGGGAAGCACCTGTCTTGTTCGTAAAGAAGAAGGATGGATCGCTGCGATTATACATCGAATATCAGTAGTTGAATAGTGTGACCGTGAAGAAGAAGTACCCTTTCCCATGCATCAACGATTTGTTAGACCAACTCCAGGGTGCAGCCATGTTCTCCTAGATCAATTTCAGATCTATATACCATCAATTGCGAGTTCGTGATGCTGATATTCCGAAGACCGTGTTTAGATCGCGATACGGCGACTACAAATTTCTGGTTATGCCATTCGGTTTTACCGATGCACCAGCTATGTTCATGGACCTGATGAATCGTGTGTTCCATGAGTTCCTGGATAAATTTGTGATAGTCTTCATCGACGACATTCTGATTTATTCAAAATCAAAAGAGGAACATGCTAAGCATTTGCGGATTGAGCTGAATGTTTTGAAGGATAGGTTGTTGTTTGCAAAGTACTCCAAATGCGAATTCTGGTTACGCGAAGTTGGTTTCCTGGGCCATGTTGTTTACGCCCAAGGTGTGTTAGTTGATCCGAAGAAGATCGAAGCCGTAGTTGCTTAGGAACCCCCGCAAACTGTGTTCGAAGTTCGTAGTTTCCTTGGTTTAGCAAGATTCAACCATTGCTTTGTGAAGAATTTTTCATCACTTGCCGGAACATTGACAAAACTGACGCGCTAAGGTGAGCCATTCGTGTGGAATGAGAAATGCCAGTGAAGTTTCGAAGAACTGAAACACCGGTTACTTTTCGGACCTATCCTTACCTTATCTATTTGCGAAAAGGAGAATGTGGTTTACAAAGATGCGTCAAAATCCAGACTTGGATGCGTATTGATGCAAGACAGGAAAGTCGTTTCTTATGCGTCCCGACAATTACGACTGCACGAAAGCAACTATCCTACACATAATTTGGAACTTGCAGCCGTGGTGTTGCGTTGAAAATATGACGACATTACTTATACTGCGAGCCGTGCCGAATCTTCACCGACCACAAAAGCCTGAAGTACCTCCTCATGCAAAAAGAATTGAATATGAGACAACGAAGATGGGTGAAGCTGATTAAAGACTATGACTTGATCGTCGAATATCATCGTGGAAAGGAAAATTTTTTTGCTGATGCCTTGAGCCGAAAGTTCATCCTCCTTCCCCATCGGTTTTGGCTTACATGCGCATCCATTACATGCTTATGTTATTGAATTTAAAAGCTAATCGTGTGCATCTTGGCACTGTCACAAATCGAAGTCACACCAACCTTCATTGAGGAAATCCAGGATCAGCAATTATAGGATCCAAAAGTAAATGAAATTCGGAAGAAACTTTCTGATGGTGTTGATGCCATAATTCGTGATTTCAGAATACGAGATGATGAAGTGCTTGTCTTTAAAAACAGGGTATGTGTTCCTCAAGATGTTGATATTCGTAACCTTATTCTAATGGAGGCGCATAGTTCGAAGTTTGCTATCCATCTCGGAAGCACTAAGATGTACAGAAATTTAAAGGAGAAGTATTGGTGGCAAAATATGAAATGCCACATTGCTGAGTTCGTTGCCCGATGCCTTATATGTCAACAAGTAAAGATTGAACATCAATAACCCGCTGGTCTACTGCAGTCACTTCCGTTTCCAGAGTTGAAGTGGGAGCATGTCACATTGGATTTTGTGACCAGTTTGCCTAGATTACGGCAAGGATACGATGCCATTTGGGTAATAGTGGATCGATTGACAAAATCTACACACTTCCTTCCTATACGTGTGAAGGAAACACCTGAGAAATTGGTTGTTCATTACCTAAACGAGATTGTTCGATTGCATGGAGTGCCAGTTTCCATCGTTTCAGATCATGACCCTCGTTTTAGGGTGTCTAGGTGTGATCGAGAGTACGTTAGAATGCATGATTGAGGACTGAGTCAGTGGAAATTGGAATATGACAGATTATAACCCGTTTTGAGTGACCATGAATTTTTGGGTCGATTACTATTCATCGAGCCCAAATACTGTTCATCGAGCCCAAACACTATTCGTAAGCCCAATTGATTAACCGAAATCCCAGACACACGTCTTGTTACGCAAAATTTTATTCGGGTCATTTGGGATGATATGGGCTGTGAAATTAGAATTTCTGTACTTGGTAGACCTTGGGATTTAGCCCAATTCAGTCTCAGCCCTGATCCATTGTGTCAGTTCATATACTAGCTAACCCATTAGTCACACTTAAGTCTTGCCAAGTCTTGTCATTTGTGCATTAAACCCAGCAGACCATTCATTTCATCTGCCCTAAATGCCTTTCCCCGTTTTTCTTTCCTCTCCACCATCCAAGAGTACCAACATTCACCTTCAACTCAGTTTTACCTCAGAAATCGTTAGGGGATCATACCCTAACACTTCCCCAGTGTTTTCAACACGTTTCCACTGGTAGTTTGGTGGGTAGGAGTGATTTCTACACTGTTTTCATTCTGGACGAAAATTAAGGGTTTACTGGTAAGTGGTTTAATTCTTGCTTCCATGCTTCTAAGTTAGTTTCTTTAGGTTGCTAGTAATGTTGCTGAGCTAATTTAGTGAGTGATTGTGTCTGGAAACACCCTGAAAGCTTTGTGTAATTCTCGGGTGAACAGTGTCAGAGGGTGGAATTCGAAAGTTCTCGATGAATTGGGTGTATTGGTTGCTTGGGTGGTACTGTAATGTGTGAATGTTTGCTGGTCAGAGTTGTGATTAAGGAGGAATGGTTGTGAGTTTATGGAGTGGTTAAATTGTTCAATTGCAGAGGAGTGTTGAGTGGTAATTGTGAGAGGGTCCTTTAGGTTTTAATTTCAACTTTAGTTTCTGATCACTTGAATTCAGATTAGCTTACGGTTCTATGACTGCCTTATGTGTATAGGTGATATTGCGGCAGCTGAGAAAGTCAAAGGTGTCGCTGGTACGTTGTCAGCGTGACAAGAGGTGGGAGTTTAAGTTTCATCTCCATATGCGTACTGGTTGATTTGTTTAATTAAAATTGGATTGCATGGTTTGATTTGAATAGAGGCATTGCTGGTACTCTGATAACTAATCATGTTAGACTCATATGAATGCTTGTCATGCTTTGGAATGCATTAAATATATGTTCAAAACTAAGCATGATGGCTATGTGATGTGCATTATGTTGCCATGAGTGGATTGCTGCTTGTAACTGAGTGTGTGGCAACACAAGGGAGACATGTGAAAAATGTGAGATCGGCCTGATGTGGAACGGTATAAATACATAGCATGCATTACAAGTTTTTCCTAAACAATGTAGTATAAGTATTTTCTTAGGGATTTACTGGAATTGACGAACTATGCTTGATCAAGCTAGGTAAGTATATGGGGATCCCAGCTGAGGGGACAGTTGCTTACCTTGGAGGGTTATGGAGGATATATCTGTATGAATGGTTACTCAAGTGCACTATAAACGATCAGTTCTCATAATGCTATATGCATGTATCTACGAAACTAAGATGGAATCTGATAATTTGATTTCTCCATTCAGTTTCGGACAACCTTGATGGTAGGGGTTTGAATACATATGAAACTGTTAAATTAAAACCATCAATGGGCTTCCAGATGATCCTTTAGCGGGGATTATTCGGAAGTGGTTTGTGTCTGCCCCGGTAAGTTTTGGGCATATTAGCCGTTGCATAATGTTTTGATAATCACGCGTCGTGCATTGTGCATTGTGGATTTCGTTTTGTGCATATATGAGCATGAGACTCAATTGTGTTACGTGCTTGGTTTGTGAACTGATTTAGTAATTGTCTCTATTCCCACGTTGTGTTTATGACGCGGTACTCCCACTGAGGTCTTTGATCTCACCCCCTCCCTTTATTTTTCTCAGGGCTAAATTGAGAGACTAGCAGTTCAGCTTCCAGGTTACTATTCCATTGTTGGTCGTAGGGCTGGACATTGTACTCCACACATTTTGGACACTCGGCATTATTTGTGTTGTAGGTACACACTAGACGTGTGCATATGTATGCTAAACGTGTGAATCTGGGATTTCAATTTTATACTGCATAAGTTTAAATGACAGTGCGATATTATGTGAAATGTGTGACAGAATTATATCGTGGGTTGATATGTGTGAGATAAAAGACTTCCGCTAATAATTCCGTTGTTGATATTGCCGAGTTTTTATAATAACATGCCATGCTTCAATTTCAAAGGAAAGTTTCAAGATTTGGAAATGATTTCACAGTAAGCCTTGTGTGGTTCCGATTGATCCACCCGTTGGGTCGATCGGGGTTGCACGGCGGTGAGGTTCCCATTTAGCGGGAACGGGTCCTCACATGCCTTACCTCCAAATATGGAAAGAATTCACAACGTGTTTCACGTTTCAATGTTGAGAAAATATGTGCGAGACCCTACCCATGTGCTCAAAGAACCCGAATCGAAGTTGTTGAAGACCTATCCTATCCCGTACAGCCAGTTGCCATACTAGATAGGTCAGTTCGACAGTTTCGTAGTCGAAGCATGCCTATGGTATGAGTTGTTTGGCGTAATGGCCAAATTGAGGAATAGTCTTGGGAGACTGAGGACTCTATGCATACGAAATTTCCTTACCTGTTTGCTTAGGTACTTGTGCTAAAATTTTGAGGATGAAATTCTTATAAGAGGAGGATGTGAGAACCCGAATTTTGAGTTTTAGAAGTCCAGAAGCTAATGTAGGTGAAAAGACCATTTTTCTCCTGAAGAAAAAGATGTATGATAGCAATGTCTAGTAATTAATTTTGGTTTTAATTCCCTTTAATCTAGATCTTTATAGGTTGATAATTAGCTTAGAAATCAAAATCCCTAAAAACACACAAAATTCATAAAACCTAAAAACTTTACACCTCCCAATTTAGGCTGAAATCCGCTGGAACTTCAAATTAGCATAACTCTCTCATCCTTTCTCGGATTCTTGCAAATAATAGCTTGTTCATCCTCTTTCTAACCAGTTGTGGTTTATTATCTGGAAGTTAGTTTTTCTTTATCTAAAGTTAAATCCTATTTCGATAGAATTGTCAAAATTTTTTTGAACTTCAAAATAGCATAACTCTCTCGTCCTTTGTTGGATTCTTCCAAAAGATAGCTTGTTGGAAATATCTCTTCAACCTATTTCCATCCATCTTGAATTTTTTGTTTGGAGGTTAGTTTTTCTTTTCCGAAAGTTCAATCATATTTCGGAGGGGATTAGGTTTCAAGATTGTGTGATTCTGTCTTCAATTGATTTATGTTGTTGTTCTTCTTGTTCGTATGATTGTTTGGCATCAATTCATGTTATAAAATCATGAATTCATCTTTTAAATCTTTTCTATATATAAAATCAGTATGTCGTACCCTTGCCCTATTGTTGCTTATCTTGATCAATTGATTAATCTATTGGATTACGATCTTGTTTCTTTTGATTATATAAGTTATAAACACTTGATCCTTCTTTGTTAACATGAAATTGCAACCCTTACACCTTGCTAACATGAAATCGAAAATTACCTTGTGTCTGATGCTTAATGCCAAAATGTACATAGTTAAATTGGGGTGGTAATTCAGGTTAAATCTTGTTAAATTCTTGGTTGTCACATCATACATCCAAAGGGGAGGAACCTGGGGCATCTGACCATTGGTTCTGGTAGATTTTGTGAGTAGAATTGGTCAGGAAATAGGGTATTTACTTGGTAATTGAGTATGCATACTTAGTTTGGTTTTGTCTTTGTCTTATGATGTTATAGGTGGTTTGGAATTATTAAATAAGGGCAAAGGAATAGCTTCTTGTTTTGAGACAACAGAGGTAGGATCTATGCCTCATTGGTTTCTCCAGAGATCCCTATTGTTTGTTTGTTATTTTTTATACCCTCTTTTATTATCATTGCATGCGAATTGATTGTAGGATATATGTATGAATCATGGATTCAAATATGAATCCTATAGACCATACCAAACCCTTGAGTTAGGTTATGAGTGCCTGAATTGCATATAATTGTGTGATGACTTGATTGAAGATATCTTGTTGTAGTATTATGCTTTGTACTTTCTTGTATGTGCTGGTATGTATTTGTGTTTCAGGATCCTGTTCCGATGGCCATTCGAGTTAAACACTGATGCTTCTTGGGTGAGGAGAGGCTCTTACTTGTATGGGTGGCAATCCCCAACATGCGCACGCTGGAAGCCTTGTCTTTGTGTGGTTTGGATGCCTGGTCCTTGTGTGGCTGGAAGCCTTGTCCTTGTGTGGCTTGGATGCTTAGTCCTTGTATAGCTGGAAGCCTTGTGGTTGTGGGGCTTGGATGTCTTGTCCTTGTGTGGTAGGATGAATAGGTTTGCTGATTAGCTTGTGTGCTAACCTTTTACCCTTTGTGTAGTAAACCTTAGACAACACAAGTGGAAAGGGATGACCTTTCTTTCTTTCTAGTGCCGAGAGTAATCTGATGAGTTTTACCTGCCTGTGTACTTCTGATTTTTTCAAGTGTTGTAGTCCACCCTCAGTCTTAGTTTTGGCCCTATCCCTTTGATTGATTCGTGAATTGCGTGATGCCCATAGTTGTGTAGGGATTATGACGACCCCAATTCCTAACGATTACTATTTGCTCCGATTAAGGTCACCACCACCGTGAAACCCAAATAAGCCCAAATGACACCTAGGACCTATCTAAATCTCACCAGGTTTACCATTAACTTTCGAATTTTAGCATGTTTATTCTAATATTTAACAACATTTGGAGCATGATATTGGACAGATATTTTGGTAACCTACGGAGTGAATAAAACATCAGCGGAAGTCTTTAGATTAAATCATTGGGTTCATAACACACAAGTCCCATAGGGATCCAAATAACCAAAAAGAAATCTTCCAACTTATTTTGGAAATAGCAAGCAAAAGAAGGATTTTAAATTAAACCAAAAAGTAGCTCAATCATTCATGTTATATGCGCAAGTAAATAAGTATGCAAATGTGATGCGATATCACCCCGCCATGCAGCCTTGATCTCACACACTGGTACCACAGACAGTGGATGTACCTAAGCCTGAAAAATGGTATAAACAACGGTATGAAATTACAAGAATCAAAGTAAGATCACAGCATCATAAGATCTGCTGAAACCCAAAACATAAATCTCCCAATTCACGTTAGATCATTCTTAAACAACTAAAGCGGACCACAAAATTCAAGAACCAATAAAAAAGGGATAGAGCCGAATCTATGGTTGAGGGAGGACTATAATCACTTCCGAAAAATCAAAAGTACACAGGAAGGTGGAACTCATCAGATTGCTCTCGGCAATGAAGAAGAAAGTCCGTCCCCTTCCACCTGTTTTGTCCAAGGTTTATTCCACAAAGGGTAAGCAGTTAACACACAAGCTAATCAGTAAGCCTAGTAAGTCATCTTGCCACACAAGGACAAGTCTTCCCAAGCCACACACGGACTAGGGCATCCCAAACCACACAAGGATAAGGGTTTCTTACCACACAAGGACAGGGTTTAGTCATCTTGCCACACAAGGACAAGTCTTCCCAAGCCACACACAGACTAGGGCATCCCAAACCACACAAGGATAAGGATTTCCTGCCAAACATGGACAGGGTTCCGGCAACACAAGGACCAGATATTCAGCGCGCACATGCTGAGGTTTGCCACCCATACCAATAAGAACCTCTCATATCCCTAAGAGCATCAGCTCTTACCCCGAATGGCCACCGGAAAAGGATTCTGACACACAAACAAGTACAAGCATCATACCACAACAGGGTATCCTCAATGATGTCAGAACACAATCAACATATTCAATTCACATAATATATGCAACTCAGGCATTCAATACCTAACTCAGGGGTTCGATATAGCCTATGAGATCCATATCTCAATCCGAAATTCATACTCTCACCCTATAATCAAATCGCATGCAATACAGCAAGAGCAGGTATAAAAAACATCAAGAAAATAACAGGGGTCTCTGGAGAAACCAATGAGGCGTAGATCCTACCTCTCTTGTCTTTTAACAAGAAGCTACTTCTTTGCCTTTATTAAGTAATTCCAAACGACCTATATTATCACCAGGCAAAGACGAAAACAAACTAGGCATACATATTCAATAATCAATTGAATACCCTATTTCCTTACCAATTCCACTCACTAAACCTATCAGAAATCAGTGATCAGATGCTGGAGGTGCCTCCCCCTTGGATGTATGATGTGATAGCCAAGAACTTAACAACATTCAACCTGAATTACCATTCCAATTAACTATGCAAATTTCGTTGCTAAGAATAGAGCATAAAACAATTTCGACTTTAAGCATAGAGAAGTTTAAAAGAAAGAAATTCATGATCATACATCATGAATATATGCTAAGAAATCATAAGAACATGCGAAACGACAACAAAAATCAACGAAAGACAAAAATTGTAGAAATTTAAAAACCTAATTCCGTCGCTGATTTTCAACTTAACCTTAGACAAGAAAATATTAACGTCCAAACAACAAAAAATATATGGCTCGAAATAGGATGAAGAGAGTTTTCCAACAAGCTATTATTTGTAGAAATACAACAAACGATGAAAAATTATGCTATTCTGAACTTCAAGAAGATTTGGCAGTGCCGCCGAATTTCAACTTAACCTTAGAGAATGAAGTATTAACCTCCCGAAAAAAAAAATATTTTTGGAAAGAGGATGAAGAGAGCTTTCCAAAAAGCTATTATTTTCAAGGATCCGACAAACGATGAGAGAGTTATGCTGGTTTAAAGTTTCAGCAAATTTTGGCAATTGTAGGGAGGTGTAAAGGTTTTTGGTTATACGAGTTTTGTGTGTTTTCTATAAATGATTTTTGTAGGGTTGGCTTCTTATTTATAATGGATGGGTATGAAATTAAGATTACTACTTTAAAAGCTTTATTAAAGTAAGATAATTACTAGATTTAAATTCCTTAATTATCTTCCCCTATTTTTAGGGATTTTAATTTCTATGGCAATTATCTAGTTATAAGGACTTAGATTTAAGGGAATTAAAACAAGAATTAACTACCATGCAACTCCTACAAATTTTGGCCATCACCCATCCTTTCCTTCAGGGGCAAAATCATCTTTTCACCTACACTGGCTTTTGGACTTCTAGTACTCAAAATTCAGGGTCTCACAGGGATGATCTGATGTTGTTCAGGAGATTTGTGTTTAAGATTTCTGTAGATCTTATGATATTGTGACCCTACTGAGATTCTTGTAATCTCATCCTGTTTTATTCACCATTTTTCAGGCTTAGGTACATCCACTGTCCGTGGTACCAGTGTGTGAGATCAAGGCTACACGGTGGGGCAATATCGCTTCACATTTGCGTACCTGTTCATTGATTGCCTGCGCATATAACATGAATTATGATTGGATTCCTTTCTGATTTTTCAAGATTCCTCCTTTACTTATTGTGCTCGATTTATATTGGGGGTTAACTTGCTGGATATTTGGATCCCTATGGGACTTTTGTGTTGTGGATTCATTGATTTTAATTAAATACTTCCGCTGATATTTCATTCACTCCGTATGATACCAGAATACTTGTCCAATAACATGCTCCAATTGTTGATAAACATAAAAAATGTACATGCTAAAAGTTGAGAAATTGATGAGTAAGCCTTGTGGGATTCAGATAGGTCCTGGTCCTTAGGTTTGTTTTGGTTTCACTGCAATAAGGGCCCTAATCGGAGTAATTAATAATAGGTTAGGAGTTAAAGTCGTTACAGATCGCCTTTTCCTAATGCCAAGATGATTGATGAGTTTTTCCTACCTGTGTACTTCTGACTTTCAGAAGTGTTTGCAGTCCACCTTCAGCCTTAGTTTCGGCCCTAACCTTGGATTGATTCTTGAATTACGTGATACCTTTAGATGTGTAGGGATGATCTGATGTTGTTTAGGAGAAGTTTATTTAAGATTTCTCTAGATCTTATAATTCTGTGACCCCTACTGAGATTCATGTAATCTCATCCTGTTGTTTTCACCAATTTTTTAGGCTTGGGTACATTCGTTTTTCGTGGTTCCAATGTGTGAGAATCAAGGCTGCAAGGCGGGGCGACATCTCATCACATTTACATATTATGTCTCCTTGGTTTCTTGTGCATACAATATGATCATTTATTGAACATGTAAAACCCCAAATTTTGAGTCCTAGAAGTCCAGAAGCCAATGTAGGTGAAAAGACGGTTTTTCCCCTGAAGGAAAGAATATGTGATTGCCGAAATTGGTAAGAGTGGTATGGTAGTTAATTCTTGTATAAATTCCCTTTAATCTAAGTCCTTATAGATAGGTAATTTCCTTAGAGATTAAAATTTCTAAAAATATGGGAAGATAATTACAGAATTTAATTCTGATAGTTATCTTACTTTAATTAAGCTTTGAAGATAGGGATTATAATCTCATAACCATCTTATATAAATAGAATCCAACCCCCACTTTAAACCAGCATAACGCACTCATTGCTTGTCGGATTCCTGCAAATAATTGCTTGTTGGAAAGTTTTCTTCATCCTCTTTCCAACCATCCTTTTTTTTTTCATCAGGAGGTTATTATTTCGTTTTCATAAGAAACGTCGAAAATCGGCGTCGGAAATAGGCTTTCGTCAAATCTTCTTGAATTTCAAAATAGCATAACTCTTTCGTCATTTCTTGTATCTCTAAAAATAATAGCTTGTTGGAAAGCTCTTTTAAACCTCTTTCCAACCACATATGTTTTGTTGTTTGGACGTAAATATTTCTTTGTCTAACGTTAAGTCGAAAATCGTCGACGGAATTAGTTCTTTTTTTCCGATTTCCACAGTTTTTGTCTTCGGTTGAATTCTGTTGTCATTTCACGTGTTCTTACTATTGCTTAGCATCTATTCATGATGTATGATCATGAATTTCCTTATTTTAAAATTCTCTATACTTAAAGTCAAAATTGTCTTATGTCCTACTTTTAATGACAAAATTTGCATAATTAATTGGATTGACAATTCAGGTTGAATCTTGTGAAGTTCCAGGCTATCACATCACACATCCAAGGGAGAGGAAACTCCAGCATCTGATCACTAGTTTCTGATAGCTTTGGTGAGTGGAATTGGTAAGAAAATAGGGTATTCAACTGATTATTGAATAAGCATGCTTAGTTTGTTTTCGTCTTTGCCTGGTGATAATATAGGTGGTTCTGAATTACCTGATAAAAGCAAAGGAGTAGCTTCTTTTTCAGAGACAAGAGAGGTAGGATCTATGCCTCATCGGTTTCACCAGAGACCCCAGTTATTTTCTGATGTTTTTGATACCTGCCCTTGTTGTATTGTATGCGTTTGATTATAAAGTGAGAGTATTAATTTCGGATTGAGATATGGATCTCATTGGCTATATCGAACCCCTTAGTTAGGTATTGAGTGCCTAGGTTGCATATGTTATGTGAATTGAATATGCTGATTGTGTTCTGACATGATTGAGGATACCCTGTTTTGGTATTATGCTTTGTACTTGCCTGTGTGTGCTTGTACATGTTTGTGTGTCAGGATCCTTTTCCGGTGGCCATTCGGGGTAAGCGCTGATGCTCCTAGGGAGAGGAGAGGTTCTTACTGGTATGGGAGTTCTATGGGTGGCAAAATCCAGCATGCGCGCGCTGGATGTCTAGTCCTTGTGTGGCAGGAAGCCCTTATCCTTGTGTGGTTTGGGATGCAGAAGTCCTTGTGTGGCTTGGGAAGACTTGTCCTTGGGTAGCATGACGTCAAAACCCCATCCTTGTGTGGCAGGAAGCCCTTATCCTTGTGTGGTTTGGGATGCCCAAGTCCGTGTGTGGCTTGGGAAAACTTGTCCTTGTGTGTCAACCGTTTACCATTTGTGAAGTAAACCTTGGACAATACAGGTGGAAGGGGATGGCCTTTCTTCTTCGTTTCCGAGAGCAATCTAATGAGTTCCACTTACCTGCGTACTTCTGATAATTTCGGAAGTGTTTGTAGTCCTCCCTTAACCATAGATTCGGCCCTAATCCCTTTCTGAATGATTCTTGAATAGCGTGATCCCTTTTAGGCTTGGTTACATCCACTGTTCGTGGTACCAGTGTGTGAAATCAAGGCTGCTTGGCGGGGCGATATCCCATCACATTTTCATACTTGTTTACTTGTGCATATAACATGAATTATTGGGCTACTTTCTGGTTAATTTTCGGATCCCTCCTTTGCTTGCCATTTCCGAAATATGTTGGAGGATTTCTTGCTGATTGTTTGGATCTCTATGGGACTTGTGTGTTATGAACCCAATGATTTAATCTAAAGACTTCCGCTGATGTTTTATTTACTCCGTATGTTACCAGAATATTTGTCCAATATCATGCTCCAATTGTTGTTAAAAATTGAAATAAACATGCTATAAAAATCGGAAGTTAATGGTAAGCCTGGTGAGATTCAGATAGGTCCTAGGTGTCATTTGGGCGTATTTGGGTTTCAGGGCGGTGATGACCTTAATCGGAGCAAATAGTAATAGTTAGGAATTGTGGTTGTCACAGGTTTGGTAGCGAAGCATTGTCTAGGGAATATAATTTGTTATATGCTAACTTATTTGTAGATTTTGGTGTTTGTAGGTAAGGACATGCGCACACACTCACTCACTTAGGGGCTAATACCGAAAGTGAACTAATGCTAAAATAGAATTGATTTGTATGATTTAAATGATAGAATGATAATCCGATTTGCTATGTGTTTATGAATATTTTTGTGCCTAGTATGCCTTGATATGTATCGGTGAGTGTTTGTTGTGTTTCTTATCATTGCTGAGAATGTGTGTGTTGATTAATGCATGCTGCCGAGTGCCCCTATTTGACTCTTGTATTGCTGAATGTATATGTATATGATTGCTGGTGTGTATTGCCGAATATGGATGTTGTGTGAATCCATACTTGCGTGATGTTTGATGATGAGTTCCGAGAGTATATATGAGTGTTTATGTAATTGTTGAGAATACCTTTGTATGTGTGCATGTGATTTCCGAAAATTTGTAGGTTGCTTTTCAGCATATGCGTATCGTCCGGTGCACGTCTCTCCACTAGGTACCACTTCTTTTCCTAGTATCATATTTAGTTATGTGTAAGTTACAATCGTATGCTTAAATAGTATGGCAAGGTTGAACGCTATGAGGGATCGACGGGGTAGGAATGGGATTCAGTCCGAACAACAACCTGTTAAGCAAGAGGAGCTGAATGCACATATTGAACAGGGAGAGCAACTAATTTGTGATCTGGTCTACATCTGCTGTGCTGTGCTGTGCTGTAGGCATGGACTGTCTGGTGAAATATCAAGCCCGTATAGAGTGTTTCACCAAACGTGTGTGGTTCCTTTTCCTTATGATGTCGAGTACTGTTTTGAAGGTGATAGGCGAATTGTTCGAACTTGCATGATTTCTTGGCTTGATGCAAAATGATTGATCAACAAAGGATGTATAGCGTACCTCGCGCACGTACAAGATATTTCTAAAGAATTCTCGGATCTGGATTCTGTTCCAGTGGTTTGCGAATTTCCAGAAGTATTTCCAGTAGACATAGCCGGTTTACCACCAGCAAGGCAACTGGAATTCGGCATTGAGTTAGTGCCTGGTACGAATCCAATTTCCATTTCTCCATATCATATGGCTCTTATGGAAATGAAGGAACTAAAAACACAGTTGGAAGATTTGCTGGATCGTGGTTTTATCCGACCTACTATGTCACCTTGGGAAGCACCTGTCTTGTTCGTAAAGAAGCAGGATGAATCGCTGCGATTATACATCGAATATCAGTAGTTGAATAGTGTGACCGTGAAGAACAAGTACCCTTTGCCATGCATCAACGATTTGTTCGACCAACTCCAGTGTGCAGCCATGTTCTCCAAGATCAATTTCAGATCTGTATACCATCAATTGCGAGTTCGTGATGCTGATATTCCGAAGACCGTGTTTAGATCGCGATACGACGACTACAAATTTCTGGTTATGCCATTCGGTTTTACCGATGCACAAGCTATGTTCATGGACCTGATGAATCGTGTGTTCCATGAGTTCCTAGATAAATTTGTGATAGTCTTCATCGACGATATTCTGATTTATTCAAAATCAAAAGAGGAACACGCTAAGCATTTGCGGATTGAGCTGAATGTTTTAAAAGATCGGTGGTTGTTTGCAAAGTACTCCAAATGCGAATTCTGGTTACGCGAAGTTGGTTTCCTGGGCCATGTTGTTTACGCCCAAGGTGTGTTAGTTGATCCGAATTAAATCGAAGCCGTAGTTGCATAGGAACCCCCGCAAACTGTGTTCGAAGTTCGTAGTTTCCTTGGTTTAGCAAGATTCAACCGTTGCTTTGTGAAGAATTTTTCATTACTTGCCGGACCATTGACAAAACTGACGCGCTAGGGTGAGCCATTCGTGTGGAATGAGAAAAGCCAGTGAAGTTTCGAAGAACTGAAACACCGGTTACTTTTCGGACCTATCCTTACCTTATCTATTTGCGGAAAGGAGTACATGGTTTACAGAGATGCTGTAATGACCCCAATTCCTAACTATTAATAATTGCTCCGATTAAGGTCATTACCGCCGTGAAACCCAAATAAGCCTAAATGACACCTAAGACCTATTTGAATCTCACCAGGCTTATCATTAACTACCAATTTTTAGCTTGTTCATTTTATTGCTTATCAACAATTGGAGCATGATATTGGACACATGTTCTGGTAACATACAGAGTAAATAAAACATAAGCGGAAGTCTTAAATCAAATCATTGGGTTCATAACACACAAGCTGCATAGGGATCCAAACAACCAGCAAGAAATCCATCAACAAGTTTCGGAAATAGCAAGCAAAGAAGGGTGTTTAAAATAAACTAGAAAAATTACCCAATCATTCATGTTATATGCGCAAGTAACAAGCATGCAAATGTGATGCGATATCGCCCCGCCGTGCAGCCTTGATCTCACACACTGGTACAACGAACATTGTATGTACCTAAGCCTGAAAAATGGTAAAAAAAACGGTATGAGATTACAAGAATCTCAGTAGGGTCACAACATCATAAGATCTACAGAATCCCTAAGCACAAATCTCCCAATTCACATAAGATCATTCCTAAACAACTAAAGGGGATCACGCAATTCAAAAACCATTCAAAAGAGGTTTGGGCCAAATATATGGCTGAGGGAGGACTGCAAACACTTCCGAAAGCTTAGAAGTACACAGGCAGGTGAAACACATCACATTGCCCTCGGCAATGAAGAAGAAAGGCCATCCCCTTCCACCTGTGTTGTCCAAAACTTACTGCACAAAGGGTAGATTGTTAACACGCAAACTAATCAGTAAGTTTTTCTTCTTGTCCTCGCAAGGACAAGTCGACTAGCCACACACGGACAAGTCTTCCCTGGTCACATACCTACCACGGCATCCCAGGTCACATACCTACCAGGGCTTCCTGCCACACAAGGACAGGGTTCTGGCCACACAAGAACTAGACCTCCAGCGTGCACTTGCTGGGATTTGCCGCACATACACCTTCCATACCAGTAAGAACCTCTCCTCTCCCTAGGAGCATCAGCGCTTACCTAGAATGGCCACCGGAATAGGATCCTGACACATAGACACGTACAAGCACACACAGGCAAGTACAAAGCATAATACCACAATAGGGTATCCTCAATCATGTCAGAACAAAATCAAATTATTCAATTCACATAACAATTGCATCCCAGGCACTCAATTCCTAACTCAGGGGTTCGATATAGCCTAGGAGATTCATATCTCACTCCGCATTTCATATTCTCACCCTATAATCCAATCACAAACAATACAATAAGAGCAGGCAACAAAAATATCAAGAAAAGAGCAGAGGCCTCTGGAGAAACCGATGAGGCGTAGATCCTACCTCTCTTATCTCTGAACAAGAAGCTACTCCTTTGCCTTTATTAAGTAAATCCGAACCACCTAAATTATCACCAGGCAAAGACAAAAGTAAACTAAGCATGCAAATTCAATAGTCAATTGAATACCCTATTTCCTTACCAATACCACTCACCAAACCTATCAGAAAACCAGTGATCAGATGTTTCAGGTGCCTCCCCCTTGGATGTGTGATGTGATAGCCAGTAACTTAACAAGATTCAACCTGAATTTACCATTCCAATTAACTATGCAAATCTTGTCGCTAAAAGTAGGGCATAGGACGATTTCGTCTTAACCTTAAACAAGGAAATATTTAGATCCAAGCTGAAATTTATATATTATTGGAAAGAGGATGAAAATTTTTTTCCAACAAGCTATTATTTGTAAGTATCTGACAAAGGATTAGAAAGTTATGCTATTTTGAAGTTCAAGAAGATTTGGCAAAAACCTAATTCCGCCGCCGATTTTCAAATTAACCTTAGACAAAGAAATACTAACCTCCTGATAAAACCCAAACAATGGTTGGAAAGAGGATTAAGAGAGCTTTCCAAAAAGATATAACTCGCAGAGATCCGACGAACGATGAGTGAGTTATGCTGGTTTGAAGTTTCTGCGAATTATGGTGGCTATAGGGAGGTATAGGGTTTTAGGCTCATACGAATTTGTAAATTTTCTATGAATGATTTTTGTGGGATTGGCTTCCTATTTATAATGAATGGGTACAGAATTATGATTACTACTTTTAATCACTTTATCATATTAAGATAATCTACCAGATAATTAAACTCTAAATTATCTTTCCTATTTTTAGGGTCTTTAATCTCTAAGGCAATTATCCACCTATAAGAACTTAGATCAAAGGGAATTTAAAACAAAGTTAACTACTAAACAATCTTACCAATTTCAGCTATCACACATCTTTTCACCTGCACTGGCTTCTGGACTTCTAAGACTCAAAATTAAGGGTCTGACATCCTCCCCTCCTTATAAGAATTTCGTCCTCGAAATTTCTAAGATAAGTACCTAATCAAACAAGTAAGGAAATTTTGCATGCATAGATTCCTCAGTCTCCCAAGACTGCTCCTCAATTTGGCCATTACGCCAAACAACTCGTACCATAGGCACGTTTCGACTGCGAAGCTGTCCACTTGACCGGTCTAGTATGGAAACTGGCTGTACGGGATAGGATAGGTCTTCAGCAACTTCAACTGGCGATTCTTTAAGCACATGAGCAGGATCTCGCATATACTTTTTTAGCATTGAAACGTTAAATACGTTGTGAATTCTTTTCATATTTGGAGGTAGTGCAAGTCGGTATGCAATAGGGCCGATTCTTTCAACAATGTCATATGGACCAATGTAGCGAGGTCTTAGCTTACCTCGCTGCTGAAAACGAAGGACTCCTTTCCATGGGGCGACTATAAAAAATACTTTTTCTCCTATCGCAAATTCCAGCTCCCTTCGTCGATTGTCGGCGTAACTTTTCTGCCGATCTTGGGCTGCTTTTAACCTTTGTCGAATCAAGCTTAATTGCTCTGTTGCTTGGTCAATTAATTCCGGATTGTCTAGGCGTCTTTTGCCTACTTCATTCCAGAAAATGGGGGTTCTGCAGCGTCTCCCATATAGTGCTTCATAGGGTGCCATACCGATGCTTACATGAAAACTATTATTGTAAGCAAATTCTGCCAATGGTAAACTTCGATCCCAGCCGGTCTGCTGGTCCAATACAGTCGCACGTAGCATGTCTTCAAGTGTCTGAATCGTCCTTTCTGATTGACCATCGGTCTGGGGATGAAATGCTGTACTGAAATTCAATCTCGAACCCAGTGCATTCTGGAATTTCTCCCAAAATTGTGAAGTGAAACAAGGGTCACAATCTGAAACAATAGAAACTGGTACTCCATGCAAACGAACAATCTCGTCCAAGTAACGAATTGCCAATTTTTCTGGTGTATCTGTTACACGTATAGGAAGAAAGTGTGCAGATTTCGTCAGTCGATCCACGATTACCCAAATGGCATTGTATCCTCGCTGCAATCTAGGCAAACTAGTCACAAAATCCATTGTGACGTGCTCCCACTTCCATTCTGGAATTGGAAGTGACTGAAGTAGACCAGCGGGTCTTTGATGTTCAATCTTTACTTGTTGACATACGAGGCATCGGGCAACGAATTCAGCAATATGACGTTTCATATTTAGCCACCAATACTGCCCCTTCAAATCTCGGTACATCTTAGTGCTTCCAGGATGAATAGCGAATTTCGAACTATGCGCCTCTGATAGAATAAGGTTACGAATATCAACATTTTGTGGAACACATACCCGGTTTCTAAAGACTAGTACTTCGTCATCTCGTATTCTGAAATCAAGAACTATGGCATCAACACCATCAGCAAGTTGCTTCCGAATTTCAGTAAATTTCGGATCCTCTAATTGTTGATTCCGGATTTCTTCAATTAAGGTAGGTGCGACTTCAATTCGTGCCAACAACGAACCAGAGAAATCGGTGCCAAGATGCACACGAGTAGTTTTCAATTCCAGCGTCATCGGTAGGTAATGGGTGCGTATGTAGGCCAAAATTGATGGGGAAGGAGGATAATACTTTTGGCTCAGAGCATCAGCAACAACATTCGCCTTTCCAGGATGATATTCGATGATTAAATCATAGTCTTTAATCAGCTCCTCCCATCTTCGTTGTCTCATATTCAATTCTTTTTGTGTAAGGAGGTACTTCAGGCTTTTGTGATCAGTAAAGATTCGACACGTCTCGCCGTATAAATAATGTCACCATATTTTTAAGGCAAATACCACGGCTGCAAGTTCTAGGTCATGTGTAGGGTAGTTCATCTCGTGCGGTCGCAATTGCCTTGAAGCGTAGGCAATGACTTTCCCATCTTGCATCAATACACATCCAAGTCCAGATTTTGACGCGTCGCTGTAAACCACATACTCCTTTCCGCAAACAGGTAAGGTAAGGATAGGTGCAGAAACTAACCGATTCTTTAGCTCGTCAGAACTTTGCTGGCATTTCTTGTTCCATACGAACAGCTCACCCTTGCGTGTCAGTTTTTTCAATGATCCGGCAAGTGATGAAAAATTTTCCACAAAGCGACGGTAGTATCCTGCTAAGCCTAGGAAACTACGAACTTCAAACACACTTCGCGGACGTTCCCAAGCAATCACGGCTTCAATCTTCTTTGGATCAACAAACACACCTTGGGCGGAAACAATATGGCCAAGGAAACTAACCTCAGGTAACCAGAATTCGCATTTCGAGTACTTTGCGAACAACCGTTGATCCTTCAGGCAAAGATAAAAGCAAACTAAGCAACCGTTGGCCTCTGGAGAAACCGATGAGGCGTAGATCCTACCTCTCTTATCTCTGAACAAGAAGCTACTCCTTTGCCTTTATTAAGTAAATCCGAATCACCTAAATTATCACCAGGCAAAGACAAAAGTAAACTAAGCATGCATATTCAATAGTCAATTGAATACCCTATTTCCTTACCAATACCACTCACCAAACCTATCAGAAAACCAGTGATCAGATGTTGCAGGTGCCTCCCCCTTGGATGTGTGATGTGATAGCTAGTAACTTAACAAGATTCAACCTGAATTTACCATTCCAATTAACTATGCAAATTTTGTCGTTAAAAGTAGGGCATAGGACGATTTCGTCTTAACCTTAAACAAGGAAATATTTAGATCCAAGCTGCAATTTATATATTATTGGAAAGAGGATGAAAATAACTTTCCAACAAGCTATTATTTGTAAGTATCTGATAAAGCATTAGAAAGTTATGCTATTTTGAAGTTCAAGAAGATTTGGCAAAAACCTAATTCCGCCGCCGATTTTCAAATTAATCTTAGACAAAGAAATACTAACCTCCTGAAACAATACAAACAATGGTTGGAAAGAGGATTAAGAGAGCTTTCCAAAAAGCTATTACTCGCAGAGATCCAACGAACGATGAGTGAGTTATGCTGGTTTGAAGTTTCTGCGAATTATGGTGGCTATAGGGAGGTATAGGGTTTTAGGCTCATACGAATTTGTAAATTTTCTATGAATAATTTTTGTGGGGTTGGCTTCCTATTAATAATGAATGGGTACAGAATTATGATTACTTTTTTTAATCACTTTATCATATTAATATAATCTACCAGATAATTAAACTCTAAATTATCTTTCCTATTTTTAGGGTCTTTAATCTCTAAAGCAATTATCCACCTATAAGAACTTAGATCAAAGGGAATTTAAAACAAAGTTAACTACTAAACAATCTTACCAATTTCGGCCATCACATATCCTTTCCTTCAGGAGAAAAATCATGTTTTCACCTACACTGGCTTCTGGACTTCTAGGACTCAAAATTAAGGGTCTTACAGATGCGTCGAAATCCAGACTTGGATGCGTACTGATGCAAGACAGGAAAGTCGTTTCTTATGCTTCCCGAAAATTACGACTGCATGAAAGCAACTATCCTACACAGAATTTGGACCTTGCAGCCGTGGTGTTTGTGTTGAAAATATGACGACATTACTTATACTGCGAGACATGCCGAATCTTCACCGACCACAAAAGCCTGAAGTACCTCCTCATGCAAAAAAAATTGAATATGAGACAACGAAGATGGGTGAAGCTGATTAAAGACTATGACTTGATCATCGAATATCATCCTGGAAAGGCAAATTTTTTTGCTGATGCCTTGAGCCGAAAGTTTCATCCTCCTTCCCCATCGGTTTTGGCTTACATGCGCATCCATTACATGCCTATGTTGTTGAATTTAAAAACTAATCGTGTGCATCTTTGCACTATCACGAATCGAAGTCACGCCGACCTTGATTGAGGAAATCCGGAATCAGCAATTAGAGGATCCAAAACTAAATGAAATTCGGAAACAACTTTCTGATGGTATTGATGCCATAATTCGTGATTTCAGAATACGAGATGATGAAGTGCTTGTTTTTAAAAACCGGGTATGTGTTCCTCAAGATGTTGATATTCGTAACCTTATTCTAATGGAGGCGCATAGTTCGAAGTTCGCTATCCATCTCGAAAGCACTAAGATGTACAGAAATTTAAAGGAGAACTATTGGTGGCCAAATATGAAATGCCACATAGCTGAGTTCATTGCACGATGCCTTATATGTCAACAAGTAAAGATTGAACATCAATGACCCGCTGGTCTACTGCAGTCACTTCTGTTTCCAGAGTTGAAGTGGGAGCATGTCACATTGGATTTTGTGACCAGTTTGCCTAGATTGCAGCAAGGATACGATGCCATTTGGGTAATAGTGGATCGATTGACGAAATCTACACACTTCCTTCCTATACGTGTGAAGGATACACCTGAGAAATTGGTTGTTCATTACCTAGACGAGATTGTTCGATTGTATGGAGTGCCAGTTTCCATCATTTCAGATTATGACTCTGGTTTCACCTCATGATTTTGGGAGAAATTCTAGAATGCGCTGGGTTCGAGATTGAATTTCAGTACAACATTTCATCCCCAGACCGATGGTCAATCAGAAAGGGCGATTAAAACACTCGAAGACATGTTACGTGCGAGTGTGTTGGACCAGCATACATTTGGGATCGATGTCTACCGTTGGCAGAATTTGCTTACGACAATAATTTTCATGTAAGCATCGGTATGGAACCTTATAAAGAAATATATGGGAGACGTTACAGAAGTCCCATTTACTGGAATGAACTAGGCGAGAGACATCTAGATAATCCGGAATTGGTTGATCAAGCAACGGAGCAGTTGAACTTGATTCAACAATGGCTAAAAACAGCCCAAGATTGGCAGAAAAACAACACTGATAATCGATGAAGGGAGATGGAATTTGCGGTAGGTGACAATGTGTATTTGAAGGTCGTCCCATGGAAAGGAGTCCTTTGTTTTCTACAGCGAGGTAAGCTAGCACCTCATTACATTGTTTCGTATGATGTTGTTGAGAGGATCGGCCCTGTTGCATACCGACTTGCCTTACCTCCAAATATGGAAAGTATTCACAATGTGTTTCACGTTTCAATGTTGAAAAAATATGTGCGAGACTCTACTCATGTGCTCGAAGAACTCGAGTCGAAGTTGTTGAAGACCTATCCTATCCCGTACAGCCAGTTGCCATACTAGATAGGTCAGTTCGACAGTTTCGCAATCGAATCGTGCCTATGATATGAGTTGTTTGGCGTAATGGTCAAATTGAGGAATAGTCTTGGGAGACTGAGGACTCTATGCATACAAAATTTCCTTACCTGTTTGCTTAGGTACTTGTGCTAAAATTTTGAGGATGAAATTCTTATGAGGGGAGGATGTGAGACCCTGAATTTTGAGTTTTAGAAGTCCAGAAGTTAATACAGGTGAAAAAACCATTTTAATCCTGAAGAAAAAGATGTATGATAGCAATATCTAGTAATTAATTTTGGTTTTAATTTCCTTTAATCTAGATCTTTATAGGTTGATAATTAGCTTAGAAATCAAAATCCTTAAAATTAAGAGGAGATAACTACAAAATTTTTTTCTGATAATTATCTTACATTAATCATGACTTTAAAATAGGGATTTTAATCCCATAACCATCTTATATAAATAGGAAGCCAGCCACACATAAATTTTATACATAAAACACACATAATTCGTAAAACCTAAAAACTTTACACCTCCCAATTTTGGCCGAAATCCGCTGGAACTTCAAATCAGCATAACTCTCTCATCCTTTGTCGGATTCTTGAAAATAATAGCTTGTTCATCCTCTCTCTAACCATTTATGGTTTATTATCTGGAAGTTAGTTTTTCTTTATCTAAACTTAAATCCTATTTCGATAGAATTGTCAAAATTTTCTTGAACTTCAAAATAGCATAACTCTCTCGTCCTTTGTTGGATTCTTCCAAAAGATAGCTTATTGGAAATATCTCTTCAACCTATTTCCATCCATCTTGCGTTTTTTGTTTGGAGGTTAGTTTTTCTTTTCCGAAAGTTCAATCATATTTCGGCAGGATTAGGTTTCAAGATTGTGTGATTCTGTCTTCAATTGATTTATTTTGTTGTTCCTCTTGTTCGTATGATTGTTTGGCATCAATTCATGTTATAAAATCATGAATTCATCTTTTAAATCTTTTCTATATATAAAATCAGTATGCCGTACCCTTGCCTTATTGTTGCTTATCTTGATCAATTGATTAATCTATTGGATTACGATCTTGTTTCTTTTGATTATATAAGTTATAAACACTTGATCCTTCTTTGTTAACATGAAATCGCAACCCTTACACCTTGCTAACATGAAATCGCAAATTAATGCTTAATGCCAAAATGTACATAGTTAAATTGGGGTAGTAATTCAGGTTGAATCTTGTTAAGTTTTTGGTTGTCACATCATACATCCAAAGGGGAGGAACCTGTGGCATCTGACCATTGGGTTCTAGTAGGTTTGGTGAGTAGAATTTGTCAAGAAATAGGGTATTTACTTGGTAATTGAGTATGCATGCTTAGTTTGGTTTTGTCTTTGCCTTATGATGTTATAGGTGGTTTGGAATTATTAAATAAGGGCAAAGGAATAGCTTCTTGTTTTGAGACAACAGAGGTAGGATCTATGCCTCATTGGTTTCTCTAGAGATCTCTATTGTTTGTTTGTTATTTTCTATACCCTCTCTTATTATCATTGCATGCGAATTGATTGTAGGATATATGTATGAATCATGGATTCAGATATGAATCCTATAGACCATACCAAACCGTTGAGTTAGGTTATGAGTGCCTGAATTGCATATAATTGTGTTATGACTTGATTGAAGATATCTTGTTGTAGTATTATGCTTTGTACTTTCTTGTATGTGCTGGTATGTGTTTGTGTATCAGCATTCTGTTCCGATGGCCATTCGGGGTAAGCACTGATGCTTCTTGAGAGAGGAGAGGCTTTTACTTGTATGGGAGTTGTATGGGTGGCAATCCCCAACATGCGCATGCTGGAAGCCTTGTCTTTGTGTGGCTTGGATGTCTGGTCCTTGTGTGGCTAGAAGCCTTGTCCTTGTGTGGCTGGAAGCCTTGTCCTTGTGTGGCTTGGATGCTTAGTCCTTGTATAGCTGGAAGCCTTGTGCTTGTGTGGCTTGGATGTCTTGTCCTTGTTTGGTAGGATGAATAGGTTTTCTGATTAGCTTGTGTGCTAACCTTTTACCCTTTGTGTAGTAAACCTTGGACAACACAGGTGGAAAGGGATGACCTTTCTTTCTTTCTAGTGCCGAGAGTAATCTGATGAGTTTTACCTGCCTGTGTACTTCTGATTTTCTGAAGTGTTGTAGTCCACCCTCAGCCTTAGTTTTGGCCCTATCCGTTTGATTGATTCTTGAATTGCGTGATGCCCATAGTTGTATAGGGATTGTGACGACCACCCCAATTCCTAACGATTACTATTTGCTCCGATTAAGGTCATCACCATCGTGAAACCCACATAAGCCCAAATGACACCTAGGACCTATCTAAATCTCACTAGGTTTACTATTAACTTTCGATTTTTAGCATGTTTATTCTAATATTTAACAACATTTGGAGCATGATATTGGACAGATATTCTGGTAACCTACGGAATGAATAAAACATCAGCGGAAGTCTTTAGATTAAATCACTGGGTTCATAACACACAAGTCCCATAGGGATCCTGTAACGACCCTAATTCCTAACTATTATTAATTGCTCCGATTAAGGTCATTACCGCCGTGAAACCCAAATAAGCCTAAATGACACCTAAGACCTACT
Source organism: Passiflora organensis (assembly GCA_019739055.1). NCBI lineage: Eukaryota > Viridiplantae > Streptophyta > Magnoliopsida > Malpighiales > Passifloraceae > Passiflora > Passiflora organensis. The sequence continues at coordinate 934,268 of JAEPBF010000303.1, forward strand.
TGAATCCCACCAGGCTTATCATGAACTACCAATTTTTAGCTTGTTAGTTTTATTGCTTATCAACAATTGGAGAATGACATTGGACACATGTTCTGGTATCATATGGAGTAAATAAAACATCAGCGGAAGTCTTAAATTAAATCTTTGGGTTCATAACACACAAGTCCCATAGGGATCCACATAACCAGCAAGAAATTCTTCATCAAGGTTCGGAAATAGCAAGTAAAGAAGAGTGCTTAAAATAAACCAGAAAGTTTCCCAATCATTCATGTTATATGCACAAGTAACAAGTATGCAAATGTGATGCGATATCGCCCCGCCGTGCAGCCTTGATCTCACACCCTGGTACCACGAACAGTGAATGTACCTAAGCCTGAAACTATTAAAGGTGTCTAATCGTATAAATCAAACTGACAAGAACTGGACTGATTTACCTCGGGGTGACTTTCCGAGACGGTAAGGAGGCGTAGCAGCATCGGGGGAGTCCTATTAAACCTCTATTCCATCAAGAAAAACAAGGCACACTAAAAGCGGGTCTTTAAGAAACCAACCTGAAAGTAGGAAACTTTCCAAGGGATGATATATCATCATAGGCCAGCCAGGAGAAAAATCGCTTTCTTTCCAAAGAGATTCATGAGTTCCAACTCTTCCGTATAGCCGTCTTGATGAGGGCAAGACTCAAATATGGAATAAGGAAAGCAATGGCATCGATTAGAAAGAACATTCTAGATGGAAAGATATGTCTTGTGACCTACGAGCCAAGAATGAAGAAAGAAAAAGAAAGTAGAGTGATATGTGTAGAAGGTGAGCAGTTTCGATGTTCATGATCACGTGACAGAGATAATCCATGTGGTGGCTCAAAAAAAAAGATTTGAAAGGATGACTTGGAAAACTGAGCAGTCTATGGGAGAGTAGTACCCGTAGTTGTTTGAGGCACAAGGTAACTGAATTTGGAAGATGAAATTCTTATGAGGAGGGAAGGATGTGAGACCTCATCTCTCCGCGTGCCTAGTTAGCATGACCATAGAGTAAGAGTGTTCGATTTTGATCCATTGTCAGTAGCTGACCAGTTTGTCCGAGGTTGTGAGACCCTGAATTTTTAGTCTTAGAAGTCCAGAAGCCAGTGTAGGTGAAAAGACCATTTTTCCCCTGAAGAAATAGATGTTTGATAGCCGAAAATGGTATGGAATGTCTAGTAATCATTTATAGTTTCATTTTCCTTTGATTTGTTTCCTTAATAGTTCAAACTTACCTTAGGAGATAAAATTTTTAAAATTAAGGAAGGATAACTCCAGAACTAAATTCTAATGATTATCTTACCTTATTTAGTTTTTAAAGTAGGGAAATTAATCCCATAAAAAACCTATATAAAAAATAGCTGGCCACACTTGTCCACACACACCAAAAACAAACAAAATTTGTCAAACCTCATACCCTATTGCTGCCGAAATTTCCTTGATCTTCATCCTAGCATAACTCTCTCATCCTTTGTCAGAATTCTGCAAATAATAGCTTGTTGGAAAGATCTTTCTATACTCTATCTAACTATTTTGAGTTTTCCAGCAGAAGGTTAGGTTTTCCTTGTTGAAATTCAAGTCGTAATTCGTCAGTTTTGGTGTCAAAATTGTGTGATTTCTTCTTCAATTGATTTCTGATGCTGTTCCTTTTGATTATATGATTATTTTGCATCCATTCATGTTATAATATCATGAATTCATCATTTGAATCTGCGGTATACATGAAATGGATATGCCCTACCCTTTGCCCTATTGTTGTCGATTTTCATCAATTGATTAACTTTCTGATCTGGTTTCTTTTGATTATATGTGTTATGAACACCTAATCTTTCTTTGTAAACATGAAATTTCAACCCATATGACTTGTATACATGAAATCGCAATTTATCCTATTATATTATTCTTAGTGCAAAAATTTGTATGGTTGATTGGGATGGTAATTCAGGTTGATTCTTGTTAAGTTCTTGGCTATCACATCACATATTTGAGGGGGAGGCATCTTCGGAATCTGATCACTGTTTTTGGATAGATTTGGTGAGTGGAATTGGTAAGGAAATAGGGTATTCAATTGGTTATTGAGTATGCATGCTTAGTTTGGTTTTTTCTTTGCCTTATGATGTTATAGGTGGTCCGGATCCCTTGAATAAAGGAAAAGGAATAGCTTCTTATTGATAGACAAGAGAGGTAGGAGCTATGCCTCATCGGTTTCTTTAGAGATCTGTGTTGTTTGCTTATTGATTTCGATGCATATACTTGTTGTTGATTGTATTCGCATATGTTGGATAGTGTATGCTCGAATTACAGATTGAAATATGATCCTCTAGGCTATACTGAACCTTTGAGATAGGTTATGAATGCCTAATTTGCATGTGTTTTGTGTATTAAACAAAATGATTGTGTTCTAACATGGTTGAGGATACCCTGTTGTGGTATTGTGCTTTGTGTTTACCTGTGTGTGCTTGTACGTTTTCGGCCCATTTGATATTTTCTGAGCTCAATTACCCATGTTTAGCCCAATTAATTATTTTAACTCATTTTTTCATGTTTATTGATTTTAAAACCCATTATGGCCCACTCACGACATATTTGACATTTTAAAATAACCAGTTCGGAATTTTTCTGAGATTTTAGGCCTGGGTATAATTTTTTTAAGTGTTGGAATAGTAGCCTACCCTTCTCTCCCGTTCTCCCTCCCTAAAGCAATCGATCAAATTTTGTCAATTTTCTTTCGATGAAAACCACCAGGCTTCATCCTTAAACACTTTTCTAACCTCCCGTGGTAGATTTCCACTATTAGTTTTGGATCGAGAGGTTTGAATCGGATCGTTCTTTCTTTAAGAGCATTTTTGGGAATTTTTTGGTAAATGCTCTAAATCTTCGTTTCCGTTATCAATTTTTGGTTTTCTTAGTTTGCTATCGATATTTCTAAGCTGGCTTGGTGGTTTGGATCTTTCGAAATAGTCTCTTTATCTGTGGGTGAGCATTTTGGGTTTTTTAGCAATTTCAGTAATTCGTGAGTTTTGTGATTTTTGTAGAATTGATGAAATTAGTGGTTTCTATTGCTTGGGTTAGTTGATTTATGAGTTTTGGAGCATATTTGGAGACTGAGAAACCCAATCGTGTGATCGGGTGAGCTAGGGTGTCGATTTGGAGCCGAGAGTGGTTTGTGTAAATTTTGGGCATTCCGCCTGTCTATTGAGTTTCTGGATTTTTGAGCTGAGAGTGTATTGTTAGAGTAAGATGTGTGTTAGTTTGAGCATCATTGGGGTCTCTTAGGGTTCGCTTTCAGTTATGAGTCATTTAGCCAACTTTTTTTATTTTAGTGTTTATGCATGCTTTGGTTTGGTTTATGTGATTAGACAGTGCTAGAGCGGTCGATAAAGGGAAAGTTATTGCTGTTGAGTTTTCTACATGACAAGAGGTGGGAGCTTATGTTTCATTTTCTTACACGGAATCATTTTATATTTTGAATAAAAATGCAGAATATGCTTGATTTTGAATGGAGGCTATGCGTGCATGGTGTATAGCATTTATTTTAGCTTCATGATATTGCTTGCCACGATTTGGGTGCATAAACTATGTGTTTGAACTATTAAGCTTGTTGGTTTTGTAATTATGCATGTTGAGTGGGTATGTAATCTGACATTTGAAACCGTTCAATTGTTTATGTTGTACCAATGCGAGTGATTGTGTTGGAACCTTTTGATATGAGTGTTTTGTGTCTTGTGAGGTGCTTTTTGCTACCAAGAAACCTTGGTAAGAATCCAGAGGGTTTGAGCGAGTTTTGGGAGCATTCCAGGTTATTTTCAAGGTGAGTAACTCGTCGAAGACGAGTACACGCTCGTGTAATTTCCTTGAAGCCCATATACTGTTCTGGATAGAATAGTACACGACCTATGTAGGGGAGTACACGGCCGAGTAAATGTACATGGCCGTGTAAATATACACGGCTTACACAGGTTATACATGCCCGTGTACTCAGACCGTGTACTTGTACCCTTGCAAGTGATTGTGTTGGAACCTTTGATTTGAGTGTTTTGTGGCTTGTGAGGTGTTTCTCGCTGTTGAGAAACCTTGGTAAGAGATTGAGCGAGTTTTGGGAGTGTTCTAGGTCATTTTCAGGGTGGGTAACTTGTCCAGGACGAGTACACTCTCATGTAATTTCCTAGGAGCCTGTGTACTATTCTGGACAAAACAGTACACAACCTATGTAGAGGAGTACATGGTCGTGTAAATGTACACGGCCGTGTACTCATACCATGTACATATACAACCATTGTACTCAGGCCTTGTAAATGCACACGACCGTGTACTTAGGCCATGTAAATATACACGACCTACACAGGTTGTACACATCCATGTACTCAAGCCATGTACTTGTACACAACCTGTTCCAAAAAGTACATAGCCGTGTACTAAGGCTGTGTTCCACTTTGTCCGAATAGAGAGAAATGCTTCTTACCTAAGGATGTTGAATAGATGGATTATTTATATGTGGATTAGGTAAGCACAAAATCCAAACAGAGGGGAATATAGCTTACCTAATGTTATTGTATGGTGGGTTATGATTGAGTGCAATAGTGTGATTTTTCCACTCAGTTTCGGATAACATTGGTATTAGGGGATTTATTGGTATTTTGTAAACAAAAATTTAACTGACAGTGGGCTTTCAGTTTCCTTTTAGCAGTGGTTATTTGAAAGTGTTTTGTGATCCACCTCTATAGGCTTTTGGGGCATAGTAGCTCATGTGATGATGTTGTGTGCTATGAGTTTATGGAACCTATTGAACTGGCCTTTATTACATTGTGTTTTACAATTCATGCATTATACTTAATACCTTGTGAAATGCATTGATGTGCACATTAAGTATGCATGGATGGTAATGGTGATTTAAATTAATAATTTTATAATTAATTTTTTGTATGCCTCTATTCCACCGGATATACTCATGACAGTATAACTTCCACTGAGGTCTTTGATCTCACTTCCTCTTATTTATATTTTCAGAGCTAGTTCTTTTTCCATCGTCGTGCAGCTTTGACGTTGTGTTTTCCTAGTGTTGGTCTTAGGGCTGGACTATTGCAGTTGCATGTCTTGGAAACTCGAATGTTTTGTGTTTCGACATTTTTAAACTTTACTGATATACATGCTTGTTTTAGACTATCTTTGTTGTTATGGATATGTTGTGGGCTTGTTTTTTGGTTTTAATACTCTACTCGCATGTATGACACGTATTCTTTTTTATGATTTGAAATGGGTGCCTTGGACATTTTTTGTGTGGATCCATATAGGCTTGTGTGTATGGTCTCTTATCTAGCATGTTTGGGGCTATGTGGCCTATTATATATGATTTAAAGACTTCTGTTGTATGTGTGTGCATACTCCATTGATTGTTTTATGCCAAGTACATTTTGTAATATGCCATGCTCCTTTTAAAAAGGAAAAATTTAAATTGGTATTCTTTTTTGGGAATTTGGAATTGATAAGTTAGTGTGAGCCTTGTGTGGTTTTGATTAATCCACGTGTTGGGTTGATTGGAACTACATGGCGATGAGGGTCTTCATAGCCTTTGGTGACTGGTTGTATTTCATGCATTATTAGGCTTTCAAAGTAAAAGCTATACATGTGTGCTCCTAGGAACGACTTGGAATTGACGGTTAAAGTTTGGCCAAGCAAGATAAGTAGATGGAATTCTAGTATAAAGGAATATTGCTTACCTAATTTTGTTTTATAGATGGATTATATACGTGTGGATAAGGTAATTATATAGAATCTCAGTAGAGGGGAATATTGCTTAACGAATGTTGTTATATGGATGGATTATACATATGTGGATAAAGTAAGTACATGGAATCCCAGCAGGGGGAATATTGCTTACTAAATATTATTATATGGATGGATTATATGTGTGGATAAGGTAAGTACATGGAATTCAAGTAGAGGGGAATATTGCTTGCATATTCTTGTTATATGGATGGACTTTATATATATGGATAAGGTAAGTACATGATATCCCAGCAGAGGGGAATATTACTTACCGAATGTTATTATATGGATGGATTATATGTGCGAATAAGGTAAGTACATGAAATTATAGCAGAGGGGAATATTGCTTACATAATCTTGTTATATGGATGGATTATATATATGTTGATTGTGATTGACTAAATTTGTTGTGACTTAGCAGGCCATGTGTTTATATATGTGTGAATTGTGATTGCCTAAATTTGTTTTGACTTACCAGGCTATGTATTTATATACGTGTGAATTGTGATCGAGTGTGATAGTGTGATTTCTCTACTCAGTTTCGAATAACATTGGCAGTAGAGGATTTATGTGTATCTAGTAAACGAAAAATTAACTGCTAGTGGACTTTTGGCTTTCCGTTAATGGGGGTTATCTGAAAGTGCTTTGTGATCCACCCTGATAGGTTTTTAGGATATAGTACCCCGTGTGACGATGTTATATTCTGTGAGTTTATGAAACCTATTGGGCTGGACTTTATTGCATTGTGTTCACAATTCATGGATTATACTTAATAGCTTGTGAAGTGCATTAATGTGCATGTTTAGTATGCATGGATGCTAACGATGACTTAAAGTAACTGTCTTATAACTGATTTTTCTTATGTCTCCGTGGCCATATTGTTTCCGCCCTATGTGTCCTTGTTGATCCTAAGAAGATTGAAGCTGTAGTTGCTTGGAAACCCCCGCGAACTATATTTGAAGTTCATAGTTTCCTTGGTTTAGTCGGATACTACCATCGCTTTGTGAAGAATTTTTCACCGCTTGCCGAACCATTGACGAAATTAACGCGCAAAGGAGAGTCGTTCATATGGAGCGAGAAATGCCAGCGAAGTTTTGAAGAGTTGAAAAAAGGATTGGTTTTTGCACCAATCCGCACCTTACCAGCCGGAGGGAAGGAATACATGGTGTACAGTTAAGTGTCAAAATCCGGACTTCGATGTATATTGATGTAAGAAGGGAAAGTCGTCGCCTATGCTTCCAAGTAATTGCGACCGCACGAAAACAATTATCCCACTTTGCATTGAAAATTTGGCGACATTACCTGTACGGAAAGATGTGCAGAATCTTCACCAATTATAAAAGCTTGAAGTACCTCCTCATGCAAAAAGAATTGAATATGAGACAACGAAGATGGGTGGAGTTGATTGCAGACTACGATTTAATCATTGAATATATCATCCTAGAAAGGCGAATGTTGTTGCTGATGCCTTGAGCCGAAAGTTTTATCCTCCTTCCCCATCGGTTTTGGCTTATATGCGCACCCATTACATGCCTTTGTTGGTGGAATTGAAAGCTACCCGTGTACATCTTGGTACTGATTTTTCTGGTTCGTTGTTGGCACGAATCGAAATCACACCTACCTTGATTGAGGAGATCCGGAATCAGCAATTAGAGGATCCAAAACTAATTGAAATTTGGAAGCAACTTTCTGATGGTGTTGATGCCATAGTTCATGATTTCAGAATGCGAGATGACGAAGTACTTGTCTTAAGAAACCGGGTATGTGTTCCACAAGATGTTGATATTTATAATCTTATTTTATCTGAGACGCATAGTTCAAAGTTCGCTATCCATCCTTGAAGCATTAAGATGTACCGAGATTTAAAGGAGCAGTATTTGTGGCTGAACATGAAATGTCACATTGCTGAGTTCATTGCCCGATGCCTCGTATGTCAACAAGTAATGATCAAACATCAAAGACCCGCTGGTTTACTACAGTCACTTCCAATTCCAGAATGGAAGTGGGAGCATGTCACAATGGATTTTGTGACCGGTTTGCCTAGATCGCAGCAAGGATACGATGCCATTTGGGTGATCGTAGATCTATTAACGAAATCTGCACATCCTTCCTAGACGTGTGATGGATACACCAGAAAAATTGGTTGTTCGTTACTTGGACGAGATTGTTCGATTGCATGAAGTGCCAGTTTCTATTATTTCAGATCGTGACCCTCGTTTGACATTACGATTTTGGGAGAAATTCCAGAATTCGCTGGGTTAGAGATTGAATTTCATTACAGCATTTTATCCTCAGACTGATGGTCAATCAGAAAGGACGGTTCAGATGCTCAAAGATATGCTACATGCGAGTGTGTTGGACCAGCATACCTGTTGGGACCGATGCCTACCATTGGCAGAATTTGCCTACAACAATAGTTTTCATGTAAGCATCGGTATGGCACCTTATGAAGCACTGTATGGGAGATGTTGCAGAACACCCATTTGCTGGAATGAAGTAGGAGAGAGATGCCTAAACAATACAGAATTAATTGATCAAGCAATAGAGTTGTTGAACTTGATTCGACAACGGCTAAAACCAATCCAAGCTCGGCAGAAAAGCTATGCCAATAATCGACAAAGGGAGCTGGAATTTGTGATAGGTGACAAGGTGTTTTTGAAGGTCGCCCCGTGGAAAGGAGTTCTTCGTTTTCAGCAGCTAGATAAGCTAGCACCTCGTTACATTGGTCCATATGACATCGTCGAGAGGATTGGCCCTGCTGCATACTGACTTGCCTTACCTCCAAATGTGGAAATAATTCACAACGTGTTTCATGTTTCAATGTTGAGAAAGTATGTGCAAGACTCAGCTCATGTGCTCAAAGAACCGCAAGTCGAAGTTACTAAAGACCTATGCTATCCCGTACAGCTAGTTGCCATACTAGATCGGTCAGTTCGGCAGCTTCGTAGTCAATGCATGCCTATGGTACGAGTCATTTGCCGAAGTGGCCAAATTGAGGAACAGTCTTGGGAGACTGAGGAATCTATGCATGTAAAATTTCCGTACTTGTTTGCTTAGGTACTTGTGCTAAAATTTCGAGGATAAAATTCTTGTAAGGAGGGGAGGATATGAGACCCTGAATTTTCAGTCCTAGAAGTCCAGAAGCTAGTGTAGGTGAAAAAACCATTTTGCCTCTGAAGAAGAGGATATGTGATGGCTGAAAGTGGTAAGGAATATCCAGTAATTATTTCTGATTTTAATTTCCTTTAATTTGGTTCTTTACTGGTTGATAATTACTTTAGAAAATAAAAATCCTAAAATTAAGAGAGTATAGTTACTGAATTTAATTTTGATAATTATCTTACCTTAATCTATTTTTTAAAGTAGTTAAGTTCATCCCATAACTACCCTATATAAATAGGAAACTAACCACACTTAAACCTCACACAGAAAATATACAAAATTCCTCCAACCAAAAACTCTACACCTCCCTATTTCTGCCGAAATCTGCTGGAACTTCAAATAATCATAACTCTCTCATACTTTGACGGATTATCTCAAATAATAGCTTGTTGGAAATTTCTTTCTGTTCGCTTTCCAAATATCTTGGGTTTTTCATTTGGGGGTTAGTCTTTCTTTGTTAAAAGTTAAATCGAATTTTAGCGGAATTGGCAAAATCTGCTTGAACTTCAAAATAGCTTAACTCTCTCATCCTTTGTCGGATTCTTGCGAATAATAGCTTGTTGGAAAGCTCTTGTCATCCTCTTTCCAACCATCTTGGTTTTTTCAACTTAAGGTTAGTTTTTCTTTATCCTAAGATAAGTCAAATTTCGACGGGATTAGGTTTCAAGATTGTGTGATTCTGCCTTCAATTGATTTCTTTTGTTGTTCTTCTTGTTCGTATGATTGTTTGAAATCCATTATTGTTGTAAAATCATGAAACCTTCGATTTTTTTCTATATATGGAATAATTATGCCCTACCCTTGTCATATTATTGCCTATCTTGATCAATTCATTAACCTACTGGATTCCGATCTTGTTTCTTTTGATTGTACAAGTCATAAACACTTAATCCTTCTTTGCTAACATGAAATCTCAAATTATCTTGTGTCCTATGCTTAGTGCAAAAATATACATATTTAAATTAGGGTGGTAATTCAGGTTGAATCTTGTTAAGTTCTTGGCTATCACATCACACATCCAAAAGGGAGACACCTGCAGCATCTGACCACTGGTTTCGGATAGGTTTGGTGACTGGAATTGGTAAGGAATTAGGGTATTCAATTGGTTATTAATATGCATGCTTAGTTTGGTTTTGTCTTTGCCTTGTGATGCTATAGGTTTTGGCTTATACAGAGTGAAAGAAAATATCAGCGGAAGACTTATATTAATACTCAAAACAAGTTGAAACATAACATACAAGCACCATAGGAATCTCAAAACATCAACCAATAGTATCATGTATATTTCTACCACATAGAAGCAGGGAATCCTAATGTCCAGACTAGAACTGGGCTATAGGGCATCTTGATGTCCAGCCCTGAACTGGCCTACAAGGCATCCTGATATCTAGACTTGAACTGGCCTACAAGGCATCCAGCGAGCTCTTGTTGGGAATAACCACCTATAAACCTCCTGGTTCGGTAAGCATCTCCCTAGGAGCAACAACACTTACCTCGCATACACAACAACACTTACTTGGTTCGGCCAGCGACAAAGAGATCCTTCAAACAAAGCACAAATAAGGCACATACACACATACACACATACACACATAGTACATGCATACACAAATCACAACAAAGGATCCTCAATCAAATCACAATACAAATCAAAGATCAATCCTTAAAGTTATAATCGAATTAGGCAACCTATTTCCCTAGTAATTTCTGAGATTAACACTTAGGTAAACTAATCAATTGCGCACTCAATCCAAAGTTAATCAAACCGAAATCAACAATCAAACAAGCATACAATCAGAAGGTAACCAAAGGAACCGACGAGGCACAGATCCTACCTCTCACGTGTCTGAATCAGATGAAATCCTTTGCCTTTCCAATAAGATCAGAATCTCTTAAACAATCACAAGGCAAAGACCACACAATACGAAGCCATAACATAATTAAAAACCAAAGGGATTGGGAATCCTTAAAAATTAACCTACCAGAATCCAGCGATCAAGATGTATTAATATCTTCCCCTTGAATGTGTAATGTGATGGCCAAAAACTCGGCAAGTATTAACTTGATTATTCACCCTAATTCAAATATACAAATTTTGGCAACATTATAAGGTTTATAGGGAAAATTGTGATTTCAACATTAGAGAGATTAGAGGTTGCGATTTTATAAAATTAAGAAAGGAGTAGGTTCCAATTACTCAAAGAACTAAAAGGAACAAAATCTGAAACCAATAGATAAGTCAATTGATCAAATTTTGGCAAATATAGGGTTAAGAATAGGGCATGTCGATTTCTTCAAAAAGAAAAATAAAAGGACCGAATTCATCATAACATAACAAGGATAGCCACCAAACATTCAAACGATGAAGTTGCACAGAAACAGAAACCAACAGGGGGTTGAATCAAAAGAAATTCAGTTAATCATCCTAGAAAACTGCGACAATGAAATTAAAAGGAAAACACTAACCTTTTGCTTGTGAAACCAAGATAATAAGATGTATAATGAAGAGAGAATTCGAACAAGCTATCACATGCAGAAATCTGATGAGGGATAATCAATTTCAGTAAGGGTTTAGGGAGAAGAAATTTTGGTCAAGATAGAGGGGGAGAGAGTTTTTTTTTTTTGTTAAAAGAAGAGAATAGTTGTGTGCTAGATACGGTGGCCGGCCATGTTAATTTATAAGGTTTAAAGGAGGTTTAATTAAGAGATAATTCTCTACTTTTAAGCTTAGAAGGATAAGATATGATTAAAGGATAATTCTATTAAAAGGATTGTTTTATTAAAAGGATAATTCTATTAAAAGAGTAATCTAACTAAAAGAAAGAATTATCTAATACTTTGGATAATAAAGAATAAAATTAAGGATAATTAACCAGAATTAAAACAGGAAATACTCGGCAACAACCATTTTAGGCTGTCACGCATTCATTTCTTCAGTGGAAAAATAGTCATTTTAGCTGCATCAACTCTTGGACTTCCTGGACATCTAACTAGGAAGGATCGGGGTCTCACACAAACGGAGATTGTCAACATGGGTTAACCTTTGCTTTCGGAAATGCTAGTGTGGGCTATATTTTCATAAAAGTAAAACTAGACACTGGTGGACCCTGAACACTTCCTGATCAAAAATTGGACAAATGTTTCTTAGCCGACTTTCCAGCCTGAATTTTAAAAGAAAACATATGAGTGCTTTTCAATTCACCTTGTTGTTTTTATGTTTGATATGGTTTGAGATTTAGTTTCATTTTTTTTTTATTCAAGGTTTACCCTTCAATATGGTTTTCATTTACGGTTTATATATGTATTTGTGGTCCCTATTTCTTTCACTTGGATATTTAACTAACTGGTTTAGTACTGTCCAGATTGTGCAACAAGAGCATGTTGTCAGTCGTCTGCCTCTCGTGGTTGATCTTAGAATGGCCTGATTATAGGTTTGATCAGCATTCTGTTTGATTTGTAAATATGAACCGAACCATATTTTTTTTTCTTACACTTACGATTACCATTTTAATTGTATACCTGATTTTTCTGGTGCTTGACTTTTATGGATTTTACTGGTTATGAAATACATGTTGTTTGGTTGGGCACTGATTGAAAAAGGCATATTTTACCAAGGCATGGTTTCACCCTACATATTATTTAGTTCCGTTGTAGATTTTATGGTTTTGTTTTTCTAGCCTTACCGGGTTTTAAGAGTAGCAAGGTAATTACTATTCTTAGGGTTTTGTGGTGAAGGTGTTTACCCCTAGAGTGGGGTATGGGTTGTGACATCTTTTTGGTGGTAGGGGAGCACCAAATTTGGGTTTAAACCAAATATTTTTGTGATGGATTGTTTCAAAATAAAATATTTTAAAGATTATTTTTGGACTTCGCGAAAATGTTTTAAAACTGGTCCAGTGGTTAATCAAATTTGTTATGTAAGGACTCCAAATCCTAACCTATTATTAATTGTTCCGATCAGGGGCATTACCACCATGAAACTCAAACAATCCTAAGAATCAGACATATCTGAATTCCAGAAGGTTTACTTATCAAATTCTCGATTTTTAGCATGTACATTCGTTATGTTTATTAGTTATTGGAGCATGATATTGGACATGTATTATGATATCATATGGAGTGAATAAAACATCAGCTGAAGTTTTTAAATAAAACTAATGAATCCACAACTCACAAGTCCCATAAGGATCCAAACATCTAGTAAATTAATTCCCAAAATAAAACGGAAACAAGTATAGAAGGAACCTTGAAAACTAGAAAAATAGTTCAATCATAATTCATGTTATATGCGCAAGCAATCAAGGAATAGGTATGCTAATGTGATGCAATATCGCCCCGCCGTGCAGCCATGATCTCACACACTTGTACCACGGATAGTGGATGTACCTAATCCTGAAAAATGGTGAATACAATAGGATGAGATTACAAGAATCTCAGTAGGGTCACAACATCATAAGATTTAAAAAAATCTTAAACGTAAATCTCCCGAACAACATTAGATCATTCCTATACATCTATAGGTATCACGCAATTCAAAAATCAATCAAAGGGATAGGGCCGAAACTAAAGCTGAGGGTGGACTGCAAACACTTCCTAAAATCAGAAGTACACATGCAGGTAAAACTCATCAGATTGCTCTCGGCAATAGGAAAAAGAAAGGTCATCCCCTTCCACCTGTGTTGTCTAAGGCTTACTATACAAAGGGTAAAAGGTTAGCACACAAGCTAATCAGTAAGCCTATTCATCCCGCCACACAAGGACAAGACATCCCAAGCCACACAAGGACAAGGTTCCCAAACCACACAAGGATAAGGACATCCTGCTACACAAGGACAAGACTTCTAGCTACACAACGACTAGAGATCTAGCGCGTGCATACGAGTAAGAGCCTCCCCTCTCCCAAGGAGCATCAGCGCTTACCCCGAATGGCCATCGGAACAGGATCCTGACACACAAATATGTACAAGTACACACAGGTAAGAACAAGCACAATACCATAACAGGGTATCCTCAATCATGTCAAAACATAATTAGCTTATTCAATTCACATATCATATGCAATTGGGGCACTCAAAACCTAACTCAAGGGTTCGGTATAGCCTATAGGATTCATATCTTGATTCGCAATTCTTGCACATATCCTACAATCAATTCGCATGCAATAATAACAAGAGCATGCATCAAAAATAACAAAAGAACAATAGGGATCTCTAGAGAAACTGATGAGGTATAGATCCTACCTCTCTTGTCTCTGAATAAGAAGCGATTCTTTTGTCCTTATTTAATAATTCTGAACCACCTATAGTATCACAAGGCGAAACAAAACTAAGCATGCAAACTCAATAACCAATTGAGTACCCTATTTGCTTACCAATTCCACTCATCAAACCTATCAGAAACTAGTGGTCTGATGCCGCAGGTGCCTTCCCTTTTGATGTGTGATGTGATAGCCAAGAATTTAACAAGATTCAACCTGAATTACCACCCAATTTAACTATTTATATTTCAGTACTAAGCATAGGACACAAGATAGTTTGCGATTTCATGTTAGCAAGGTTTAATGTAATGACCCCAATTCCTAACTATTACTATTTGCTCCGATTAAGGTCATCACCATCGTGAAACCCAAATAAGCCCAAATGACACCTAGGACCTATCTGAATCTCACTAGGCTTAACATTAACTTTCGACTTTTAGCATGTTTATTCTACTGTTTAACAACATTAGGAGCATGATATTAGACAGATATTCTGGTAACCTACGGAGTGAATAAAACGTCAGCGGAAGTCTTTAGATTAAATCATTGGGTTCATGAAACAAAAACCCATAGGGACCCAAATAACCAGCAAGAAATCCTCCAACATAATTCGGAAATAGCAAACAAAAGAGGGTTCTTAAAATAAACCAGAAAGTAGCCCAATCATTCATGCTATATGCTCAAGTAAACAAGGAACAAGTATGCAAATGTGATGCGATATCGCCCTACCGTGCAGCCTTGATCTCACACACTGGTACCACGGACAGTGGATGTACCAAAGCCTGAAAAATAGTAAAAACAACTGTAGGAGATTATAATAATCTCAGTAGAGTCACAACATCATAAGATCTGCAGAAACCCTAAACACAAATCTCCCAATTCATAATAGATCATTCCTAAACAACTAAAGGGGATCATGCAATTCAAGAACCACTACAACCACTTCTATGGTTGAGGGAGGACTACAACCACTTCTGAAAAATCAGAAGTACACAAGTAGGTAGAACTCATCAGATTGCTCTCGGCAATGAAGAAGAAAGGCCATCCCCTTCCACCTGTGTTGTCCAAAGCTTACTGCACAAATGGTAAACGGTTAACACTCAAGCTAATCAGTAAACCTAGTAAGTTGTCTTGCCACACAAGGAAAAGTCTTCCCAAGCCACACACGGACTATGGCATCCCAAACCACACAAGGATAAGGGCTTCCTGCCACACAAGGACAGGGTTTAGTTATCTTGCCACACAAGGACAAGTCTTCCAAAGCCACACACAGACTAGGGCATCCCAAACCACACAAGGATAAAGGCTTCCTACCACACAAGGAAAGGGTTCCGGCCACACAAGAACCAGACATTTTGCTCGTGCATGCTGGGGTTTGCCACCCATACAATTCTCATACTAGTAAGAACCTCTCCTCTCCCTAGGAGCATAAGTGCTTACCCGGAATGGCCACTGGAAAAGGATTCTGACACACAAACAAGTATAAGCACACACAGGCAAGTACAAAGCATAATACCATAACAGTGTATCCTCAATCATGTCAGAACACAATCAACATATTCAATTCACATAATGTATGCAACTTAGGCATTCAATACCTAACTCAAGGGTTCAATATAGCCTATGAGATCCATATCTCAATCTGAAATTCATACTCTCACCCATAATCAAATCGCATACAATACAACAAGAGCAGGTATCAAAAATATCAAGAAAATAATAGGGGTCTCTAGAGAAACTTATGAGACGTAGATCCTACCTCTCTTGTCTCTGAACATGAAGCTACTCCTTTGCTTTTACTATGTAATTCTGAACCACCTATATCATCACCAGGCAAAGATGAAAACAAAGTAAGCATGCATATTCAATAATCAATTGAATACCTTATTTCCTTACCAATTCCACTCACTAAACCTATCAGAAATCAGTGATTAGATGCTGCACCCTTGGATGTGTGATGTGATAGCTAGGAACTTAACAAGATTCAACCTGAATTACCATTCCAATTAACTATGCAAATTTCGTCGCTAAGAGTAAGACATAGGACAATTTCGACTTTAAGCATATAGAAGTTTGAAAGAAAGAAATTGATGATCATACATCATGAAAAGATGTTAAGCAATCATAAGAACACGGAAAAAGACAACAAAAATAAATTGAAGACAAAAACTGTAAAAATCTAAAATCCTAATTCCGTCGCCGATGAAAACCTATTTCCGTCGCCGATTTTCAACTTACCTTAGACAAGGAAATATTTATGTAAAAAAAAAAAATATATATGGTTGAAAAGAGGATGAAGAGAGATTTCTAACAAGCTATTATTTGTAGAAATACAACAAAAGATGAAAGAGTTATGCTATTTTGAAGTTCAAGAAGATTTGGCAGTACCACCAAGTTTCAACTTAAGCTTAGACAAGGAAATGTTTATGTCCAAACAAAAAAACATATATGGTTGGAAAGAAGATGAAAAAAGGTTTGCAACAAGCTATTATTTTTAGTGATATAACAAAAGATGAAAGAGTTATGCTATTCTGAAGTTCAAGAAAAATTGGCAGTGCCGTCAAATTTCAACTTAACCTTAGAGAAATAAATACTAACCTCCTGACAAAAATCAAAAGATAGCTGGAAAGAGGATGAAAAATATTTTCCAACAAGCTATTTATTTGCAGGGATCTGACAAATGATGAGAGAGTTATGCTGGTTTAAAGTGTCAGCGAATTTTGGCAGTTATAGAGAGGTGTAAAGGGTTTAGGCTATACGAGTTCTGTGTGTTTTTTATGAATGATTTTTGTGGATTTGGCTTCCTATTTGTAGTGGATGAGTATGGAATTAAGATTACTACTTTAAAGCCTTTATTAAAGTAAAATAATTATCAGATTTTAATTCTTTAATTATCTTTCCGTATTTTTAGGAATTTTAATTTCTAAGGCAATTATCTAGCTAGAAGGACTTAGATTAAAGGGAATTAAAATCAGAATTAACTACCATGCAAATCTTACCAATTTCGGCCATCACACATCCTTTCCTTTAGGGACAAAACTGTCTTTTCACCTGTACTGGCTTCTGGACTTCTAGGACTCAAAATTCTGGGTCTCACATCCTCCCCTCCTTACAAGAATTTTGTCCTCGAAATTTTAACATAGTTACCTAATTAAAGAGGTAAGGAAATTTTGCATGCATAATTTCTCAGTCTCCCAAGACTGTTCCTTAATTTGGCCATTATGCCAAACAACTCGTAACATAGGCACTCTTCGACTGCGAAGCTGCCGAACTGACTGATCTAGTTTGGCAACTGGCTGTACGGGATAGGATAGGTCCTCAACAACTTTAACTGGCATTTTTTTTAGCACATGAGAAGGATCTTGCATATACTTTCTTAGCATTGAAATGTGAAATACATTGTGAATTCTTTCTATATTTGTGAAGTACTAGGCATCGGGCAATGAATTCAGCAATGTGACGTTTCATGTTTGGCCACCAATACTGCTCCTTAAAATCTCGGTACATCTTAGTGCTTTCAGAGTGAATATCGAACTTCGAACTTTGCGTCTCTGATAGAATAAGGTTACGAATATCAACATTTTGTGGAACACATACCCAGTTTCTGAAGACTAGTACTTCGTCATCTCATATTCTGAAATCACGAACTATGGCATCAACACCATCAGCAAGTTGATTTCGAATTTCAGTAAATTTCGAATCCTCTAATTGTTGATTCCGGATTTCATCAATTAAGGTAGGTGCGACATCGATTCATGCCAACAACGAACCACAAAAATCGTTGCCAAGATGCACACAGTTAGCTTTCAATTCCAACATCATCGGCAGATAATGGGTGCGCATATAGTCCAAAACTGATTGAGAAGGAGTATGAAACTTTCAGCTCAGGGCATCAGCAACAACATTCGTCTTTCCAGGATGATATTCGAAGATTAAATTATACTCTTTAATCAGCTCCACCCATCTTCGTTGTCTCATATTGAATTCTTTTTGCGTGAGAAGGTACTTCAGGCTTTTGTGGTCAGTGAAGATTCGGCACGTCTTGCCGTATAAGTAATGTCCGATAAAACCATGATCCAGCAAATCTTCCAATTGTGTTTTTAGTTCCTTCATTTCTGCAGGAGCCATACGATACGGAGGAATGGAAATCGGATTCGTACCAGGCGCTCAATACCGAATTCCACTTCCCTTGCTGGTGGTAGACCGGTTATGTCTTCTGGAAATAATTCTAGAAATTCGCGAACCACTGAAACAGAATGCATATCCAAAGATTCTTTAGAAATATCATGTACGTGAGCGAGGCACGCTGTACATCCTTTGTTGATTAATCGCTTTGCCTTAAGCCAGGAAATCATGCAAGTTGGAACAACTCACCTATCACCTTCAAAATAGTATTCGACACCATCAGGAAAAGTGAACCACACACGATTGGTGAAACACTCCATACAGGCTTGATATTTTGCCAGACAGTTCATGCCTAAGATCACATCCAGCTCTCGGATGTCTAATGGAATCAGATCCACTTCAAGTACATTCGAACCCATATGTACAGCACAGATGATGTAGACTAGATTACAAATCAGTTGCTCTCCCAATGGAGTTAGAACCATTATAGAAGGAGTCAAGAGAGATAGAGGCTGATTTGTGCTAAGTGCTATCCTTGGAATTACAAATGATCTGTTTGCTCCAGGATCTAATAATACCTTAGCATTTTGAGAAAAGACCAAAATAGTACCTGTCGACACATCAAGACTAGCCTCGGCATCAGTTAGGGTGACCTATTTGAATCTCACTAGGCTTACCATTAACTTCTGATTTTTATAACATGTTTATTCCAATTTTTAACAACAATTGGAGTATTATACTGGAAAAATATTTTGGTAACATATGGAGTAAATAAAACATCAGCGGAAGTCTTTAGATTAAATCATTAGGTTCATAACACACAAGTCCCATAGGGATCCAAACAGTTAGCAAGAAATCCTCCAACATATTTTGAAAATAACAAGCAAAGGATGGATCTGAAATAAACCAGAAAGTAGCCCAATCATTCATGTTATATGTGCAAGTAAACAAGTATGCAAATGTGATGCGATATCACCCCGCCGTGCTGCCTTGATCTCACACACTGGTACCACGAACACTAGATGTACCTAAGCCTGAAAAATAGTAAAACAATGGTATGAGATTACAAGAATCTCAGTAGGGTCACAGCATCATAAGAATTGCAGAAACCCTAAACCCAAATCTCCCAATTCACATTAGATCATTCCTAAACAACTAAAGGGGATAACGCAATTCAAGAATCAATCAAAAAGGGTTAAGGCCGAATCTATGGTTGAGGGAGGACTACAATCACTTCCGAAAAATCAGAAGTACATAAGCAGGTAGAACTCATCAGATTTCTCTCGGCAATGAAGAAGAAAAGCCATCCCCTTCCACTTGTGTTGTCCAAAGCTTACTGCACAAAGAGTAAACGGTTAACACACAAGCTAATCAATAAGCCTATTCATCTTGCCACACAAGGACAAGTCGTCCTGCCACACAAGGAAAAGTCTTCCCAAGCCACACACGGACTTAGGCATCCCAAGCCACACAAGGATAAGGGCTTCCTGCCACACAAGAACAGGGTTCCCGCCACACAAGGACCAGACATCCAACACACGTATGCTGTGGCTTGCCACCTATACAACTCCCATACAAGTAAGAACCTCTCCTCCTTCTAAAAGCATCAGCGCATACCCCGAATGGCCACCGAAAAAAAATCCTAACACACAAACACAGACAAGCACAAATAGGCAAGTACAAAGCATAATACCACAACAAGGTATCATCAATTATGTCAGAACACAATCAACATATTCAATTCAAATAACATATGCAACTCAGGCATTCAATACCTAACTCCGGGGTTTGATATAGCCTATGTGATCCATATGTCAATCCAAAATTCATACTCACACCCTGTAATCAAATCGTATGCAATACAACAAGGGCAGGTATCAAAAACATCAAACTAAGCATGCATATTCAATAATCAATTAAATATCCTATTTTCTTACCAATTCCACTCACCAAACCTATCAGAAACCAGTGATCAGATGCTGCAGGTGCCTCCCCCTTGGATGTGTGATGTGATAGCCAGGAACTTAACAAGATTCAACCTGAATTACCATTCCAATTTAACTATGCAAATTTCGGTGCTAATAGTAAGGCTTACGACAATTTCGACTTCAAGCGTAGAGAAGTTTAAAAGAAGAAAATTCATGATCATACATCATGAATAGATGCTAAAAAATCATAAGAACACGCCAAACGACAACATAAATCAACCGTAGACAAAAAACTATAGAAATCTAAAAACCTAATACCGTCGTCGAGTTTCGACTTCACCTTAGATAAGAACATACTAACGTACAAACAACAAAACATATATGGTTAAAAAAAGGATGAAAAGAGCTTTCCAGCAAGCTATTATTTGTAGGAATACAACAAACAATGAAAGAGTTATGTTATTTTGAATTCAAGAAGATTTGGTAGTGCCGCCGAATTTCAACTTATCTTTATGTGGCTGGCTTTCTATTTATAGAGGATGGTTATGGGATTATAATTCCTACTTTAAAGACTTTATTAAAATAAAAAAACTATCAGATTTAAATTCTGCAGCTATCTTCCCCTATTTTTAGGAATTTTAATTTCTCAGATAATTTTCTATCTATAGGGACTTAGATTAAAGGGAATTAAAACCAGAATTAACTACCATACAACTCTTACCAATTTCGGTCATCACACATTCTTTCCTTCATGGAAAAAATTGTCTTTTCACCTGCACTGGCTTCTGGACTTCTAGGACTCAAAATTCAGGGTCTCACATGTAATGGGTGCTCATGTAAACCAAAACTGTTAGGGAAGGAGGATGAAATTTTCGGCTCAAGGCATCAAGCAACAACATTTTCCTTTCCAGGATGATATTTGATATTCAAACCATAATCTTTAATCAGCTCCACCCATCTTCGTTGTCTCACATTCAATTATTTTTTCGTGAGGAGGTGCTTCATGTTTTTGTTGTAACGATCCCAAATCCTAATCTATGATTAATTGCTTCGATTAGGACCATTACCACCGTGAAACTCAGACAAGCCCAAGAATCAGGACGTATCTGAATTCCACAAGGCTTACTTATCGAATTCTCGATTTTAAGCAAGTACATTCGTTATTTTCTTTAGTTATTGAAGCATAATATTGGACATGTACTCTGGTATTATACAGAGGGAATAAAATATCAACGGAAGTCTTTAAATAAAATAAATAAATCCACAAATCACAAGTCCCATAAGGATCCAAATATCCAGTAAGTTAATTCCCAAAATAAAACAGAAATATGTAAAGAAGAAACCTTGAAAACCAGAAAAATAGTCCAATCATAATTCATATTATATGCGTAAGCAATCAAGAAACAGGTATGATAATATGATGCGACATCGCCTCGCCGTGCAATTTTTGATCTCACACACTTGTACCATGGACAGTGGATGTACTTAAGCCTGAAAAATGGCGAATACAATAGGATGAGAATACAAGAATCTCAGTAGGGTCACAACATCATAAGATCTACAGAAATCTTAAACACAAACCTTCCAAATAACATTAGATCATTCCTACACATTTATGGGCATCACGCAATTTAAAAATCAATCAAAGGGATAGGCCTAAACTAAGGCTGAGGGTGGAGTGCAAACACTTCTGAAAATCAGAAGTACACAGGCAGGTAAAACTCATCAGATTGCTCTCGGCAATAGGAAAAAAAAAGGTCGTCCCCTTCCACCTGTGTTGTCCAAGGCTTACTGCACAAAGGGTAAAAGGTTAGCACACAAGCTAATCAGTAAGCCAATTCATCCTGCCACACAAGGACAAGACATCCCAAGCCACACAAGGACAAGGGTATCCCAAACCACACACGGAAAAGGGCATCCTGCCACACAAGGACTAGTCATCCAGCACGTGCTTGCTGGGGGTATTTTCCACCCATACCAGTAAGAGTCTGCCCTCTCCCAAGAAGCATCAACGCTTATCCTGAATGGCCATCAGAACAGGATCCTGACACACAAACATGTACAAGCACACATAGGCAAGCACAAGCACAATACCAAAACAAGGTATCCTCAATCATGTCAGAACACAATTAGCTTATTCAATTCACATATCATATACAATTCGGGTACTCAAAACCTAACTCAAGGGTTTGGTATAGCCTATTGGATTCATATCTCAAACAGTAATTCTTGCAAATATCCTACAACCAATTCGCATGCAATAATAACAAAGACATACATCGAAAACAACAAACAAACAACAGGGATATATGGAGAAACCGATAAGCATAGATCCTACCTCTCATCTTTGAACAAGAAGCTATTCCTTTGCCTTTATTTAATAATTTTGAACCACCTATAATATCACAAGACAAAGATAAAACCAAACTAAGCATGCATACTCAATAACCAATTGAATACCTTATTTCCTTAGCAATTCTACTCACCAAACCTATCAGAAACTAGTGGTCAGATACCGCAGGTGCCTCCCTTTTTGATGTGTAATATGATAGCCAAGAACTTAACAAGATTCAACTTGAATTACTACCAATTTAATTATGTATATTTCGGCACCAAGCATAAGACACAAGATCTTTTGTGATTTCATGTTAACAAGGTGTAAAATTTGTGATTTCATGCTACCAAATAGGGATTAAGTATTTATAACTTATACAATTAAAAGAAACAAGATCGGAATCCAATAGGTTCATCAATTGATCGAGATAGGCAACAATAGGGCAAGGGTAGGGCATACTAATTTCATGTATAGAAAAGATTCAAAAGATGAATTCATGATTTTATAACATGAATAGATGCCAAGAGGAACAACAACAGAAATCAATTGAAGACAGAATCATACAATCTTGAACCCTAATCCCATCAAAATTTGATTTATCTTACTATAAATAAAAATTAATCTCCTGACAGAAAATAAAAAATTTCTGGAAAGAAGATCAAAAGAGCTTTCCAATAACCTATTATTCATAAGAATTTGACAGAAGATGAGAGAGTTATGCTATTTTGAAGTTCAAACAGATTTTGGCAATTCTATTGAAATTCGATTTAACTTATTATAAAGAAAATCTAACTTTCAAATGAAAAACCAAGTATGGTTGGAAAGAAAATGAAGAGAGCTTTCCAACAAGCTATTATTTTCAGGAATCTAATAAATGATGACTGAGTTATTCTTGTTTGAAGTTCCAGCGGATTTCAACAGAAATTGGGAAGTGTAAGGGTTTTAGGTCTTACGAATTTTGTGTGTTTTCTGTATAAGATTTTTGTGTGACTAACTTCATATTTATATAAGGTGGTTATGGGATTAAAATCCCTACCTTAAAGGATTAATTAAAATAAAATAATTATCAAAATTAAATTTTGTAATTATCCCCTTTAAATTTAGGTTTTTTATTTCCTAAGGTAATTATCAACCAATAAAGAATCAATTTAAAAGGAATTAATACAAAAAAAAATACTAGACATCCCTTAACAATTTCGGTGATCACACATCCTTTTCTTCAGGGACAAAATGGTCTTTTTCATCTGCACTAGCTTTTGGACTTGTAGGACTCAAAATTAAGAGTCTCACATCCTCCCCTACTTATAAGAATTTCGTCCTCGAAATTTTAGCAAGTACCTAAACAAAAAGATAAGGAAATTCTGCATGCATAGATTCCTCAATCTTCCAAGACTATTCCTCAATTTGGCCATTACGCCAAATAACAAGTACCATAGGCACGCTTCGACTGCGAAGCTATCGAACAGACTGATCTAGTATGGCAACTGGCTGTACGGGATAGGTTAGGTCTTCAGCGATTACAACAGGGGGTTCTTCGAGCACGTTAGCAGGGTCTTGCACATACTTTCTCAACATTGAAACGTGAAACATGCTTTGAATTCTTTCAGGTAAGGCAAGTCGGTGTGCAACAGAGCCGATCCTCTTGACAATGTCATATGGACCAATGTAACGAGGTGCAAACTTACCTCACTGCTGAAAACGAAGAACTTCTTTCCATGGGACGACCTTCAAAAACATTTTGTCACCTACCACAAATTCCAGCTTCCTTAGTCGATTATCGGTGTTTTTTTGCCGATTCTGTGCTGTTTATAGCCGTTGTCGAATCAAGTTCAACTGATCTGTTGTTTGATCAATAAATTCCAGATTGTCTAGGCATCTCTAACCTACTTCATTCCAGAAGATGGGAGTTCTACAACGTCTCCCATATAATGCTTCGTATTGTGCTATATCGATGCTTACATGAAAACTATTGCTGTAAGAAAAGTCTGCCAATGGCAGGCATCGATCCCAATCGGTTTTTTGGTCCAACACACTCGCACGAAACATGTCTTCGAGTGTCTGAATTATCCTGTCTGATTGGCCATTGGTCTAGGGATGAAATGTTGTACTGAAATTCAATCTCAAACCCAGCGTATTCTAGAATTTTTCCCAAAATTGTGAGGTGAAACGGGGGTCACGATCTAAAATGATGGAAACTGGCACTCCATGCAATCGAACTATCTTGTCCAAGTAACGAACAACCAATTTCTGAGCAATGTGGAGTTTCATATTTGGCCACCAATACTGCTCCTTTAAATCTCGGTACATCTTAGTGCTTCCGAGATGGATAATGAACTTCGAACTATACGTCTCCAATAGAACAAGGTTATGAATATCAACATCTTGTGGAACACATACCCTGTTTCTAAAGACAAGCACTTCGTCATCTCGTATTTTGAAATCATGAACTATGGCATCAACACCATCAGAAAGTTGCTTCCGAATTTCAATCAGTTTTGGATCCTCTAATTGCTGATTCCGGATTTCCTCAATCATGATTGGTGTGACTTCGATTCGTGCCAATAACGATCCAGAAAAAATCATTGCCAAGATGCACATGAGTAGTTTTCAAATGTAGCAACATAGCCATGTAATGGATGCACATGTAAACCAAAACCGTTAGGGAAGGAGGATGAAACTTTTGGCTCAAGGCATCAGCAACAACATTTGCCTTTCCAGGATGACATTAGATGACCAAATCGTAATCTTTAATCAGCTCTACCCATCTTCGTTGTCTCATATTAAATTCTTTTTGCATGAGGAGGTACTTCAAGCTTTTGAGGTCGTTGAAGATTCGGCACGTCTAGCTGTATAAGTAATGTCGCCATATTTTCAACACAAACACCACGGCTGCAAGATCCAAATCATGCATAGGGTAGTTGCTTTCGTGATGTCATAACTGTCGGGAAGCATAAGCAATGACTTTCTAGTCTGGCATAAATACGAATCCAAGTCCATATTTCAACGCATTGCTATAAACTACAAACTCCATTCCACAAATAGGTAAGGTAAGGATAGGTGTGGAAACTAACCGGTTTTTCAGTTTTTTGAAAGTCCGCTAGCATTTCTCGTTCCACATGAAAGGTTCACCCTTGCACGTCAGTTTTGTCAATGGTGCGGCAAGCGATGAAAAATTCTTCACAAAGCGACTGTAGTATTCTGCTAAGCCAAGGAAACTACGAACTTCGAACACAGTTCGCGGGGGTTACCAAGAACCTACATCATCAATCTTCTTTAGATCAACTAACACACCTTGGGCGGAAACAATATGGCCAAGGAAACCAACGTCGCATAACCAGAATTCGCATTTGGAGTACTGTAAGACCACGAATTTTGAGTCCTAGAAGTCCAGAAGCCAGTGCAGGTGAAAAGACAATTTTGCCTCTGAAGGAAAGGATGTGTGATGGCCGAAATTGGTAAGATTGTTTAGTAGTTAATTTTTTTTTAAATTCTTTTTGATCTAGATCCTTATAGATGGGTAATTGCCTCAGGAATCATCCTTAAAGATAGATAGTTTCCTTAGAGATTAAAGTCCCTAAAAATAAGGCAGATAATTTAAGAGTTTAATTATCTGGTAAATTATATTATTTTGATAGAGTGATTAAAAGTAGTAATCATAATTCTACACTCATTCATTATAAATAGGAAGTCAACCCCACAAAAATTCTCCATAAAAACTTACAAAATTCGTATAGGCCTAAAACCCTATACCTCCCTATAGCCGCCATAATTCGCAGAAGATATAAACCAGAACTCACTCATCGTTTGCCGGATCCTTGCAAATAATAGCTTGTTGGAAAGCTCTCTTCATTCTATTTCCAACCATATTTGTGTTTTTGTCAGGAGGTTAGTATTTCTTTCTCTAAGGTTAACTTGAAAATCGGCGGCGGAATTAGGTTTTCGCCAAATCTTCTTGAACTTCAAAATAGCATAATTTTCTAATAGTTTGTCAGATTCTTACAAATTATAGCTCATTGGAAAGTTCTTTTCATCCTCTTTCCAACCATCTATAAATAACAGCTTGTATGTAAATATTTCCTTGTTTAAGGTTAAGAAGAAATCATCCTATGCCTTACTTTTAGCGACAAGATTTGCATAGTTAATTGGAATGGTAAATTCAGGTTGAATCTTGTTAAGTTCCTGGCTATCTCACCAAACATCCAAGGGGGACGCACCTAAAATGTCTGATCACTGGTTTTCTGATAGGTTTGGTGAGTGGTATTGGTAAGGAAATAGGGTATTTAATTGACTATTGAATATGCATTCTTAGTTTGCTTTTGTCTTTGCCTGGTGATAATTTAGGTGGTTCGGATTTACTTAATAAAGGAAAAGGAGTAGCTTTTTGTTCAGAGACAAGAGAGGTAGGATCTACGCCTCATCGGTTTCTTCAGAGACCCCTGTTATTTTCTTGATGTTTTTGTTACGTGCTATTATTGTATTGCATGCGATTGGATTATAGGGTAAGAGTATGAAATTTGGAATGAGATATGGATCTCATAGGCGATATCGAACCCCTAAGTTAGGAATTGAGTGTCTGTGATGCAGTTGTTATGTAAATTGGATATGTTGATTGTGTTCTGACATGATTGAGGATACCCTGTTGTGGTATTATGCTTTGTACTTGCTTGTGTGGGCTTGTACGTGTCTGTGTGTCAGGATCCTGTTCCGTTGGCCATTCGGGGTAAGCTGATGCTCCTAGGGAGAGGAGAGATTCTTGCCGGTTTAGGGAGTTGTATGGGCGACAAACCAGCAAGTGCACGCTGGATATCTGTCCTTGAGAGGCCGGATCCTTATCTTGCGAGGTAGGAAGCCCTTATCTTGCGAGGTTTGGGATGCCCTAGTAGGTATGTGACTTGGGAAGACTTTTCTTTGTGGGACTGGTCGACTTGTCCTTGCGAGGACAAGATGAAAGGCTTACTGATTAGTTTGCGTGTTAACCATCTACCCTTTGTGCAGTAAATTTTGGACAACACAGGTTGAAGGGGATGGCCTTTCTTCTTCATTTCCCAGGGCAATCTGATGTGTTTCACCTGCATGTGTACTTCTGACCTTTCAAAAATGTTTGCAGTCCTCCCTCAGCCATAGATTCGGTCCCAACCTCTTTTGATTGATTTTTGAATTGCGTGATCCCTTTTAACTGTTTAGGAATGATCTTATATGAAATGGGAGATTTTTGTTTAGGGATTCTGTAGATCTTATGATGCTGTGACCCTACTGAGATTCTTGTAATCTCATACCGTTCTTTTTACCATGCTGTTACTTTGCTCTTCCTTAGCTACTGCCGGGAACACCCATTCCACGCTTACCACTCTCATCAGTATCCTTGATGAATAGTGCATGCCAACTTGGCTCCGCTACCATTTGCACCGAATCGTGTTTGTGTTTATGTTTGAGACTTATGTTGTATCAGACCCTACGAATAGGACTGGAGTTTTTAGCTAAGGTTAGTCATTGTCTGACATCTATGCTTGTAGATGACTTTACGAATAGGATGTCTTTAATCAACATCACACTTGTAGCGGTTCTTTCTGTACTTTTCATATCTCATATCTTCTTATGGATATAGATAATACCAGAGAACTACATATCTCTGCTATTGAGCAGAAATTACAAAACTGGAATATACCAAAGATTCCTAATAATAAAATATATGAAACAGGTTTTGGATTTCAAAACTTGTTTACTCATGACTATGTTATTGAGACTACTGAGAAATCCCTACCTGTTAACCCACAGATAGAACAGTTAGAATTAATAGATAATAATAAATTATTAAAATTTAAAAATAAATATAAATTTATGCACATAGGACTTGTTCAAATAGCTATTAAACCTCTACATAGAATAGGATTAGATACTCCTATCTTAATGTGCCTCCGAGACGCTAGATTCACATCATTCTCAGACTCTCTGTTAGCTGTCTGCGAATCTAATCTAGCAACCGGACTAGTATACTTTAATTGTTATCCCAATTTTAGTATAGATCTATTTGATGAAAACTTAAGTAAAACATTAACGTTAAACATGAAAATACCCACAACCATGATAGAAAGTTCAAAGAACGTAGCAATCATATATAGAATTCACTATAAGGTAATGAAATCTAATTTAAGTCCTAGAGCTAAAATCGAATCGGCAAAAGAATCTACTGTCTTGATAGAAGCAAACTATGAGCATGTAAATGTTCATACTCCTAAGTTAATCAATTGGAATCAAATAACTTATCCGGATAATTGGCAGATATTAAATATTGTGCCTCCTCGACCTTTACCTCCTCGAACTCAACCAATAGAAATCATTGAAACTGATAAAGGCCATGCTGAAATAATCTTTAAAAAACGATTAGACCCACCTAGACGATCTTTATCTACTAGGTATGACAACTCTAATAAATATGAATCTGTGTTTTCTGACAAACAACCTTCCTTAAAAGGCGTTAATTATAATAAAAGTATTCCCCAGTCATATTATACTTCACCAAGTCAGATGCCCTCTACTTCACATGTTGATACAAAGGAGGAGTCGCCTCCTTTATCCCCTACCCACAGTGATATGGCCATCCCTCTTAAGTATAACAATCAATTATAGGATGACCAACTTTGAATTAAATGTTGAACTCCTTATTAATAAATATCTTGCTGATCACAATGATGACAACCGCACACAGTATCTTCTTGAGGTACCCTCGAAGATCAGGGGGGACATTTGGAATGATTACAAAGAAGAACTTACTTATTATCACGGACACACTGATTTCTTTATCTGGTGGAACGCCAGACGAGACAACTATTTGGATGACATAAAAGAAATAAATGAAACCTCCTCTAGTTACAAATCATGGATAAAAACCCAATCACAAACTACCGAAAAATCAAAATATCCACCCTTTGAGGAAGTAGCCATAGATTGGAACGGAAACACCATTCTTGCTGCACCCTTCAAAGAAACCGATAATACAGACCTAGGAAAAATAAAAAGCCAAAATAATTATACAAATCAAATGTTACAACTAATTTCGCAACAATTAGAATATCTCGAATACTCGCAAGAAAAGAAAGAGGTAAAAATTGAAAAAACTTTGGTAAAACCAAATGAAGAAATTAAAGAATTTAAGCTAAATCCTGAGGATGAATTATTAAAGAAAATAACAAAACAATTAGAACTTCTAGAATTATCCAAAACCCATATAACTGCTATCTCTGAAACAGAAAGTGAATCAGTATCAGATACTACAGAAATTGAAGAGGTAATAGAACAATTCGAAGATAAGTTAGAAATTAATAAAGTACGACTTTATGATAGACCTAGAATTCCTCACTATTACCCAAGACCTTCACTACCAGACATACAGATAGAAGAAAAATATTCACAAGGAAGTTATGATGGTAAAAGTATTTACGAATGGAATCTAGATGGTAAAACTGAGCATGGTATCACCGACATGTTAAATGAAATGTGTATGGCAGCAACTGCTTACAAACTCCTTAACAATAATGAAAGAGAGGTAACAAAAATAATAACATCAGGATTTACCGGACAACTAAAAGGATGGTGGGATAATTATTTATCTGTTACACAAAAAACTGAAATACTCATGACCGTAAAACCAGAGATAAGAGAGGGACAACAATATACGGTAGAAAACTCCTTTGCTACCCTCATTTATGCAATTACCAAACACTTCATAGGAAACCCTCAAAGTATAGCAGAAAAGGCTTCGGTCATACTATCAAACCTAACCTGTCCAAAACTACAGGATTTTAGATGGTACAAAGATATGTTTCTGTCAAAGGTATTCCTTCGAGAAGATTGTCAACAACCCTATTGGAAAGAACGGTTTATAGCCGGACTACCTAGGTTATTTGCCGAACGAGTACGAAATAGAATTAAAGGTAAATTTAATGATCAAAGTATACACTATGATATGATAACCTATGGAGACCTCATAACTGAAGTTAATACAGAAGGATTAAATCTTTGTAATGAATTAAAACTCAGATCACAACTAAAACAAGATAAACTTAGTGGACGAAAAGAACTAGGATCTTTTTGTACACAATATGGATACGAGAAAATTTCTGCCCCTTCAGCCAAACATAAAGAAAAAAGAATTAAGAAAACAAAAAGATATCAAAAGCCTTTTCAAAAAACTAAAACTTATGAGAAAACTAAATATGAAAAACCCAGGTATAACAAAACTAAAAGGAAATTTAGAAAACCAGATAACGACAAAAGGGGACCTACTTGCTTTAAATGTGGACGGGTCGGACACCTTATAAAAGATTGTCCTCTATTAAAAAAGATAAGGGCTTTAGAGATCAATGATAGTGAAAAAGAAGAATTACTTAACATGATAGGAAAAGAAGGAGATAACACAGAGACTTCAGAGACATGTGAAAGCATAGAAAACTGCGAATGTATTGGACCTTGTCAGTGCTATGAGATTAGTACTTTAACGAAATAAAACAATTTGCTTGACCTAATACTAAAGGAAGAAGATAAAGAACTACAAAAATATTATCTACTAGAATATGAAGCTCATGTTAAAAATAGCAAAGAAACAAAGCAAAAAGAAAGCAAAACTTATAATTTAAATGAAATACTCTTTAAAAAAGAAAATAAGAAAGAATTATTAACATTAGAAGGATTAAAGCAGGAAATTAAATCTGTCAAAGAAGAAGTACAAAGACTTAAATATGAATTAGAACTACTAAAAGGTCAGAATAAAGGAAAGACAATCGCTCCGGACCTCCCAGAAAGTAGTACCAAACAAAATGAAGAATTTATAAATGCCTTATCTAAAATAGAATTCCAGAAATGGTATTCATATGTCACTATAGTAATAAAAGATTTTAAAATTACAATTAAAGCTTTACTCGATTCAGGAGCAGATCATAATTGTGTCAGAGAAGGACTAATTCCAACCAAATATTATGAAAAAACAAGAGAAAGATTACACGCAGCTAACAAACAAAAGTTAGAAGTAAAATATAAAATCTCAGATGCTCATATATGTAATCAAGGCATATGTTTTAGAAATACCTTCTTACTAGTTAAAAATCTATCACAAGATCTCATATTAGGAACTCCCTTTTTAACCCAAATATACCCTTTCACAGTAACCCATAAAGGCTTAGAAACTGAAATATTAGGTAAACAATTAAGCTTTGAGTTTTGTAGAGATATACAAGAAAAGGATATTTTTATAATAAAAGAAATGGGAATTCAAAAAGAAATCTTATTAATACATAAAAAAAGACATTTACACTCCTTACTAAATGAATTCAACCATACCAAAATAGAGGAAGATTTACAGAAACCAGAAATTAAACAACAGATGACACAACTACAAAAACAGATTGAAGATTCGGTCTGTTCAAACTTACCAAATGCTTTTTGGAACAGACGTAAACATATTGTCAAATTACCTTACGATAAAGATTTTAAAGAAGAAAATATCCCGACAAAAGCCAGACCTATTCAAATGAATACAGAATTACTAGGATATTGTAAGGAAGAAATAAAAGGCTTATTAGAAAAAGGATTAATAAGAAGCAGCAAATCACCTTGGTCATGTGCAGCCTTCTATGTACAGAATAATGCAGAATTAGAGCGAGACGCTCCAAGACTTGTTATCAATTATAAACCGTTAAATAAATGTTTACAATGGATTAGATACCCCATTCCAAACAAAAGGGACTTAATCAAACGATTATCCGGAGCAACTATATTCTCTAAATTTGATATGAAATCAGGATTTTGGCAAATTCAGATACAGGAAGAAGACAAATATAAAACAGCATTCACGGTTCCCTTTGGACACTACGAATGGAATGTAATGCCATTTGGTTTAAAAAACGCACCATCAGAGTTTCAAAAGGTAATGAATGACATTTTTAACCCTTATTACAAATTTACAATTGTATACATAGATGATGTGCTGGTATACAATTGTACTCCAAATGCAAATTCTGATTACGCGAAGTTGGTTTCCTTGGCCATATTGTTTTCTCCCAAGGTGTGTTGGTTGATCCAAAGAAGATTGAAGCCGTGATAGCTTGGGAACCTTTTCAAAGTGTGTTCGAAGTTCGTAGTTTCCTTGGCTTAGCAGGATACTACCGTCGCTTTATAGAGAATTTTTCATCGCTTTCTGGATCATTGAAAAAATTGAAATGCAAGGGTGAGCCGTTCGTATGGAATGAGAAATGCCAATGAAGTTTTGAAGAGTTAAAGAATTGGTTAGTTTCCACACCTATCCTTACCCTACCTATTTTCGGAAAGGAGTATGTGGTTTACAGCGACTCGTCAAAATCTGGACTTGGATGCGTGTTGATGCAAGATAGGAAAGTCATTGCCTACGTTTCCTGGCAATTGTGACCGCACGAGAGCAACTTCCCTATGCATGATTTGGAACTTGCAGCCGTGGTGTTTGCCTTAAAAATATAACGACATTACTTATACGGCGAGACGTGCCGAATCTTCACTGATCACAAAATCCTGAAGTACCTCCTGACGCAAAAAGAATTGAATATGAGACAACGAAGATGGGTGGAGCTGATTAAAAACTATGATTTAATCATCGAATATCTTCCTGGAAAGGAAAATGTTGTTGCTGATGCCTTGAGCTGAAAGCTTCATCCCCCTTCCCCATCAGTTTTGGTCTACATGCGCCACCCATTACTTGCCGATGATGTTGGAATTGAAAACTAACCATGTGCATCTTGGCACCGATTTTTCTGGTTTGTTGTTGGCATGAATCGAAGTTGCACCTACCTTAATTGAAGAAATCCGGAATCAACAATTAGAGGATCCGAAATTTATTGAAATTCGGAAGCAACTTGCTGATGGTGTTGATGCCATAGTTCGTGATTTCAAAATACGAGATGACGAAGTACTAGTCTTCAGAAACCGGGTATGTGTTCCACAAAATGTTGATATTCGTAACCTTATTCTATCAGAGACGCATAGTTCGAAGTTCGCTATTCATCCTGGAAGCACTAAGATATACAGAGATTTGAAGGAGCAGTATTGGTGACCAAATATGAAACATGACATTGCTGAATTCGTCGTCTGATACCTTCTATGTCAACAAGTAAAGATTAAACATCAAAGACCCACTGGCCTACTTCAGTCACTTCCAATTCCAGAATAGAAGTGGGAGCATGTCAACATGGATTTTGTGACTGGTTTGCCTAGATTGCAACGAGGATACAATACCATTTGGGTGATCATGGATTGACTGATGAAATCTGCACACTTTCTTCCTATACAATACCATTTGGCAGTTCGTTACTTGGACGAGATTGTTTGATTTCATGGAGTACCAGTTTCTATTGTTTCAGAACGTAACCCTCATTTCACCTCACGATTTGGGAGAAATTCCAGAATGCGCTAGGTTCAAGATTGAATTTCAGTACAGCATTTCATCCCCAGACCGATGGTCAATCACAAAAGACAATTCAGACACTCGAAGACATGCTACGAGCGAGTGTGTTGGATCAGCAAACCGGTTGGGATCGATGCCTTGCATTGGCAAAATTTTCTTAAAACAATAGTTTTCATGCAAGCATCGGTATGGCACCCTATGAAGCACTATATGGGAGACGTTGCAGAACTCCTATTTGCTGGAATAAAGTAGGCGAGAGATGCTTAGACAATCCAGAATTGATTGACTAAGAAACAGAACAATTAAGCTTTATCCGACAAAGGCTAAAAACAGCCCAACTGACCTTACCACCAAATATGGAAAGAATTCACAACGTGTTTCACATTTCATTGTTGAGAAAGTATGTGCAAAACCCTGCTTATGTGCTCAAGGAACCCCCAATTGAGGTTTCTGAAGACCTATCCTATCCCGTACAGCCAGTTGCCAAACTAGATTGGTCAGTTTGACAGCTTTGCAGTCGAAGCGTGTCTATAGTATGAGTTGTTTGGTGTAATGGCCAAATTGAAGAACGGTTCTGGGAGACTAAGGAATCTATGTGTGCAAAATTTTCTTACCTGTTTGCTTAGGTACTTATATTAAAATTTTGAGGACGAAATTCCTGTAGAGAGGGGAGGATGTGAGACCCCAAATTTTGAGTCCTAGAAGTCCAGAAGCCAGTGTAGGTGAAATGACGATTTTGTCCCTGAAGTGAAGGATGTGTGATGGCCGAAATTGGTAAGAGTTGTATTGTGAAACCCCGAATTTTAAGTCATAGAAGTCTAGAAGCCAGTGCAGGTGAAAAGACGATTTTGCTCCCGAAGGAAAGGATGTGTGATGGCCGAAATTGGTAACAGTGGTATGGTAGTTAATTCTGGTATAAATTCCCTTTAATCTAACTCCCTATTAGATAGATGATTGCCTTAGAGATTAAAATCCCTAAAAATAGGGGAAGATAATTACAGTATTTAATTCTAATAATTATCTTACTTTAATTAAGCCTTGAAGATAGGGATTACAATCCCATAACCATCTTATATAAATAAAAGGTAACCCCCACAAAATCATTCATAGAAAACATACAAAAAAATCGTATAGCCTAAAACCATAACACCTCCCTATATTTGCCAAAATTCGTTAAAACATTAAACAAGCATAACTCACGCACCGCTTGTCAAATTCCTGCAAATAATAGCTTGTTGGAAAGTCTTCTTCATCGTGTTTCCAACCATCTATGTTTATTCATCAGGAGGCTAGTATTTCTTTCTCATAAGATAAGTCAAAAATCGGCAACGAAATTAGGTTTTCACCAAATCTTCTTGAAATTCAAAATAGCATAACTCTTTCATCTTTTGTTATATCTCTTCAAATAATAGCTTGTTAGAAAGCTATTTTCATCCTGTTTTCAACCATATATGTTTTGGTGTTTGGATGTAAACATTTCCTTGTTTAAGGTTAAGTCAGAAATCGGCGATGAAATTAGGTTTTTTAAAAAATTTCTATAGTTTTTGTCTTCGGTTTATTTCTGTTGTCGTTTCGTGTGTTCTTATGATTTCTTAGCATCTATTTATGATGTATGATCATGAATTTCCTTCTTTTAAATTTCTCTATGCTTAAAGTTAAAATTGTCTTATACTCTACTTTTAGCGACAAAATTTGAATAGTTAATTGGAATGGTAATTCAGGTTGAATCTTGTTAAGTTCCTGGCTATCACATCACACATCCAAGAAGGAGAAACCTGCAGCATCTAATCACTGGTTTCTGATAGGTTTTGTAAGTAAAATTGCTAAGGAAATAGGGTATTCAATTGATTATTGAATAGACAAGCTTAGTTTGTTTTTGTCTTTGCCTGGTGATAACATAGGTTGTTCAGAATTACCTAATAAAGGCAAAGGAGTAGCTTCTTGTACAGAGACAAGAGAGGTAGGATCTACGCCTCATCGGTTTCTCCAAAGACCTCTGTTATTTTGTTGATATTTTTGATACCTACCCTTGTTTTATTGCATGCGATTTGATTATAGGGTGATAGTATGAATTTTTTGATTGAGATATGGATCTCATAGGCTCTATCGAACCCCTGAGTTAGGTATTGAGTGCCTAGGTTGCATATGATATGTGAATTGAATATACTGATTATGTTTTGACATGACTGAGGATATCCTGCTATGGTATTATGCTCTGTACTTGCCTATGTGTGCTTTTACGTGTTTGTGTGTCAGGATCCTTTTTCTGTGGCCATTCGGGGTAATCGCTGATGCTCCTAGGGAGAGGAGAGGTTTTTACTGGTATGGGAGTTGTATGGGTGGCAAAGCCCAGCATGCGCGCGCTAGATGTCTTATCCTTGTGTGGCCAGAACCCTGTCCTTGTGTGGTAGGAAGCCTTTATCCTTGTGTGGTTTGGGACGCCCAAGTCCATTTGTGCCTTGGGAAGACTTGTCCTTGTGTGGCAAGACGACTGAACCCTGTCCTTATATGGCAGGAAGCCCTTATCCTTGTGTGGTTTAGGTGCTCAAGTCCGTGTGTGGCTTGGGAAGACTTGTCCTTGTGTGGGAAGACGACTTACTAGGCTTACTAATTAGCTTGTGTGTTAACCATTTATCCTTTGTGCAGTAAGCCTTGGACAACACAGGTGGAAGGGGATGGGCTTTCTTCTTCATTGCCGAGAGCAATCTAATGAGTTCCACCTACCTGTGTACTTCTGATACTTTCGGAAGTGTTTGTAGTCCTCCCTCAACCATAGATTCGTCCCTAACCCCTTTATGAATGATTCTAAAATTGCGTGATTCCCTTTGATTGATTTTAGAATTGCGTGATACCCATGAATGTGTAGGAATGATCTAATGTTGTTCAGGAGATTTTTGTTTAGGATTTCTGTAGATTTTATGTTGTTATGACCCTACTGAGATTCTTGGAATATCATCCTATTATATTCACCATTTTTTAGGCTTAGGTACATCCACTGTCCGTGGTACCAGTGTGAGAGATCAAGGCTGCATGGCAGGGCGATATCACATCACATTAGCATACCTGTTCCTTGATTACTTGCGCACATAACATGAATTATGATTGGACTATTTTTCTGATTTTCAAGGTTCCTCATTTACTTGTTTCCGTTTTATTATGGGAATTAACTTATTGGATGTTTGGATCCTTATGGGACTTGTGAGTTGTGGATTCATTGATTTTATTTAAAGACTTCCTTTGATATTTTATTCACTCCGTATGATACTAGAATATATGTCCAATATCGTGCTCCAATAATTAATGAACATAACGAATGTACATGCTAAAAATCAAAAATTTGATAAGTAAACCTTACGGAATTCAGATACGTCCTGGTTCTTGGTCTTGTCTATGTTTCACGGAGGTAATGGCCCTAATCGGAGCAATTAATAATAGGTTAGGATTTGAGGTCGTTACAGGTTTGGTAGCGGTGCATGGTTTAAGAAATATAATTGGTTATATGCTAACTTGTTTGTTGATTTTGTGTTTGTAGGTAATGACATGCGCACACACTCACTCAGTTATACGGCGAGACGTGCCAAATCTTCACCGAGCACAAAAGTCTTAAGTACCTCCTTATGCAAAAAGAATTGAATATGAGACAACGAAGATGGGTGGAGCTGATTAAAGACTACGATTTGATCATCGAATATCATCCTTGAAAGGAAAATGTTGTTGGTGATGCCTTGAGCCGAAAGTTTCATCCTCCTTCCCCAACAGTTTTGGCTTACATACGCACCCATTACATGCCTATGTTGCTGGATTTGAAAGCTAATCGTGTGAATCTTGGCACAGATTTTTCTGGATCATTATTGGCACAAATCGAAGTCACACCTACCTTGATTGAGGAAATCCGGAATCAGCAATTAGAGGATCCGAAATTGATTGAAATTCGGAAGCAATTTTCTGATGAGGTTGATGCCATAGTTTGTGATTTCAAAATACGAGATGACGAGGTGCTTATCTTCAGAAACTGGGTATGTGTTCCACAAGATGTTGACATTCGCTACCTTATTGGAGGTACATAGTTCAAAATTAGTTATCCATCCCGAAAGCACTAAGATATACCGAGATTTAAAGGAGAAGTATTGGTTGGAAAATATGAAACGCCACATTGCTGAGTTCGTTGCCCGATGCCTCGTATGTAAACAAGTAAAGATCGAACATCAATGACCCGCTGGTCTACGTCAGTCACTCCCGATTCCATAATGGAAGTGGGAGCATGTCACAATTGATTTTGTGACCGGCTTGCCTAAATCGCAGCGAAGATACGATGCCATTTGGGTGATTGTGGATCGATTGACGAAATCTGCACACTTCCTTCCTATATATGTGACAGATACTCCTGAGAAATTGGCTATTCATTACTTGGATGAGATTGTTCGATTTCATGGAATGCCAGTTTCCATCGTTTCAGATCGTGACCTCCGTTTCACCTCACGATTTTGGGAGAAATTCTAGAATTCGCTAGGTTGGAGATTGAATTTCAGTACAACTTTTCATCCTCAGACCGATGGCCAATCAGAAAGGACGATTTAGACACTCGAAGACATGTTACGTACGAGTGTGTTGGACCAGCAAACTGGTTGGGATCGATGCCTTCCAATGGCAGAATTTGCTTACAACAATTGTTTTCATGTAAGCATTGGTATGACACCTTATAAAGCATTATATGGGAGACATTTCAGAACTCCCATTTGCTGGAATTAAGTAGGCGAGAGACACCTAGAACATCTGGAATTGATTGATCAGGCAATAGAGCAGTTGAACTTAATTCAACAACAATTAAAAACAGCCCAGAATCGGCAGAAAAACTACGCCGACAATCGACGAAGGGAGCTGGAATTTGTGGTAGGTGAGAAAATATTTCTGAAGGTCGCCCCATGGAAAGGAGTTCTTCGTTTTCAGCAGTGAGGTAAGCTAGCACCACATTACATTGGTCCGTATGACATTGTCAAGAGGATTGGTCCTGTTGCATACTGACTTGCCTTATCTCCAAATATGGAAAGAATTCACAACGTATTTCACGTTGCAATGTTCAGAAAGTATGAGCAAGACCCTGCTCACGCGCTCGAAGAACCCCCAGTTGTAATTGTTGAAGACCTATCCTATCCCGTACAGCCAATTGCCATACTAGATCGGTCAGTTCGACAGCTTCGCGGTCGAAGCGTGCCTATGGTACAAGTTGTCTGGCGTAATGGCCAAATTGAGGAACAGTCTTGGGAGACTGAGGAATCTATGCGTACAAAATTTCTTTATCTGTTTGCTTAAATACTTGTGCTAAAATTTCGAGGATAAAATTCTTTTAAGGAGGGGAGGATGTGAGACCCTGAATTTTGAGTCCTAGAAGTCCAGAAGCTAGTGCAGGTGAAAAAGACCATTTTGTCCCTGAATAAAAGGATGTGTGATGGCCGAAATTGGTAAGACATGTCTAGTAATTATTTATGGTATTAATTGCCTTTAAATTGATTCTTTATTGATTGATAATTACCATAGGAAATAAAAAGTCTAAGTTTAAAGGAGAATAATTACAGAATTTAATTCTGATAATTATCTTATTTTAATGAAACCTTTGAGCTATGGATTTTAATCCCATAACCACCTTTTATAAATAGGAAGTCAGCTACACAAAAATTTTATACAGAAAACACACAAAATTCGTAAGACCTAAAAATCCTACACCTCCCGATTTCTATTGAAATCCACTGGAACTTTAAACAAGCATAACTCTCTCATCGTTTATCGGATTCCTGAAAATAATAGCTTGTTGGAAAGCTCTCTTCATCTTCTTTGCAACCATTATTGGTTTCTTTTTTGGAGGTAAGTTTTTCCTTTGTTAAAATTTAAATCGAATTTCCGCAGAATTGCAAAAATCTTTTTTAACTTGAAAATAGCATAACTCTCTCATCCTTTGTCGGATTCTTGCGAATAATAGATTTTTGGAAATCTATCTCCATATTAGTTCCAACCATCTTTTTTTTTTAGAGATTAGTTAATTCTTTGTTAAAAGTTAAATCAAATTTCGGCGGAACTGCCAAAATCTGCTTGAATTTCAAAATAGCATAACTCTCTCATCCTTTGTCGGATTCTTACGAATAATAGCTTGTTGGAAATCTCTAGTCATCTTCTTTCCAAAAAAATATGGTTTTTTTTAGAGGTTAGCTTTTTATCTGTTAAAAGTGAAATCGAATTTCGGCAGAGTTGCCAAAATCTGCTGGAACTTCAAAATATCATAACTTTCTCATCCTTTGTTGGATTATTGCGAATAATAGCTTGTTGGAAAGAACTATTCATACTCTTTCCAAAAATATTTGGTTTTCTTTTTAAAAGGTTAGGGTTCAAGATTGTATGATTCTGTCTTCAATTGATTTCTGTTGTTGTTTCTCTTGTTCGTATGATTGTTTAACATTTATTCATGTTATAAAATCATGAATTCATCCTTTGATTCTTTTCTATATATGAAATCAGTATGCACTACCCTTGCCCTATTGTTGCCTATCTTGATCAATTGATGAACCTATTGGATTTCGATCCTGTTTCTTTTGATTATATAAATTATAAACACTTAATCCCTCTTTGTGAGCATGAAATCGCATTACACCTTGCTAACATGAAATTACAAACTATCTTGTGTCCTATGCGTAATGCCAAAATAAACATAGTTAAATTGGGAGGTAATTCAGGTTCATTCTTGTTAAGTTCGTGGCTATCACATCACACATCAAAAAGGGAGGCACTTGCGGCATCTGACCACTGGTTTATGATAGGTTTCGTGAGTGGAATTGGTAAGGAAATAGGGTATTCAATTGGTTATTGAGTATGCATGCTTAGTTGGTTTTGTCTTTGCCTGGTGATACTATAGGTGGTTCGGAATTATTAAATAAAGTTAAAGGAATAGCTTCTTGTACAGAGACAAGAGAGGTAGGATCTACGTCTCATCGGTTTCTCCAGAGATCCCTGTTGTTTGTTTGTTGTTTTCGATGCATATCCTTGTTATTGTTACATGCAAATTGATTGTAGGATATGTGTAAGATTTTTGGATTGAGTGCCCAAATTGCAGATCATATGTGAATTGATAAGCTAATTGTGTTCTATCATGATTGAGGATACCCTATTATGGTATTGTGCTTGTGCTTGCCTATGTGTGATTGTACATGTTTTTGTGTCAAGATCCAGTTGTGATGGCCATTCGAGGTAAGTGCTAATGCTCCTAGGGAGAGGGAAGCTTCTTACTGGTATGGGAGTTATATGGGTGGCAAACCCAGGCATACGCGTACTGGATGACTAGTCCTTGTGTGGCTAAAAGTCTTGTCCTTGTGTGGAAGGATGCTCTTATCCTTGTGTGGTTTAGGATACCCTTGTCCTTGTGTTGCTTGAGATGTCTTGTCCTTGTGTGGCAGGATGAATAGGCTTACTGATAGCTTGTGTGCTAACCTTTGACCCTTTGTGCAATAAGCCTTGGACAACACATGTGGAAGGGGACGACCTTTCTTTTTCCTATTGCCGAGAGCAATCTGATGAGTTTTACCTTCCTGTGTACTTCTGATTTTCAGAAGTGTTTGCACTCCACCCTCAACCTTAGTTTCTGCCCTATCCCTTTGATTGATTTTTGAATTGCGTGACACCCATAGATGTATAGGAATGATCTATTTTTGTTCGGGAGATTTGTGTTTAAGATTTCTGTAGATTTTATGATGTTATGACCCTAGTGAGATTCTTGTAATCTCATCCTATTGTATTCACCATTTTCAGGTTTAGGTACATCCATTGTCCGTGGTACCAGTGTGTGAGATCAAGGCTGCAAGGCGGGACGATATCGCATCACATTAGCATACTTGTTCCTTGATTGCTTGTGCATAAAACATTAATTATGATTGAATTATTTTTCTGGTTATCAAGGTTCCTCTTTTACTTGTTTCCATTTTATTTTTGGAATTAACTTACTGGATGTTTGGATCTTCATGGGACTTGTGAGTTGTGGATTCATTGATTTTATTTAAAAATTTCCGCTGATATTTTATTCACTTGGTATAATATCAGAATACATACCTAACATCATGCTCCAATAACTAATGAACATAACGAATGTACATGCTTTAAATCGAGAATTTGATAAGTAAGCCTTGTGGAATTCAGATACATCCTGGTTCTTGGGCTTATCAGAGTTTCATGGTGGTAATGGTCCTAATCGGAGCAATTAATAATAGGCTAGGATTTGGTGTCGTTACAATCTCTGAAGAAACCGATGAGGCATAGATCCTACTTCTCTTGTCTCTAAACAAGAAGCTATTTCTTTTTCATTATTCAAGGGATCTGAACCACCTATAACATCATAACGCAAAGAAAAAACCAAACTAACCATGCATAATTAATATCCAATTGAATACCCTATTCCCTTACCAATTCCACTCACCAGATCTGTAGAAACCAGTGATCAAATGTCGCAAGTGCCTCCTTTTTGGATGTGTGATGTGGTAGCCAAGAACTTAACAAGATTCAATCTGAATTATCATCCCAATTAACTATGCAAATTTCGGCATTGAGAATAAGGCACAAGACAAATTGCGATTTCATGCTTAAAAGATAATAAGGTTGTGATTTCATGTTAACAAGGAAGGATTAGGTGTTTGTAACATATACAACCAAAGTAAATAAGATCATAATCCAATAGGTTAATCAATTGATCAAGATAGGCAATAAATAGGGCATGCCGATTTTATGTATAGGGAAGATTTAAAGGATGAATTCATGATTTTACATTATAAGAGGATGCTAAACATTCATACGAACAAAAGGAACAACAATAGAAATCAGTTAAAGGCAGAATCACAAGATTTTAAAACCTAATCCCACCAAATTACAACCTAAATTATGTCAAAGAAAAACTATTCTCCAGACCAAAAAACCCAAATATTTGAATAAAGGACCGAAAGAGCTTTCCAACAAGCTATTATTTGCAAGAAGCCGTCAAACGATGAGAGAATTATGCTATTTTGATGTTCAAGCATATTTTCGTAGCAGTAGGGAGGTATAGGGTTTTTGGTTGGACGAATTTTGTATATTTTCTGTGTAAGGTTTAAGTGTGGCCGGCTTGCTCTTTATATAGGGTGGTTATGGGATTAATTTTTCTACTTTAAGGGTTAGATTAAAGTAATATAATTATTAGAACTAAATTCTATAATTATCCTCTCTTAATTTTAGGGATTTTATTTTCTAAGGTAATTATCACCCAATAAAGAACCAAATCAAAGAGAATTAAAATAAGAAATAATTATTAGACATTCCATACCAATATTGGCCATCACACATTCTTTTCTTCAGGGGAAAAGTGATCTTTTCACCTGCACTAGCTTCTAGACTTCTAAGACTAAAATTTCGGGGTCTCACACCTATTATGAATGAACATGCTAAAAATAGGAAATAAGATGGATAAGTGTTGTGGAATTTAAATAGGTCCTGGTTTGTGGACTTATTTGGGTTTCACAATGGTAAGGGTCCTAATATGAGCAAATAATATTAAGTTAGGATTTGGAGTCCTTATACTGAGACCATAAACACAAGCCTATATAGATCCACAAAAAAGTGCGCAAGACCTGCATTTCATAATATAACGAAAATCTTAGTCATACATACGAATAGATTATTAAAACCGAAAAACAAGCCCATAATGGATCCATTACAAGTAACATAATCCTAAACTAATGTATGTCTTTAGAGTATGAAAATGATAAAACATGAAACATGTCGAGCTTCTAAGACATGCAAGTGCAATAGTCCTGCCCTAAGACCAACACCGGGAAAACTTGATCTCCATGACGATCGGCTACGGCTAACGAACTAGCCCTAAAAAGATCAACAAGAGGGGGTGAGATCAAATGACCTCAGTGGAAGTTACAATGTCATAAGCATATCCGGTAGTATAGAGATATAAAAAAAATCAGTTATAAAATAATTACTTTAAATCACCATTACCATGCATGCATACTAAACGTGCACATCAATGTATTTCACAAGCTACTAAGTATAATGCATGAATTGTAAACACAATGCAATAAACACCAGCTCAATAGGTATCATAAACTCACAACACACAATATCGTTACATGGGCCACCATGCCCCAAAAACCTATTGGGGTCACAAAGTACTTTCAGATAACCTTCGTTTAAGTGAAACCAGAAGGTCATTGGCATTTAATTTTTTGTTTACAAAAGTACATATAAATCCTCTACTGCCAAAGTTACTCAACGGCAATACCTTTGCCTTTATCGACTGCTCCAGCACCGCCTATTCACACAAACCAAACCAAAACATATATAAGT
Source organism: Passiflora organensis (assembly GCA_019739055.1). Taxonomy (NCBI): domain Eukaryota; kingdom Viridiplantae; phylum Streptophyta; class Magnoliopsida; order Malpighiales; family Passifloraceae; genus Passiflora; species Passiflora organensis. The sequence goes on from JAEPBF010000303.1 coordinate 978,642, forward strand.
ACCAAAATTGGCAAAATAACCAAAAACTGGAAACGAACCCTAAGAGGACTGCAACGACACTCACACTAACTCACATCTCACTCTGACAACACATTTGCAGCTCAAAAATCTGGATATCCAACCAACGACGAAACACCCAAAATTCATGCAGGCCACTCATGGCTCCAAATCGACACCCAAGCTTACCTGATCATATGATTGGTTTTCTAAGCTCACAGACATACTCTGCAACTCAAAAATCAACTTTCCCAAGCAGCAGAAACAGCCAAAATCGACAATTCCATCAAAATCTCAAATCACCTGAAATTATCGAAAATACCACTGAAATAGAAAATGCTCACCCACGGATCAATAAACATTTCAAATGATCCAACCACCAAACATGTTTAGGAATATCAATAGCAAGCTAACAGAACTAAAAATCGACAACAAAAATGGAAAATTAGAGCACTTACCATGAAATTCACAAAGAGTGCTCTAACGCGAAGTACGATGTCATGTCCATACCCTACTCCGGGGATAAACACCTTCCCCATGAACCCTAAGAATAGCAATTATTTTGCTACCTTCAAAACCTTATAAGGCTAGTAAAAAAAACCATAAAATCTGCAGCAAAACTAAATAATATATAGGGTGAAACCATGTCTCGATAAAATATGCCTCTGTCAATCAATGCCCAACCAAGCAAAATGTATCTCATAACCAATAAAATCCATAAAAGTCAAGCACCATAAAAATCAGATATACAATCAAAATGGCAATCGCAAGTGTAAGAAAAAAAAATGGTCCGGTCTATATGTACAAATCAAACTAAATGTTGATCAAACCTAGAAACAGGCCATTCTGAGATCAACCATGAGAGGCGGATTGCTGACACAACCTGCTATTGTAGCATAATCTGGACGACACTAAACTAGTTAGTTAAATATGCAGGTGAGGAAAATAAGGACCACAAATACATTTATAAACCATAAATGAAAACCATACTGAAGGGTAAACCTTGAAAAAATAAAAAATAAAACTCAATCTCGAACCAAATTAACCATAAAAACAACAAGGTGAATCGTTAAAGCATTCATACGTTTTCTTTTAAAAACAGAACTGGAAAGTTAGCTAAGAAACACCCATCCGACTTCTGATTAGGAAGTGTTCAGTGTCCACCAATGTCTAGTTTTATTTTCATGAAAACGTAGCCCACACTAGCATTGCCAAAGGCTATGGTCAACCCAAGTTGGCCACCTCCGTTTGGACATTAAATCCCCTCTGCAACAAGGGGTGCCAAAGGGAGTATGTGACCTGTCAGTCACCAATCTCAGTCTATCATCATCAGTGTACTAGATACTCTTAGGTAATCATAGTAAAATAGAAAAACCAATCAAAACAAGTCAAACTCAAACCAATATCGCAATAAAAAAAATAGGCATACAATTAAACTAACAGTCATGTCTCAACTAACGGTGCAAACACTTGCACAATAATACACCATGCCTCTCAGTTTCAATCATAGTAAATCTAGTAAACAAATCAACTTCATAAAACAATAATATCCAAGCACAATCATATAAAATTCAAATTTCAATATGATTCATTATTGAAATTTGCTGAAACTAGTAAATCTCTATCATGCATTTTAAAACAAAACAAAATAAATGTGAGGTCTCCACTCACCTGTACGTAGCCACAACACATCCAATCAACAAACACAGAAGAAAACCAAACCACAATCCACACCAATGAATATAGGTCACTCATCTTCATATCACACGAAACATACAATCATTATCTACACAAACCAACATGCAAAACAAGGCAAAAACATATTTTCCGAAAATAACCAAATCCGAAATTAGATTAATAAGTCTTCAAATTACATTTTTATCAACATAGTATTATTTATAAAACTATAATTTATCATTTAAAACCAAAACATGTTTTAGAAGAAAATTTTTGAAAGCTCATATCTCTCAAATAAAATGTTAAATCAGAAAACTGATGATACCATCATGTTTGGGATATCAAAATTAGGTAATAGGGTTGAAATAGAAAATTAGGGTTTTAGATGCATGGCGGCGGTGTGACTGCGAGTGGTCGACTGGTGAAAGGATAATGGCCGGAAACTGGAAATTAAACCGGAAATCCAATCTGCACAAAAATTAAACCATTTTCATCTTTTTATACATCAAAACAATGCCCTTCTCATCAAGAATGCAATTATACCAACATTTTAGCAATACCTAGTCAGAGTAGACATGAAATGGCGACTTTTCCCAGCGATATTCGCACAACTTTCGCAGCTGATTCCAGAAACATTAGGGAACAGACCACTACGACCGTACCCGTCGAGGGTTGCTCGCGACAGGAGCTTTTGACCGGCGGGGGTGGTGTGGCAGAAGGTGGCCGAACATCGGAGTTGCGATTTCTAGCCAAAGAAGAATAAGGGGATTCGGGGGAGGAAGAAAGAGACAAAAGAAGAAAGGAGAAAAAAAGAAAAAGAAAAGTTTTATTCTTTTAAACAAACATTACAATAAAACAACATCATTTTTGCATCACTAAAACGACGTTGTTTAGAATAAATAATATAAAATAAAATTTTATTTATTTATTTAAAAAATAAATTCAGAAAATATTTTAAACTATATAAAATCCTAATAAATAGAATATAAGTCCAAAAATAATGAAAAATTTACCAAAAATCTAGAAAAACCATATATTTCCAATGAATTAAAAATTATAATTTTCTAACTAATAGATATTTAATTTAAAATAAAATATTATCTAAAAAATAAACTATATTTTAAAATTATGAAAAATCAAACTATATAATATAATCCTCATATACATGCCCAAAAATACTTAAAAATCACAATACCACACATACACAGAATCTATCACAAAAATACCTCGAAAAAAAATTACAAAACTACTCCTAAGCATAAAACAAAAAAAATTCGGAGTTTACATTCTACCCCCCTTAAGCATAACAATGGCCACAACATATCACCAACAAATCCGTAATATCCGCAAAGCAACCATAATATCCTCAACTTAACAATATCCGCAACACCTCAGATATCCTCCACCACCACATTATCATCCAACACAACAATAGTACAACAAATAGAACAATACCAGCATAAAGGAAAAACAATAAACATACTCAAAGGAAATAGAAAACTGTCCAAGCAAAAAGCTGAGGGAATCTCCTCCTCATCTCAACCTCTATCTCCCAAGTCTCCACCTCCAAAGTACCTGCACCATAGGAACGATCTTGCTCCGCAAGACTCTCCCAGATCTTTCCAGGATGGATACTATCTGTGAAGAATAGAAAAAATCTTTTGCTATCTCCAAAGGTGGTGCTTCCAACACATGACTTGTGAGACCCTAATCCTTGGTGGGTTTGATGTCCTAGAAATCCGTATGTCATAAATGGCACCTAGGGACCGATGTAGCAGAAATAACAGTTTTGCCCCTGATGATTGAATGCGTGATGGCCTTTAAAGGTTTATTTCAAAATTTTTCCTAAATTTTATTCAGATAATTTATGTTAGTTATCCTTTGTTTAAATCCCCATTATCCAAAGTATTAGATAATTTTTTTTATCTTAAGTAAATTATTATCTTTTAGTGGAATTATCTGTTAAGCTTATTTATCTTTTAAACTTTATTTAAGCTTAAAAGTAGGGAAAATTTATCCTTTAAGAACTTATGTAAGAGAAGGCCGGCCACCCCATTCCTCACACTTACATTCTATCTTTTGTTAGTCCACAGACACAAGTCTTCTTACCCTTTCTTCCCTTGTGGCCGAGATCTACACCATCACTATCAAAATTTCCAAAAATTCCTCTCCTTCATCAGATCATTGTGTGTGATAACTTGTTAGACTCCTCTCTTCATGTTGTATCTTTCTTATTTGAATTCATATTCATAAGGTTAGTGGTTTTCAATTATATTGGTGCCGAGTTTCCTTCCCCTTATGTGTGTGCTGAGTTTCCTTCACCTTATGTGTGTGCCAATTTTGATTTTCCTTCTTATGATGTTCTTGAATCTTGTTCCTCTTGGTCGTACGAACAACTAACACCTATGTCCATTTTAATATTACAAAGTTGCAACCATATCCCTTTATTTCTTGAAAATCGTAAATTGTCCATTAAACCCTAGTGTTGCTGAATTGTGTCATCTTTTAGGGATTGAATGATCAAGTCGAAATCTATCGGATTCTTGTCCATCACGTAACACATTCAAAGGGAGTTTACTATAGCATCCGATCATTGGTTTTGGTATGTTATTTTTGTGAGTGAGTTTGGTGAGGACCATAGGTTATCCTTTGTATTTTTGTTTTAGTATTGCATGTTTAGTTTAGTGTTGTCTTTGCATCATAATTTTTTAGATGTTTCTAATCTTTGTGATAAAGGAAAAGAAGTGGCTTCTTGTTCAAATGCGTGAGAGCTAGGATCTATACATCATCGGTTTCTCCAGACATCGCCTTGCTTGATTTCCTTAATTTCAGTTTGTCTAATTGGGTTCTATATGCTAGCGAATCATGTGCTTTGATCCTTGGTAATTTCGAAACTACGTAGGGTTTAGTATTGCCCTATTTCGAATTGGTTTTTGTGTATTGGTTTATGCATTGTGTTGTGATTCGATTGAGGATACCTTGTTATGTTTCTATAAGCATGTATGTTTGCTTTGTTTGAAGGATCCTCTTGTCGCTGGCCATGCGAGGTATGTGTTGATGCTCCTAAAGTAGAGGAGAAGGTGCTTACCAAACTGGGAGTCGTATGGTGATTGTTTCCCAACAAGTGCTTGATGGTTTCCCTTATGACTTTAGATGGACGTGGGATGGGATGCCCTGCATATCGTCAAGTATAGAGCCTTGGATGTTTGGCAGGATGCCCTGCACATCTTTTGGGTTGGGTACAGATGTATGGTAGGATGCCCTATGCATGGGATGTAAGAAGAATGTTTGTAGATTGTTTAGTAACTGTTTTTCTTTTTTCAGCACAGTCTTGGACAACGCAGGTGGTAGAGGATAATTGTTTGGTTTTGCAAATCGTATAGCAAAATAAGCTACCTCTGTGCTTTTGGTTTTCGTTTTGTGATGGCTGTCTACAAATTGTTTTGAGTCCTCCCCGTCATTTGGCTCTTTCTTATTGTGTTTGATTGTTGTTTTTTTTTTGGGCTTATTATATGTACATACGATTTATATATGTTGTTCAGGAGATATTTTCTTAGGTTTCCACAGATTATATGATGTTGTGACCTACTGAGATTTTTGTAATCTCATTCTATTTTTTTTCTCCTTTTTCAGGCTTAGGTTCGTGTTTCGTTAGCGGTACCGAGGTGTGAGATTAGGGCTGCTTGGTTAGAGAATTGCATACCACATTTCAGTTTCATTTCTGGCTTTCCAATTCCTATTCATATTTTTGTATATTGACACGAATAGATGCTTGATGATTGAGTTCCTTTGGGACTTGTGGGTCTTGTTTGCATTGGTTTTTTATTTATGAAAGTCTTCCACTGGTGTTTCCTTTAACTTCATTTTATGCCATAAAAAGAACTTAATCATAAAAAGAACTTAATTAACTAATGAATTTAATAATTAATCGTTTAGAGCCTTGTGTGATTCGAATAGGACCTTGCGAGGGCTTTTTATTCGAATAACACGACAGTAATGGTCCTTATAGGTTGGGTTCAATTCCTTACATGACTGGGATCTGGGATGTAACTCTTCAACATCGACATATGGAACACGTCGTTTATCCTCTATAACTCCAGAGGCAAACTCAAATGGTAAGCTACTGGACCAATCCTCTTGATCACCTCATAAGGGCCAATATACCGAGGTCCTAGCTTACCCCTTTGCTTGATGCATATCACCCTCTTCTAGGATGCCACCTTCAGAAACACACTGTCACTAACTGCAAACTCCAAAGACCTATGCCTATTATCAGTATAACTCTTTTGGCTATCTTCGGCTGCACTCAACCTGTCTTGAATTAGTTTCACCTTATCCAAGGTGAAGTTTTTCAACTCTACTCCACTTAATTTCCTCTTTTCAACCTCGCTCCTCAACAATGGAGCAACAAGCTCTCCAAGACAACGGCTCATAAGGCGCCATAACAATACTCATCCAGAAACTATTATTATATGCAAAATCCACCAACGACATATAACGATCCCAACTACCCTGAAAGTCCAAGACACAAGCTCTCAACATGTTCTCTAGAGTCTGAATAGTCCTCTCTGACTAGCTGTTTGTCTGAGGGTGAAACACAGTACTGAAACTCAACCGCGTACCCTGAACCTCCTACAACTGACCTCAAAATCTCAAAATAAAACGAGAATCTCTGTCAGATACAATAGACAGCGGCACTCCATGCAATCTGACCATCTCCTAAACATATAACTTTGCAAGATGCTCTAATGGAATACCTATATGAATAGGTAGGAAATGGGTGACTTGGTTAGTCGATCCACCACTACCCATACTACATCATGCCCTCTCTGAGATCTGGAAAAACCACTAACAAAATCTATCGTCACATCTCACCTCTACTCGGGAATAGGGAGAGGCTGTAATAATCCACCACATCACTGTCTCTCTACCTTGACTTGCTAGCAAGTCAAGCATCAAGTGACATACTGATAAATATCCCTCTTCACACCTGCCCACCAATACACCTCTCAAAGAGTCCGGTACATCTTCATACCTCCTGGGTACAAAGCATAAACTGAGGAGTGAGCCTCGGACAATATTGTGACCCTCAATCTATCATCCCTAAGTACTCAAATCCAATCTCTGAAAAACAAAATACAGTCATCACTGATTCTAACCCCAAGTCTGAATCGACTGAAAGTCCATCTCTCAATCCGACCAATACCGGATCAAAACTTTGAGCATTCAAAATCTCATCAAGCGAAACAGTCCAAACTGACAGACTGGCCAAGAACACTCCTCTTATATCAATTGCTAGAGAAGTACTTGTGGATCTCAAACTAGCAAGCAATGACAGGTTTGACTCCCAAATGTAAGACAAGGAAGTTGAGGACATACGACTAAGGGCATCAGGAACAACATTAGCCTTCCCAGGGTTGTAATCGATAATAAGATCATAATCCTTTATCAACTCTAACCATCTTCTCTACCTCATATTCAGCCTTTGAGTTATAATATACATCAGACTCTTATAACCCGTGAAGATCCTACAAGTCTCTTCATACATATAGTGATGCCAAATCTTCAAAGCAAACACAATTGCAGCCAATTCAAAATCATGGGTAGGATAGTTACCTTCATATGGTCTCAATTAACAAGAGGCATAGGCAACCAGCTTATCCCCCTGTATAAGCACACAACTGAAACCTTACTTCGAAGCATCACTGTACACTGTGTAACCCATACCTAAAGTGGGGAGAATCAGGATAGGTGCGAATGTAAATCGGTCTGAGTTTCTGAAAACTCTCCTCGCACTTAGCATCCCAATCAAATTTCACATCCTTCCTCGTCCAACAATCTAAAAAATTATAGATCTCAGTCACACTCCTGGGCACTTGCCACTGAGTAATAGCCTCTGACTTCTTCGGATCAATGCCAATCCCCTTCTTGGAGACCACATACCAAAGAAAGCCCACCTTAGAAGGTCTAATTACCCTATCCAAACGCCATCACCACAAACTCATAAACCATATCTTGAACGGAAGGCTGTCTTAGGTATGGCTGCATCCCTGATTATCAACTGATGATACTCAGACCTGAGGTCTATCTTGGAAAACACCACTACTCCCTGCAACTGATCAAAGAGATCATCAATCCTAGGTAAAGGATAATGGTTCTTGACTGTCACCTTTCTATAATCAATGCATAGATAGAGGGTGCCATCTTTTTTCTTAACAAATAACACTAGGGCTCCCCCGGGTGAAACACTAGGCTGAGTAAACCTCTTATCCACCAACTCCTACAACTGAGTCCTTAACTCCTTCATCTCAACTGGTGCCATCCTGTAGGCTGGAATGGAAATAGGTGCAACACCTAGAAGTAACTCAATACAAAACTCCACATCCCTCACTAGAGATAAACCTGGAAAATCCTCAGGGAATACATCAACAAACTCACTTACAATAAGCACATTATCCAACATAGGCTCAACAGTTGACACATCAACCACATGAGCTAAGAAGGCTAGATATCCTCTTTGCAACAAATCCCTAGCCTTAATGGCTGAAATCAAATAAGATGCAACAACATTCCTTTCTCCATCAAATACAACCTCCACTCCTTCAAGAGACTACAAAACCACTCTCTTCTCAAAACACAATAAAGCAGTTTTATACCGCACAAACCAATCCATACCAAATATCACATCAAAATCAAGCAACTCAAGCCATATCAAGTCAACCTCAAACACAACACTAGCAATCACAACAAAGCCACCCAACGACACATGCTTGCACAATTGGTGCTCTCCTGACGGAGTAGACACCTCAGTTATAGGATCCAATCGAGACACAGGCACATTAGCAATACAAGAAACTCAAGGATCTATAAATGACCTACTAGCATCGAGATCCATCAACAGATGTGTAAAAAACGAAAAGACAAGAGTATTACTAGTAATAACTATAGGAGTGGCAATTGCCTCTGCATCAATGAGAGTGAACAGTCTAGCCTGACTCCCAGTAGAGGGATGTCCTAGTATACCAGATGTTGAGGGTGCAGCAGCTAAAGCAGTAGGAATAACAGGTTGCACTCTGGAAGAACCTCTAGGCTTTCAACTAAGCTTGTGAAGGACCTGCTAGAGTTCTGAAAGTACCAGTCCTTGTAGGACCTCAAACACTAGCCTGAGACACTAAAGGACTACCACCATAGCTCCACTGCTTCGCCATATAGCCCAGTCTGTGGCAGGTAAAACATCTCCTAGGCTTTCCTCTCGAAGGCCTAGGAGGAAAAAAATGAGCAATGCATGACTACGAAGTAGCACCAGTCCTCTGAGATTTAGATCCCTAAAAGAACGGTCTACTCCTCTACAAACCACGGAAGGGTATAGGCCTCTTCCCAAGGTAAGATAGGACTGGTCGAGCAGTAAACTTAGCCTCTAACGCATCTGCCTGCAAAATATCCTCTACTCTCTAGGCTAGGTGAAGGATAGTAGCAAAGTCCATGTCCATTGTAATACTCATCCATCCTCTGACAACCACTGAGAGACCCTCGTCAAACCTCTGAAGTTACTCCTTATTAGTCACTAACATTTTTGGCACAAACTTGGCCATCTCTCTAAACTGTGCCTTATACTCAGCCACTGATAGTGTGCCCTGCCTCAGATTATAAAACTCATGATGCTTCCTATCTCTGTGCACCCATGTGAAGTACTGTGCCAAAAACTCTCTCTCAAATACATCCCAACCAACAGTCTTAATATACCTGGACACCACTATCTCCCACCAAGTGGTAGCATCTCCCTTCAAAAGCCTAACAGTTACTCTCAACCTGTCATCCTCAGAAAGATCCAAGTTATCTATGGCCTTGGACACCTAGTCCACCCACTCCTTTGCCTCCACAGTATCTATTCTCCTACTGGAGACCTCTGAACACCCTAACTGCCTCACACTCATCAGTATCCTGGGTATATCTTTACCAATAGCATATGAACCGTGGATACTATATGTACTAGGGGAATAGCTGGGGTAGCTATCAGATTTGGAGCTACTATCTAAGTTAGGGCAGTCTGAACTACGACTGTTGTCTGACCGGCTTAGCATCTGAATCGTGCAAAGCATACCCCTAAGCTCTCATCTCTTGCCAAACTGAGTACACAACTCTGATAAAATATAAAGGTGGTAGATCTGTCTCTATTTGGAACTCTATTACTCTTTACGGTTTGGGAGATCTACCAGCCCTACCCCTAGGAGTTGGTGCAGTGCTCTCCACTGCAGCACTAGAATCTTCCACTTCAACAACCCTACCAGAACTCTGATCTCCTCTAACACCTCTACCTCTACACGGTGGTATGTCTAATCACTACAAACAAACACAATAAACTCATTAAAAGGCAAACAAATATCCAGATTGTACTATGCAACTGATCATAACTTAACATGTGAGACCCTGAATTTTGAGTCCTAGAAGTCCAGAAGCCAGTGCAGGTGAAAAAGACTGTTTTGTCCCTATATAAAAGGATATGTGATGGTTGACATTAGTAAGGGATGTCTAGTAATTATTTCTGGTATTAATTTATTTTAATTTGATTATTTGTTGGACGATAATTACTTTAGGAAATAAAAAACCTAAGGTTAAGGGGAGATGATTACAGAATTTAATTCTGATAATTATCTTACTTTAATTAAGCATTTAAGGTAGGAATTTTAATTCCATAACTACCATATATAAATTTTATACAGAAAACACACAAAATTTGTAAGACTTAAAAACCTTACAGCTCCCAATTTTTGTTAAAATCCACTAGAACTTCAAATAAGCAAAACTCTCTCATCATTTATCAGATTCCTGAAAATAATAGCTTGTTAGAAAGCTCTCTTCATCTGCTTTCCAGCCATATTTGATTTTTTGTTTGGAGGTTAGTTTTCTTTCGTTAAAAGTTAAATCTAATTTCTTTAGAATTGCTAAAATCTGTTTGAACGTCAAAATAGCATAACTCTCTCATCCTTTTTCCAATTCTTACGAATAATAGGTTGTTGGAAAGCTCTCATCATCCTCTTTCCATCCATCCTTGGTTTCTTTAAGATAAGTCAAATTTCGATGGGATTAGGGTTCAAGATTGTGTGATTCTGTCTTCAATTGATTTCTATTGTTAATCCTCTTGTTCGTATGATTGTTTGGCATCTAGTCATGTTATAAAATCATGAATTCATCCTTTGAATCTTTTCTATACATGAAATCACTATGCCCTACCCTTGCTTTATTGTTGCCTATCTTGATTAATTGATGAACCGATTGGATTCCAATCTTGTTTCTTTTGATTGTATAAGTTATAAACACTTAATCCCTCTTTGTTAGCATGAAATCGCAAACTATCTTGTGTCCTATGTTTAGTTCTGAAATATATATAGTTAAATTGGGTGGTAATTCAGGTTGAATCTTGTTAAGTTCTTCGATATCACATCACACGAGAGAGGTAGGATCTATGACTCATGGGTTTTTCCAGAGATCCCTGTTGTTCGTTTGTTGTTTTCGATGCATGCTCTTGTTATTATTGCATGTAAATTGATTGTAGAATATGTGCAAGAATTGAGGATTGAGTTATGAATCCTATAGGCTATACCAAACCCTTGAGTTAGGTTTTAAGTGCACAAATTGCATATGATACGTGAATTGAATAAGCTAATTATGTTCTGACATGATTCAGGATAACCTGTTATGGTATTGTGCTTGTGCTTGCCTTTGCGTGCTTGTACATGTTTATGTGTCAGGATCCTGTTCCGATGGCCATTCGGGGTAATCGCTGATGCTCCTTGGGAGAGGGGAGGCTCTTACTGGTATGGAAGTTGTATAGGTGGCAAACCCCAGCATGCGCGCGTTGGATGTCTAGTCCTTGTGTGGCTAGAAGTCCTGTCCTTGTTTGGTAGGATGCCCTTATCCTTATGTGGTTTGGGATACCCTTGTCCTTGTGTCGCTTGGGATACCCTAGTCCTTGTGTCGCTTGGGATGTCTTGTCCTTGTGTAGAAGGATGAATAAGCTTATTGATTAGCTTGTGTGCTAACCTTTTACCCTTTGTTCAGTAAGTCTTGGACAACACAGGTGGAAGGGGCCACCCTCTCTTTTTCCTATTGCCAAGAGCAATCTAATGAGTTTTACTTACCTTTGTACTTCTGATTTTCGAAAATGTTTGCAGTCTACCCTTAGCCTTAGTTTCAGCCCTATCCCTTTGATTGAATTTTGAATTACATGATACCCATAGATGTGTAAGAATGATCTAATGTTGTTCAAAAGATTTTCTGTTTAAGATTTCTGTAGATCTTTTGACGATATGACCATACTGAGATTCTTGTAATCTCATCATGTTGTATTCACCTTTTTTCAGGCTTAGGTACATCCACTATCCGTGGTACCAGTGTGTGAGATCAAGGCTGCATGGCGGGGTGATATCGCATCACATTAGCATGCCTATTCCTTGATTGCTTGCGCATATAACATGAATTATGATCGGACTATTTTTGTGGTTTTCATGGTTCCTTCTTTACTTGTTTCCATTTTATTTTGGGAATTAACTTACTGGATGTTTGGATCCTTATGGGACTTGTGAGTTGAGGATTCATTGTTTTGATATAAAGACTTCCACTAATGTTTTATTCACTATGTATGATATCAGAATACATGTCCAATATCATGCTCCAATAACTAATGAACATAACGAATGTACATGCTAAAAAAAGAGAATTTGATAGGTAAGCCTTGTGGAATTCAGATACTTCCTAGTTTGTGGGATTATCTGAGTTTCATGGTGCTATTGGCCTTAATCGGAGCAATTAATAATGGGTTAGAAATTGGGGTCATTACAAGGTTTAGTAGCGAGGCATGGTTTATAGAATATAATTGGTTATATGCTAACTTGCTTGTTGATTTTGTGTTTGTATATAAGAACATGCGCACACACTCACTCACTTAGGGGCTAGTAACGAAAGTAAACAAATGCAAAAAGGAGATTGATTTGTAAGATTTAAATAATGAGAATGATAATTTAATTTGCTGTGTGTTTAAGAATGTTCTTATGCCTAGTATGCCTTGATGTGTTCTGATAAATCTTAATGTATTTCTTGTCATTGCCGAATGTGTGTTTTTGCTATAGTGCCGAGTGTCCCTATATGACTTCTTATCATTGTCTTTAGAGTTTGTTGCAATGATTTCCAAGAATGGTTTGTATGATAGTATTGTTGCCGAATGTATATGCGTGTGATTGCTGATGTGTATTGCCAAATGCATGTGGTGTAAGTTTTCATGATTGGCGAATATGGATTGTGTGAATCTAGGTTTGCTTAATGTTTGATGATGATTTTCGAGAGTACATATGTGTGATGATACGAGTAAAGAGTATGAATTTATATGTGTGCATATGATTTCCAAACTTTTCATACTCATGTGCATGAGTATTTTGATTTCTAGTATATGTATATCATCCGGTGCACGCCTCTCCACCAGGTACCACTTCTTTTCCTAGTATCTTATTTGGTTGTGTGATGAGTAACAATCGTATGCTTGTATAGTATGGCAAGGACAAGTGTACAAAGGGATCGACGGGGTAGGTTTGGGGTTCAGGTTGAACAGCAAGCCGTAGGGCAGAATGAAGCTGATGCACATATTGAGCAGGGAGAGCAACTGATTTGCGATCTAGTCTACATCGACTATGCTATATGTATGGGACCGAATGTATTGGAAGTGGATCTGATTCCATTGGGCAACCGAGAGCTGGATGTGAATTTAGGCATGGAATGTCTGGCGAAATATCAAGCCCGTATGGAGTGTTTCACCAAACATGTGTGGTTCACTTTTCCTGACAGTGCTGAGTACTGCTTTTAAGGTGATAGGCGAGTTGTTCCAACTTGCATGATTTCTTGGCTGGATGTGAAGCAATTGATTAACAAAGGATGTACAGCGTACCTTGCGCACGTCCATGATATTTCTAAAAAATCCTCAGATTTGGATTCTGTTCCAGTGGTTTACAAATTTCCAGAAGTATTTCCAAAAGGCATAGATGGTTTACAACCAGCAAGGGAGGTGGAATTCGACATTGAGTTAGTGGCTGGTACGAGTCCGATTTCCATTCCTCCGTATCGTATGGCTCCTGCAGAAATGAAGGAAGTAAAAACACAAATGAAAGATTTGCTGGATCGCGCTTTCATCCGACCTATTGTGTCACCTTGGAGAGCACCTGTCTTGTTCGTAAAGAAGAAAGATGGCTCGTTACGGTTTTGCATCGACTATCGATAGTTGAATCGTGTGACCGTGAAGAACAAGTACCCTTTCCCATGCATTGATGATGTGTTTGACCAATTCCAGGGTACAGCCATGTTCTCCAAGATCGTCCTCAGTTCTGGATACCATCAATTGCGAGTTTATGATGCTGATATTCTGAAGACCGCGTTCAGATCGCGTTATGGCCACTATGAATTTCTGGTTATGCCATTCGATTTGACCAATGCACCAGCTGTGTTCATGGACCTGATGAATCGTGTGTTCCATGAGTTCCTGGATAAATTTGCGATAGCCTTCATCGACGACATTCTGAGTTATTCAAAATCGGAAGAGGAACATGCTAAGCATTTGCGGATTTTGCTGAATGTTTTGAAGAATCAGCAATTGTTTGCAAAGTACTTGTAACGACCCCAATTCCTAACTATTATTAATTGCTCCGATTAAGGTCATTACCGCTGTGAAACCAAAATAAGCCTAAATGACACCTAAGACATACTTGAATCCCATCAGGCTTATCATGAACTACCGATTTTTAGCATGTTAATCTTATTGTTTATCAACAATTGGAGCATGATATTGGACATATGTTCTGGTATCATACGGAGTAAATAAAACATCAGCGGAAGTCTTAAATTAAACCTTTGGGTACATAGCACACAAGTCCCATAGGGATCCAGCAAGAAATTCTTCATCAAGGTTCGGAAATAGCAAGTAAAGAAGAGTGCTTAAAATAAACCAGAAAGTTGCTCAATCATTCATGTTATATGCGCAAGTAAACAAGTAAGCAAATGTGATGCGATATCGCCCCGCCGTGCAGCCTTGATCTCACACACTGGTACCACGAACAGTGGATGTACCTAAGCCTAAAAAAATGGTAAAAACAACGGTATGAGATTACAAGAATCTCAGTAGGGTCACAACATCATAAGATCTACAGAATCCCTAAACACAAATCTCCCATTTCATATAAGATCATTCCTAAACAGCTAAAGGGGATCACACAATTCAAAAATCAATGAAAAGAGGTTAGGGCCGAATCTATGGCTGAGGGAGGAATGCAAACACTTCTGAAAGGTCAGAAGTACACAGGCAGGTGAAACACATCAGATTGCCCTCGGCAATGAAAAAGAAAGGCCATCCCCTTCCACCTATTTTGTCCAAAACATACTGCACAAAGGGTAGATGGTTAACACGCAAACTAATCATTAAGCCTTTCATCTTGTTCTCCCAAGGACAAGTCGACTAGTCCCACACGGACAAGTCTTCCTTAGTCACATACCTATTAGGGCATCCCAAACCTCGCAAGATAAGGGCTTCCTGACTCGCAAGACAGGGATCCAGCCTCGCAAGGACAGATATCCAGCATGCACTTGCTGGTTTGCCGCCCATACAACTCCCTAAACCGGCAAGAACCTCTCCTCTCCCTAGGAGCATCAGCGCTTACCCCGAATGACCACCGAAACAGGATCCTGACAAATAGACACGTACAAGCCCACACAGGCAAGTACAAAGCATAATACCACAACAGGGTATCCTCAATCATGTCATAACACAATCAACATATCCAATTCACATAACAATTGCATCACAGGCACTCAATTCCTAACTCAGGGGTTCGATATAGCCTATGAGATCCATATCTCATTCCAAATTTCATACTCTCACCCTATAATCCAATCGCATGCAATACAAAAAGAGCACGTAACAAAAACATCAAGAAAATAACAGGGGTCTCTGAAGAAACCGATGAGGCGTAGATCCTACCTCTCTTGTCTCTGAGCAAGAAGCTACTCCTTTGCCTTTATTAAGTAAATCTGAACCACCTAAATTATCACAAGGCAAAGACAAAAGCAAACTAAGCATGCAAGTTCAATAGTCAATTGAATACCCTATTTCCTTACCAATACCACTCACCAAACTTATCAGAAAATCAGTGATCAGATGTTGCAGGTGCGCCCCCCCCCTCCCCCTTGAATGTTTTGTGTGATAGCCAGGAACTTAACAAGATTCAACCTGAATTTACCATTCCAATTAACTATGCAAATCTTGTCACTAAAAGTAGGGCATATGATGGTTAAGACCTTAAACAAGGAAATATTTCTATGCAAGATAATATTTATATATGGTTGGAAAGAGGATGAAAAGGACTTTCCAACGACCTATTATTTGTAAGAATCTGACAAACGATTAGAAAATTATACTATTTTGAAGTTCAAGAAGATTTGGCGAAAACCTAATTCCGCCGCCGATTTTCAAGTTAACTTTAGACAAAGAAATACTAACCACCTGACAAAAACCCAAAAATGGTTGAATATAGGATGAAGAAAGCTTTCCAACAAGCTATTATTTGAGTGAGTTATGCTGGTTTAAAGCTTCTGCGAATTATGGCGACTATAGGGAGGTATAGGGTTTTAGGCCTATACGAATTTTGTAAGTTTTTATGGGGAATTTTTGTGGGGTTGACTTCCTATTTATAATGAATGAGTGTAGAATTATGATTACTACTTTTAATCACTCTATCAAAATATTATAATTTACCAGATAATTAAACTCTTAAATTATCTTCCCTATTTTTAGGGACTTTAATCTCTAAGTCAACTATCTATCTTTAAGGATGATTTCTAAGGCAATTACCCATCTATAAGGATCTACAACAAAAGGAATTTTTTAAAAAATTAACTACTAAACAATCCTACCAATTTCGGCCATCACACATCCTTTCCTTCAGGGACAAAATTATCTTTTCACCTGCACTAGCTTCTGGACTTCTAGGACTTAAACTTCGGGGTCTTACATCGTCCCCTCCTTATAAGAATTTCGTCCTCGAAATTTTTAATATAAGTACCTAATCAAACAAGTAAGGAAATTTTGCATACATAGACTCCTCAATCTCCCAAGACTGCTCCTCAATTTGTCCATTACGCCAAACAACTCGTACCACAGGCACGTTTCGACTGCGAAGCTGTCGAACTAACCGGTCTAGTATGGCAACTGGCTCTACGGGATAGAATAGGTCTTCAGCAACTTCAACTGGCGGTTCTTTAAGCACATGAGCAGGATCTCGCATATACTTTTTTAGCTTTGAAACATGAAATATGTTGTGAATTCTTTCCGTATTTGGAGGTAGTGCAAGTCGGTATGCAACATTGCCGATTCTTTCAACAATGTCATATAAACCAATATAACGAGGTGTTAGCTTACCTCTCTGCTGAAAACAAAAGACTCCTTTCCATGGGGCGATTTTCAAAAACACTTTGTCTCCTACTGCAAATTCCAGCTCCCTTCGTCGATTGTCAGCATAATTTTTCTGCCGATCCTGGGCTGCTTTTAACCTTTTTCGAATCAAGCTTAATTGCTCTGTTGCTTGGTCAATTAATTCGGGACTGTCTAGGCGTCTCTCATCTACTTCATTCCAGTAAATGGGGGTTCTGTAGCATCTCCCATATAGTGCTTCATAGGGTGCCATACCGATGCCTACATGAAAACTATTGTTGTAAGTAAATTCTGCCAATGGTAAGCTTCGATCCCAGCCGGTTTGCTGATCCAATACACTTGCACGTATCATGTTTTCAAGTGTCTGAATCGTCCTTTCTGATTGACCATCGGTCTGGGGATGAAATGCTGTACTGAAATTCATTCTTGAACCCAGTGCATTCTGAAATTTCTCCAAAAATCTTGAAGTGAAACGAGTCATGATCTGAAACTATAGAAACTGGTACTCCATGCAACCGAACAATCTCGTCCAAGTAACGAACTGCCAATTTTTCTGGTGTATCTGTTAAACGTATAGGAAGAAAGTGTATAGATTTTGTCAGTCGATCCACGATCACCCAAATGGCATTGTATCCTCCCTGTGATCTAGGCAAACCAGTCACAAAATCCATTGTGACGTGCTCCCACTTCCATTCTGGAATCGGAAGTGACTGAAGTAGACCAGCGGGTCTTTGATGTTCGATCTTTACTTGTTGACATACGAGGCATCGGGAAATGAATTCAGCAATGTGACGTTTTATGTTTGGCCACCAATACTGCCCCTTCAAATCTCGGTACATCTTAGTGCTACCAGGATGAATAGAGAAATTCGAACTATGCGCCTCTGATAGAATAAGGTTACGAATATCAACATTTTGTGGAACACATACCCAGTTTCTGAAGACTAGTACTTTGTCATCTCATATTCTGAAATCACGAACTATGACATCAACACCATCAGCAAGTTGTTTCCAAATTTCAGTAACAACGAACCAGAGAAATCAGTGTCAAGATGCACACGATTAGTTTTCAATTCCAGCATCATCGGTAGGTAATAGGTGCTCATGTAGGCCAAAACTGATGAGGAAGGAGGATGAAACCTTTCTGCTCAGGGCATCAGCAACAACATTCGCCTTTCCAGGATGATATTCGATGATTAAATCATAGTCTTTAATCAGCTCTACCCATCTTCGTTGTCTCATATTCAATTCTTTTTGTGTAAGGAGGTACTTCAAGCTTTTGTTATTAGTGAAGATTCGACACGTCTCGCCGTATAAATAATGTCGCCATATTTTTAAGGAAAATACCACTGCTGCAAGTTCCAAGTCATGTGTAGGGTAGTTTATCTCGTGTGGTCGCAATTGCCTTGAAGCATAGGCAATGACTTTCCCATCTTGCATCAATACACATCCAAGTCCAGATTTTGACGCATCACTGTAAACCACATACTCCTTTCCGCAAATAGGTAAGGTAAGGATAGGTGCAGAAACTAGCCGATTTTTTAGCTCTTCGAAACTTTGCTGGCATTTCTCGTTCCATACGAACGGCTCACCCAAGCGAGCCAGTTTTGTCAATGGTCCGGCAAGTGATGAAAAATTTTCCACAAAGCGACGGTAGTATCCTGCTAAGCCTAGGAAACTACGAACTTCGAACACATTTCGCGGAGGTTCCCAAGCAATCACGGCTTCAATCTTCTTTGGATCAACAAACACACCTTGGGTGGAAACAATATGGCCAAGGAAACTAACCTCACGTAACCAGAAATCGCATTTTGAGTACTTTGCGAACAACCGTCGATCCTTCAGGATTTTAAGAATTCGCAAGTGCATAGCATGATCCTCTTCTGATATTGAGTAAATCAGAATGTCGTCGATGAAGACTATCACAAATTTGTCTAGGAATTCGTGGAATACACGATCCATCAAGTCCATAAACACAGCTGGTGCATTGGTCAAGCCGAATGGCATAACCAGAAATTCGTAATGGCCGTATCGCGATCTGAACACGGTCTTCGGAATATCAGCATCATGAACTCGCAATTGATTGTATCCAGATCTGAGATCAATCTTGGAGAACACGGCTGCACCTTGGAGTTGGTCAAACAAATCGTCGATGCATGGCAAAGGGTATTTATTTTTCACGGTCACACGGTTCAGCTGCGGATAATCAATGCACAATCGCAGCGAACCGTCTTTGTTTTTCACGAACAGAACAGGTGCTCCCCAGGGTGACACACTAGGTCGAATACGTCGTTTTGTGAAGAATTTTTCATCACCTGCCGCACCGTTGACAAAACTGACGCGTAAGTGTGAGTCGTTCATGTGGAACGAGTAATGCCAGCGAAGTTTCGAAGAACTGAAAAAACCGGTTAGTTTCCGCACCTATCATTACCTTATGTAAGACCCCGAATTTTGAGTCCTAGAAGTCCAGAAGCCGGTGCAGGTGAAAAGACGATTTTGCCCCTGAAGAGAAGGATGTGTGATAGCCGAAATTGGTAAGATTGTTCAGTAAATTAATTGCTTCTAATTCCTTTTGATTCAGGATCTTGTAGATGGGTAATCGTTTTAGGAAAATATCCTTTAAGGAAGATAGTTACCTTAAAAAGATTAAGGAAGGTAATTTAAGAGTTTTGATTATTTGGTAAGTTGTATTGAATTGATAGATTGATTAAAAGTATTAGACCTAATTCTATCCTCATCCATATAAGTAGGAAGCCAACCCCACAAAAGTTTCCCCTAAAACCTACAAATTCGTATAGGTTTAAAACCCTATACCTCCCATTAGCCGTCAGAATTTGCAGAAACTTTAAAATAGCATAACTCCCTTATTGGTCATTGGATCTTCTGCGAATAATAGCTTGTTGGAAAGCTCTCTTCATCCTCTTTCCAACCATCTTTGGATTTTCTTCGGAAGGTTAGTATTTTGTTGTCTAATGTTACTTTGAAAATCGGCGGCCGCGTTAGGTTTCCGCCAAATCTTCTTGAATTTCAAAATAGCATAACTTTTTACTCGTTTGTTGGAATCTTGAAAATAATATGTCGTTGGAAAGCTCTTTTCATTCTATTTCCAAAACTATGTTAATCTCAGCTTGGTTGTAAATATTTCTTTGTTTCTAGGTTAAGACGAAATCGTGCTATGCCATACTTTTAGCGACATGTTTTGCATAGTTAATTCAAACGATAAATTCAGGTTGAATCTTGTTTAATTTCCGGCTATCACATCACATATCCAAGGGGGAGGCACCTGCAACGTCTGATCACTGGTTTCTGATAGGTTTGGTGGTGAGGTACTGGTAAGGAATAGCGTATGCATTTGATTTTTGGATATGCATACTTAGTGGTTTTATCTTTGTGTGGTGATGATTTAGGTGGTTCAGATTTACTTAATAAAGGCAAAGGAGTAGCTTCTTGTTCAGAGACAAGGGAGGTAGGATCTATGCCTCATCGGTTTCTCCAGAAACCCCGCTCTTATCTAATGTTTTTGTTACCTGCCTTTGTTGTATTGTTTGTGATTGGTTATATGGAGAGAATATGAAATCCAGAATGAGATATGAATCTCCTAGGCTGTATAGAACCCTGAGTTAGGGATTGAGTGCCTGGGATGCTATGTTATATGAATTGGATGTGTTTATTGTTCCTGACATGATTGAGAATACCTTGTTATGGTATTGTGCTTTGTACTTGCCCTGTGTGTGCTTGTACGTGTTTGTGTGTCAGGATCCTGTTCCGGTGGCCACGCAGGGTAAGAACTGATGCTCCTAGGGAGAGAGAGAGGTTCTTATCGATTTATGGGAGGTGTATGGGTTTGAACAGCAAGTGACGCTGGATATCTGTGCCTGGTGGCCGGATCCCTGTCTTGCGAGATAGGAAGCCCACTCTGTGTGATTTGGGGATGCCCTGGTTGCGACTAAGGGAAGACTTGTTCCATGTGGGGCTAGTCGACTTATCCTTGCGAGGATAAGGTGAAAGGCTTACTGATTAGTTTGTGTGTTAACCATCTACCCTTTGTGCAGTAAGTCTTGGACAACACAGGTGGAAGGGGATGGCCTTTCTTCATCATTGGATGTGATTTTTGTTGTATTTCACCTGCCTGTGTACTTCTGAACTTTCAGAAGTGTGGTCCTCCCTCAGCCATGATCTCGGCCTTAACCTCTTTATGTTTATTGTTGAATTGCGTGATCCCTTTAGTTGTGTAGGGAATGATCTTATGCGAATTCGGGAGATTTGTGTTTAGGGATTCTGTAGATCTTATGATGCTGCGACCCTACTGAGATTCTTGTAATCTCATCCTGTTGTTTTTACCATTTTTCAGGCTTAGGTACACCCTCTGTTCGTGGTACCGGTGTGTGAGATCAAGGCTGCATGGCGGGGCGATATCGGCGATATCGCATCATAAACACTTACCTGTTACATGCGCAAATAACTTGAAAGATTGGATGATGTTCTGGTTTATTTTTGAGCATTCGTTTGGCTTGCTATTTCCGGAAATTGTTGATGAATTGCTTGCTGGTTATTTGGATCCCTATGAGACTTGTGTGTTATGAACCCAATGGATTGATTTAAGACTTCCGCTGATGATTTTATTTACTCCGTATGTTACCAGAATATGTGTCCAATAGCATGCTCCAATTGATTGATAAGCAACAAAATAAATAAGCTAAAAATCGGTATCCTATGAGTAGCCTTGTGAAATTCTAATAGATCTTAGGTGTCGCTGAGACTTATTTGGGTTTCACGGCGGTAATGACCTTAATAGGAGCAATGAATAATGGGTTAGGAATTAGGGTCGTTACACCTTACCTATTTGCGGAAAGTCGTTGCTTATGCTTCCTGACATTTCAACCGTACAAAAGCAACTACCCTTCGCATGATTTGGAGCTTGCAGCCATGGTGTTTGCATTAAAAATATGGTGACATTACTTATAAGATGAGACATGCCGAATCTTCACCGACCAAAAAAGCCTAAAGTAGCTCCTCACGCAAAAAAAATTGAATATGAGACAACGAAGATGGGTGGAGTTGATTAAAGACTACGATTTGATCATTAAATATCATCATGGAAAGGAAAATGTTGTTGCTGATGCCTTGAACTGAAAGTTTCATCCTCCTTCCCCAACGATTTTGGTTTACATACGTATCCATTACATGCCTATGTTGCTGGATTTGAAAACTAATCGTATGCATCTTGGCACTGTTTTTTCTGGATCGTTATTGGCACGAATCGAAGTCATGCCTACCTTGATTGAGAAAATCCAGAATCAGCAATTAGAGGATCCAAAACTGATTGAAATTCGGAAACAACATTCTGATAAGGTTGATGCCATAGTTCATGATTTCAGAATATTAGATGACGAAGTGCTTGTCTTCACAAACCGGGTATGTGTTCCACAAGATATTGATATTCGTAACCTTATTCTATCGGAGGTGCATAGTTGGAAGTTGGCTATCTTTCCCGGAAGCACTAAGATGTACCAAGATTTAAAGGAGCAGTATTGGTGGCCAAACGTGAAACTCCACATTGCTGAGTTCGTTGCCTGATGCCTCATATGTCAACAAGTAAAGATCGAACATCAACGACCCGTTGGTCTACTTCAGTCACTCTCGATTCCAGAATGGAAGTGGGAGCATGTCACAATGGATTTTGTGACCAGCTTGCCTAAATCCCAGCGAGGATAAGATGCCATTTGGGTGATTGTAGATTGATTGAAAAATCTGCACATTTCCTTCCTATACATGTGATGGATACACATGAGAAATTGGTTGTTCATTACTTGGACAAGATTGTTCGGTTGCATGGAGCGCCAGTTTCCATCGTTTCAGATCATGACCTCCATTTCACCTCACGATTTTGGGAGAAATTCCAGAATGCACTGGGTTCGAGATTGAATTTCAGTAGAGCATTTCATCCTTAGACCGATGGCCAATCAGAAAAGATGATTCAGACACTCGAAGACATGTTACGTACGAGTGTGTTGGACCAGCAAACCGGTTGGGATCTGTAAGACCCCAAATTTTGAGTCCTAGAAGTCCAGAAGCCAGTGCAGGTAAAAAGATGCTTTTACCCCTGAAGGAAAGGATGTGTTGTAAGGACCCGAACCCGAAAACCAGGTCCTTACCGCCGTGGAACCCGAACAAGCCCAACACGTGGACCAATCCGAATACCACAAGGCTTAGACGACTTTTCAAACATGATTCTCAAAACAAACGTATTTAATATTTCAAGAATTTGAGCATGTCAAATAAGAAACAGACATCTGGTAATAAAATCGGAGTAAACAAAATACCACAGCGGAAGACTTTATTAGGATGGACAAAATATCCAAAATAGAAAACGGGTCCACAAGCCCAAAATCACAAACTGGGCTTAAAGCCCAGAACATAAAACCGTATCCAGTAGAGTTATAATGCATAAAAACATCAAAACGAGTCAAACAGGAAATGCCAGAAAAGAAAACCGTGTGAAATGTGCAAGTGCGATAGTCCAGCCAAGTCATAATAAGCACTCACACCTCAATCACCGTCTACGGCTCACGAACTACTCCTGAAAGGGGGAACATCAACGGGTGAGATAAATATCTCAGTAGGAGTCACAGCATCATATGTCCTGCGGGGAAAACGAGAACACATACAAGGAAGGGAAGAAACGGATCACTATACGAACAAGGACGAAACCAAAACAACCCGACGAATATGGAATTCGCACATTTGATTTTATAACGTATAACATGATACCAGCCCAATAGATTATAACTCAACAACTCGTAACACAACATGGCTAACAATGATAACCAAAAACCCATCGGGATGGTCATAATAAAATACTCCTCGTGTAACCCTGCTAAAGGGAAACCTGGAGCCCACTGGCAGTTTTAATTTATACTTTTAGAAAAAAAATACTAAATACGTAACCCTTACCGCCAGTGTTTTCCGAGACTAGGCAGAGAAAACACAACACGTATCATACCCGTCTCAACACTCAATACGAACTAACCTGCGAGGACGTGGCAGGTAAACGAAGACAATACCCATACGACTCCCGAACAGGTAAGAAACTCTCCCCTATCACTGGGATTCTGTATACTCACCTTGCATTGGTCAAGCGAACGTTGAATAACGGTAGATACACATACTGAGGCATATATATATGGTTTATAAAACTATATTTTCGTCAAACGTTATAGTTCCAAAAATACTACGTTATTAATATACTTGATCAAATCCATAATACCAAAACGGTAGGTTTGTAAATTTGTATATTTGACTGACCCACACTTTTCGTTATGAAACCACCCTACAATTAAGTTGAGCTAAGTAACTGATATTTAAGGAATCCAGGATTAATGTCTTTATGGAACTCATAAGTACATATAAAAAGAAAGAATGTTAAGCATACATCTTATCCCATGTTTATTATCTAATTAATTAATTAGCTAGTATAAGAACACAAAGGAAGAAAATACAAAGAAGGATATTACTGCAGCAAGAGAGGACACACGCAACGAGAGAAAAGAGAAAAGAAAACGAAAAGGAATTTGAAGGGCAGGTTGGCAAAGCTGGAACAGCCGGTGGGGGAGAACATTAGCGAAGCAGCAGGGGAAACATACGAAGAGAAATCAGCCGGGTACATTGGGAGTGCAAGAACAGCCGACGGGGAAGGACGGTGCAGCAACAGGGAACACACGGAGAGAAAATCAGCTGGGTAACGCTGGGACAGGAGTGATGAAATCGAAAAGCCAAAAAAAAAGAGAGCATAAGTCCGGCTTGCGCGATGGAAGAAAGGAGAGCACACACAACCGGTTGAGAACAGCTTGCGGCACCGGGAAATAAATGAGGAAGAGAGAACATGAATTTGGTTTGCACAAATCGGTGGAGGACAGGTTCATGGCACTGAAATGATTGAAGGAGAAGAGGGTACACCCTGCTTGACCTGAAAAGGAGAACCAGAAAGTACGCCTCGCTCAACAGAAGAAAAGAAAAGGAAAAGCAGGGCATGCCGGGAAATGCAGGTACGGCCGATGTTGGAGAAGCGGTGAAGCAACAGAGAGGAAAACACCCCGTGCAACGTGAAAGACATGAAAAGAGTTGGGTCACGCGGGGACAGCCGGTGGTGCCCAGGGGAAGAAGAAAGGAGTGATGGGAATGAATCGGCGCTGACAAGAAGAAACGAGAGCCGACGGGGAGGAACCAGAGAAGAGGAGGCTTGGCGCTGACAGGAAGAACGAGACATGAAGGAACGAGAGGAAGGAGCTATGGAGTCATTAACGTGCACACGAGCCTGCTAACCTTCCGCACTGTGTCTCTCTCGATGCTGAGTTTGAAGGACGGACAGGATGGATCTAACCCGGGACTTTGAGAACAGCAGATGGGAAAGGACGACGCACTGTGCCTGTCAACTTAAGAAGGGCGGACGGGAAGGAAACGAGGGGAGAAACGAGGGTGACAGAGCCCTTTTGGCTTCCGGACTCGGTGGTGAGAGAAGCGGCTGAGTCAGATCGACGAGTAGTGTGACGATTATCCTTGAATTGTACATGGAAAGCTTGCAAAATGTGTATAAAGAGTTCAATAATTGTTCGTGGTTTCGATAGATAAAAAGACAGTCCCGACGGAAGGAGAGCTAGAGAAAAGCACCGTCACGACTAGGGATTTCACATCTGATTTCACGAGCGGAGGGGTGTGATAAGACGACAACTAAAGAACTCAATCAAGCAACATAATAACTACATAAAGAAATAAACAAGAGGAAACACGAACAGCAAGGACAAATCACAACCGATCAAACAGATGAGGCGTAGTCTCCTACCTGATGTGCCGATGAACTGGTGACAATCCCTTCACCCTTATCGCGATACCCAGACTCAGATCCACCTGAATCAACCCACTATCAGCACAAGAAATCACAAATCTGATTTAACATACGGAAAGAAATTTCCTACCGTTCCCTCACCGATCTGTAAGATTGATGAACAATTCGACAATGGGACAAGGAAAGGCTAGAGGCGGCAGATTGAAAAGAACAGAGAACGAACGGTTACCAGGTGTCTGTCTGAAACGTAAACAAAGACAGCGGCTAGGGTAAGCAAACGGGCTTAAAAGGGTACGTGTAGGGCCTTAGGGTAATTAAATAGGCCCGAAAATACGAAAAGGGTACGAAGAAGACTCTAGGGAAATAAACAGGCCCGGAAACAAGCCCGGGTCCGATAGGAGCAAAACGGTAATTTTTTAAATTTTTTTTTACCGTCTCGATTCCCGTCCCGGTCAACAAGTCAAACATACACGTCGACCACTAATACGACGCTGACTGGACACATGACTAGGACGGGGTTTCACATGTGTGATGACCGAAATTCGTAAGATTGTTTAGTAGTTAACTTTGTTTTAAATTCCGTTTGATCTAAGTTCTTATAGATGGATAATTGCCTTAGAGATTGTCCTTATAGAGGGCTAATTGCCTTAGAGATTAAAAGACCCTAAAATAGGGAAGATAATTTAGAGTTTACTTATCTGGTAGATTATCTTATTATGATAAAGTGATTAAAAGTAGTAATCATAATTCTATACCCATTCATTATAAATAGGAAGCCAACCCCACAAAAATCATTCATAGAAAACTTACAAATTCGTATGAGCCTAAAACCCTATAACTCCCTATAGCCGTCATAATTCGCAGAAACGTCAAACCAGCATAACTCACTTATCGTTCGTCGGATCTCTATGAATAATAGCTTATTAGAAAGTTCTCTTCATCATCTTTCCAACCATTTTTAAGATTTTCTCAGGAGATTAGTATTTCTTTATCTAAGGTTAATTTGAAAATCGGCGGCGGAATTAGGTTTTCGGCAAATCTTCTTGAACTTCAAAATAGCATAAATTTCTAATTCTTTGTCAGATCTTTACAAATAATAGCTCGTTGGAAAGGTCTTTTCATTCTATTTCCAACCATATATGAATCAAAGCTAGCATATAAATATTTTCTTATTTAAGGTTAAGACAAAATTGTCCTATGCCCTATTTTTAGCGACAAGATTTGCATAGTTAATTGCAATGGTAAATTCAGGTTGAATCGTGTTAAGTTCCTGGCTATCACATCACACATCCATGGGGGAGGCACCTGCAACATCTGATCACTGGTTTTCTGATAGGTTTGGTGAGTGGCATTGGTAAGGAAATAAGGTATTCAATTAACTATTGAATATGCATGCTTAGTTTGTTTTTGTCTTTGTCTTGTGATAATTTAGGTGGTTCAGATTTACTTAATAAAGGCAAAGGAGTAGCTTCTTGCTCAGAGACAAGAGAGGAAGGATCTACGCCTCATCGGTTTCTCCAGAGACCCCTATTATTTTCTTGATATTTTTGTTACCTTCCCTTGTTGTATTGTTTGCGAATGGATTATAGAGTAAGAATATAAAATGCGGAATGAGATATGAATCTCGTAGGCTATATCGAATCCCTGAGTTAGGAATTGAGTGCCTGGGATGTAATTGTTATGTGAATTGGATATGTTGATTGTGTTCTGACATGATTGAGGATACCCTGTTGTGGTATTATGCTTTGTACTTGCTTGTGTGTGCTTGTACGTGTCTGTGTGTCAGGATCCTGTTCTGCTGTTCGTTCGGGGTAAGCGCTGATGCTCCTTGGGAGAGGAGAGGTTCTTACTGGTATAGGAGTTGTATGGGCGGCAAATCCCAGCAAGAGCTCGCTGGAGATCTGGTCCTTGTGTGGCGAGAACCCTGTCCTTGTGTGGCAGGAAGCCTTGGTAGGTATGTGACCTGGGACGCCCTAGTAGGTATGTGACTAGGGAAGACTTGTTCATGTGGGACTAGTCGACTTGTCCTTTCGAGGACAAGATGAAAGGCTTACTGATTAGTTTGCGTGTTAACCATCTACCCTTTGTGCAGTAAGTTTTGAACAACACAGGTGGAAGGGAATGGCCTTTCTTCTTCTTTGCCGAGGGCAATGTGATGTGTTTCACCTGCCTGTATACTTCTGAGCTTTCAGAAGTGTTTGCAGTCCTCCCACAGCCATAGATTCGGCCCTAACCTCTTTTGATTGGTTTTTGAATTGCGGGATCCCCTTTAGTTGTTTAGGAATGATCTTATGTGAATTGGGAGATTTGTGTTTAGGGATTGTGTAGATCTTATGATGCTGTGACCCTACTGAGATTCTTGTAATCTCAAATCGTTATTTTTACCATTTTTAAGGCTTAGGTACATTCATTGTTCGTGGCACCAGGGTTTGAGAACAAGACTGCACGGCGGGCCGATATCGCATCACATTTGCATACTTGTTACTTGCGCATATAACATGAATGATTGGGAAACTTTCTAGTTTATTTTAAGCACTCTTCTTTACTTGCTATTTCCGAACCTTGATGAAGAATTTCTTGCTGGTTATGTGGATACCTATGGGACTTGTGTGATATGAACCCAAAGATTTAAATTAAGACTTCCGCTGATGTTTTATTTACTCTGTATGATATCAGAACATGTGTCCAATGTCATGCTCCAATTGTTGATAAGCAATAAAACTAACAAGCTAAAAATCGGTAGTTCATGATAAGCCTGGTGGGATTTAGGTAGGTCCTAGGTGTCATTTAGGCTTATTTGGGTTTCACGGCGGTAATGACCTTAATCAAAGCAATTAATAATAGTTAAGAATTGGGGTCGTTACAAGTTTGGTAGCGGAGCATGGTTTAGGGAATATAATTTGTTATATACTAATTTATTTTTTGATTTTGGTGATTGAAGGTGATTGCAGGGAAGAACATGGGCACACACTCACTTACTTAGGGGCTAAAATCGAAAAGGAACTAGGGATAACATGGGATTTAAATGATGGAAATAATAATAGCAGATGTGATGATTGTTCATCTTTAATATGCCTTAATATGTTTGAGTAGATGATTAGCTATGTTTCTTGTCATTACCGAATGAATATGCATGTGAGTGATGATGTGTATTGCCGAATATGGATGATGTGTGAGTCTATGTTTGCTTGATGTTTGATAATGATTTTTATGAGTGTTGATGGAATTGCCAAGAATACCTTTGCATGTGTGCATGTGATTTCCGAAAATTTGTATATTGTTTTCCAGCATATGCGTATCGTCCGGTGCATCCCTCTCCACCAGGAACCACTCCTATTCCTAGTGTCGTATTTTGTGTGTGTTGAGTAACAATCGTACACTTGTGTAGTATGGCACGCTCGAGGCAGCAAAGGGACCAATGGGGTAGGTTTGAGATTCACACTGAACAGCAACCTGTTGAGCAAGATGAGCCAAATGCACAAAATGAGCAGGAAGGGCAAGCTGAGTCCGAAAACCAACCTGAGACACCAGCCGCACTAGGCATTGACCTTGTTATGGCATAAATCTTAAATGTGTTACAAGAATTACTGCAAACCAGCAGCGAATAGAGGCGCGATTTCAGAATGCTCCTGCGCCTGCACCAGAACCTATTCCTCCACTTGAACCTGTGCAGCCGGCACATCATAAAGAGACAGAGAGACTTCCCGTCATGATTACAAAATTGCTGAAGGAAGCTCGACAACTTGGATGTAAAAATTTCGGTGGTTCAGCTGCAGCCGCAGCCGCTCGTGAGTGGATAGACACCTTATGCCGAGTATCCTTGTTTCTGCGTATCTTGGATGATGACAAGGTTGCCATTGCTACATTCTTACTTGAGGGAGAAGCCCACGCTTGGTGGACATCTGTTAGCTTGCGATTCGGCGATCGTTTGCCAACTTGGGAAGAATTCCGGTACGAATTCGATGAGAGATTCTATACGAGATTCCATAAAAACGAGCAACGACAAGCTATTTACAAACTTGAACAAGCCACCTGTTTGGTGCTGGAATATGAAAAGTGTTAAAAGAGTTGTCCCGATTTGCACCTGAAGAAGATCGTACACCGTATCAGTTTGCGAGACGATTTCAGGATGGGTTAAGTACTGAACTCAAAACCATCGTCGATACGACACCGGTGCAGAATTTACAAGAACTAATTGTTGCCGCAACTGAGGCTGAAAAGATCGTGCAAACCAAGAGGTCATCCGCAGCCACTAGTGGCGGATCCTATAGGCGAGATACAAAGTTCAACTGTGTGACCGTGAAAAATAAATACCCTTTGCCACGCATCAACGATTTGTTTGAACAACTCCAAGGTGCTGCCGTGTTCTCCAAGATTGATCTCAGATCTGGATACCATCAATTGCGAGTTCGTGATGCTGATATTCCGAAGACCGCGTTCAGATTGCGATACGGCCACTATGAATTTCTGGTTATGCCATTCGGCTTGACCAATGTACCAGCTGTGTTTATGGACTTGATGAATCGTGTGTTCCACGAATTCCTGAATAAATTTGTGATAGTCTTCATCGACGACATTCTGATTTACTCAATATCGAAAGAGAATTATGCTATGCACTTGCGGATTGTGCTTAAAATCCAGAAGGATCGATGGTTGTTCCCAAAGTACTCAAAATGCGAATTCTGGTTACGTGAGGTTAGTTTCCTTGGCCATATTGTTTCCGCCCAAGGTGTGTTAGTTGATCCAAAGAAGATTGAAGTCGTGATTGCTTGGGAACCTCCACGAACTTTGTTTGAAGTTCGAAGTTTCCTAGGCTTAGCAGGATACTACCGTCACTTTGTGGAAAATTTTTCATCACTTGCCGGACCATTGACAAAACTGACACGCAAGGGTGAGCCGTTCATATGGAATGAGAAATGCCAGCAAAGTTTCGACGAGCTAAAGAATCGGTTAGTTTCTGCACCTATCCTTACCTTACCTATTTGTGGAAAAGAGTATGTGGTTTACAGCGACGCGTCAAAATCTGGACTTGGATGTGTATTGATGCAAGATGGGAAAGTCATTGCCTACGCTTCAAGGAAATTGCGACTGCACGAGATGAACTACCCTACACATGACCTGAAACTTGCAGCCGTGGTATTTGCCTTAAAATATGGCAACATTATTTATACGGCGAGACGTGTCGAATCTTTAGTGATCACAAAAGCCTAAAGTACCTCCTTACACAAAAAGAATTGAATATGAGACAAAGAAGATGGTTGGAGCTGATTAAAGACTACGATTTAATCATAGAATATCATCCTGGAAAGACGAATGTTGTTGCTGTTTCCCTGAGCTGAAAGTATCATCCTCCTTCCCCATCAGTTTTGGCCTACATGTGCACCCATTACCTACCGATGATGTTGGGAATTGAAAACTAATCGTGTGCATCTTGGCACCGATTTCTCTGGTTCGTTGTTGGCACGAATTGAAGTTGCACCTATCTTAATTGAAGAAATCCAAAATCAACAATTAGAGGATCTGAAATTTAATAAAATTCAGAAGCAACTTGCTGATGGTGTTGATGCCATAGTTTTTTATTTCAGAATATGAGATGACGAAGTACTAGTCTTCAGAAACCGGGTATGTGTTCCACAAAATGTTGATATCCGTAACCATATTCTATCAGAGGTGCATAGTTCGAAGTTCGCTATTCATCCTGGAAGCACTAAGATGTACCGAGATTTGAAGGGGCAGTATTGATGGCCAAATATGAAACGTCATATTCCTGAATTCGTTGCTCGATGCCTCGTATGTCAACAAGTAAAGATCGAACATCAAAGATCCGTTGGTCTACTTCAGTCACTTCCGATTCTAGAATGGAAGTGGGAGCACGTCATAATGGATTTTGTGACCAGTTTGCCTAGATCGCAGCGAGGATACAATGTCATTTGGGTGATCGTGGATCGACTGACAAAATCTGCACACTTTCTTCCTATACGTGTAACAGATACACCAGAAAAATTGGCAGTTCGTTACTTGGACGAGATTGTTCGGTTGCATGGAGTACCAGTTTCTATAGGTTCAGATCGTGACCCTCGTTTCACTTCACGATTTAGGGAGAAATTCCAGAATGCATTGGGTTCGAGTTGAATTTCAGTACAGCATTTCAGATCATGCTACGTGCTAGTGTATTGGATCAGCAAACCGGCTAGGATCGAAGCTTACCATTGGCAGAATTTGCTTAGAACAATAGTTTTCATGTAAGCATCGGTATGGCACCCTATGAAGCACTATATGGGAGACGCTGCAGAACCCCCATTTGCTGGAATGAAGTAGGCGAGAGACACCTAGACAATCCGGAATTAATTGACCAAGCAACAGAGCAATTAAGCTTGATTCGACAAAGGTTAAAAACAGCCCAGGATCGGCAGAAAAGTTACGCCAACAATCGACAAAGGGAGCTGGAATTTGCGGTAGGAGACAAAGTGTTTTTGAAAGTCGCCCCATGGAAAGGAGTCCTTCATTTTCAGCAGCGAGGTAAGCTAACACCTCGCTACATTGGTCCATATGATATTGTTGAAAGAATCGGCCCTGTTGCATACTGACTTGCATAGATTCGGCCCTAACCTCTTTTGATTGGTTTTTGAATTGTGCGATCCCTTTTAGTTGTTTAGGAATGATCTTATGTTAATTGGGAGATTTGTGTTTAGGGATTCTGTAGATCTTATGATGCTGTGACCCTACTGAGATTCTTGTAATTTCAAACCGTTGTTTTTACCATTTTTCAGGCTTAAGTACATTCACTGTCCGTGGTACCAAGGTGTGAGATCAAGGCTGCACAGCGGAACGATATCGCATCACATTTGCATACTTGTTACTTGCGCATATAACATGAATGATTGGGAAACTTTCTGGTTTATTTTAAGCACTCTTCTTTACTTGCTATTTCCGAACCTTGATGAAGAATTTCTTGCTGGTTATGTGGATACCTATGGGACTTGTCTGTTATGAACCCAAAGATTTAATTTAAGACTTCCGCTGATGTTTTATTTACTCTGTATGATACCAGAACATGTGTCTAATGTCATGCTCCAATTGTTGATAAGCAATAAAACTAACAAGCTAAAAATCGGTAGTTCATGATAAGCCTGGTGGAATTCAGGTAGGTCTTAGGTGTCATTTAGGCTTATTTGGGTTTCACGGCGGTAATGACCTTAATCGGAGCAATTAATAATAGTTAGGAATTGGGGTCGTTACAGGATCGATGCCTGTCAATGGCATAATTTGCTTACAACAATAGTTTTCATGTAAGCTTTGGTATGGCACCTTACAAAGCATTATACGGAAGACGTTGCAAAACTTCCATATGCTGGAATCAAGTAGGAAAGAGACGCCTAGACAATCTGGAATTGATTGTTTAAGCAACAAAGCAGTTGAATTTGATTCGACAATGGCTAAAAACAGACCAGAATTGGCAGAAAAACTAAGCTGATAATCGACGAAGGGAGCTGGAATTTGTGGTAGGTGACAAAGTGTTTCTGAAAGTCACCCTATGGAAAGGAGTTTTTTGTTTTGAGCTGCGAGGTAAGCTAGCATCTCGTTACATTGGTCCGTAAGACATCGTCAAGAGGATCAGCCCTGTTGCATACCGACTTGCCTTACTTCCAAAAATGGAAAGAATTCACAACATGTTTCACGTTTCAATGATGAGAAAGTTTGTGCAAGACCCTGCTCACGTTCCAGTTGTAATCGCTGAAGACCAATCCTATCTCGTACCTCCAGTTACCATATTAAATCGGTCAGTTCGACGGGATTAAGGTTCAAGATAGTGTGATTCTGTCTTCAATTGATTTCTGTTGTCCCTCTTGTTCGTATGATTGCATGGCATCTATTCACGTTGTAAAATCATGAATTCATCCTTTGAATCTTTTCTACATATGAAATCAGTATGCCCTACCCTTGCCCTATTGTTGCCTATCTTGATCAATTGATGAACCTATTGGATTCCGATCTTGTTTTTTTTTATTGTATAAGTTATAAACACTTAATCCCTCTTTATTAGCATAAAATCGCAACCCTTACACCTTGTTAAAATGAGATCGCAAACTATCTTGTGTCCTATGCTTAGTGCCGAAATATACATAGTTAAATTGGGTGGTAATTCAGGTTGAATCTTGTTAAGTTCTTGGGTATCATATCACACATCAAAAGTGGAGGCACCTGCGGCATCTGGCTACTGGTTTCTATTAAGTATGATGGGTGGAATTGGTAAGGAAATAAGGTACTCAATTAGTTATTGAGTATGCATGCTTAGTTTGGTTTTGTATTTTCCTTGTGATACTATAGGTGACTCGAAATTATTAAATAAAGACAGAGGAATAGCTTCTTATTCAGAGACAAGAGAGGTAGGATCTATGCCTCATCAGTTTCACCAAAGATTCCTATTGTTAGTTTGTTGTTTTCGATGCATGCTCTTGTTATTATTGCATGCGAATTGATTGTAGGATATATACAAGAATTGCGGATTGAGATATGAATCCTATAGGCTATACCGAACCCTTGAGTTAGGTTTGGAGTGCCCAAATTGTATGTGATATATGAATTGAATAAGCTAATTGTGTTATGACATGATTAAGGATACCCCGTTATGGTATTGTACTTGTGCTTGCCTGTGTGTGCTTGTACATGTTTGTGTGTCAGGATCCTGTTCTGATAGCCATTCGGGGTAAGCGCTGATGCTCCTTGGGAGAGGGGAGGCTCTTACTAATATGGGAGTTGTATGGGTGGCAAACCTCATCATGCACGGGCTGGATGTCTAGTCCTTGTGTTGCTACAAGGCTTGTCCTTGTGTGGCAGGATGAATAGGCTTACCGATTAGCTTGTGTGCTAACCTTTTACCTTTTGTGCAGTAAACCTTGGACAACACAGGTGGAAGGGGATGCCTTTTCTTTTACCTATTGCGAAGAGCAATCTGATGAGTTTTACCTGCCTATGTACTTCTGATTTTCAAAAGTGTTTGTAGTCCACCCTCAGCCTTAGTTTCAGCCCTATCCCTTTGATTGATTTTTGAATTCCATGATACCCATAGATGTGTAGGAATGATCTAATGTTGTTCGGGAGATTTGTGTTTAAGATTTCTGTAGATCTTATAATGTTGTGACCCTACTGAGATTCTTGTAATCTCATCCTGTTGTATTCACCATTTTTCAGGTTTAGGTACATTCACTGTCCGTGGTACCAGTGTGTGAGATCAAGGCTGCACGGCGGGGAGATATCGCATCACATTCGCATACTTGTTCCTTGATTGTTTGCGCATATATCATGAATTATGGTTGGACTATTTTTCTGGTTTTCAAGGTTCTTTTTTACTTATTTCTATTTTATTTTGGGAATTAACTTACTGAATGTTTGGATCCTTATGGGACTTGTGAGTTGTGGATTCATTGATTTTATTTAAGGACTTCCGCTAATATTTTATTCACTCCGTATAATATCATAATACATATCCAATATCATGCTCCAATAACTAATGAACATAACGAATGTACATCCTAAAAATCGAGAATTTGGTAAGTAAGCCTTGTGGAATTCAGATACGTCTTGGTTCTTAGGCTTGTCTGAGTTTCACAGTGGTAATGGCCCTAATCTAAGAAATTAATAATAGGTTAGGATTTGGGGTCATTACAGGAGGTTAGTTTTTCTTTTATTAAAAGTTAAATCGAATTTTGGCGGAATTGCCAAAATTTGCTTGAACTTCAGAATAGCATAACTCTCTCATCCTTTGTCAGATTCTTGCGAATAATAGCTTGTTGGAAATCTCTCTTCATCTTCTTTCCAATAATGTTTGGTTTTTCGTTTTAAGGTTAGTTTTTTCTTTATCAAAAGTTAAATCGAATTTCAGCAGAATTGCCAAAATCTGTTTGAAATTCAAAATAACATAACTCTCTCATCCTTTGTTGGGTTCTTGCGAATAACTTGTTGAAAAGCTCTCTTCATCCTCTTTGAAACTATTTTTTTTTTCAGGAAGTTAGTTTTTCTTTATCATAAGATAAGTCAAATTTCGACGGGATTAGGGTTCAAGATTGTGTAATTCTGTCTTCAATTGATTTTTGTTGTTGTTTCTCTTGTTCGTATGATTTTTTGGCAACTATTCATGTTATAAAATCATGAATTCATCTTTTGAATATTTTCTATACATAAAATCAGTATGCCCTACCTTTTCCCTATTGTTGTCTATCTTGATCAATTGATGAACCTATTGGAATTCGATTTTGTTTCTTTTGATTATATAAGTAATAAACACTTAATCCCTCTTTGTTATCATGAAATTGCAACTCTTACGCCTTGCTAACATAAAATCAAAAACTATATTGTGTCCTATGCTTAGTGTCGAAATATGCATTGTTAAATTGGTTGAATCTTGTTAAATTCTTGGCCATCACATCACACATCAAAATGGGAAGTGCAGGTGAAAAGACGATTTTTTCCCTGAAGGAAATATGTGTGATGGCCGAAATTGGTAAGAATGGTATGGTAGTTAATTCTGGTATAAATTCCTTTTAATCTAAGTCCTTATAGATAGATAATTGCCTTAGAGATTAAAATCCCTAAAAATAGGGGAAGATAATTAAAGAATTTAATTATGTAAAAATTATCTTATTTTTAATAAAATCTTAAAATTAGTAATCATAATTCTATACCCATTCATTATAAATAGGAATCCAACCTCACAAAAATCATTCAAAGAAAACATACAAAATTCTTATAATTCTAAAACCCTACACCTCCCTATAGCCGCCAAAATTCGCTGAAACTTTAAATCACCATAACTCTCTTATCGTTCATCGGATCCCTACAAATAATAGATTGTTAGAAAACTCTCTTCATCCTCTTTCCATAAATATTTGTTTTTGTATCAGCATTTTAGTATTTCTTTCTCTAAAGATAAGTTGAAAATCGGTGATGGAATTAGGTTTTTGCCAAATCATTTTGAAATTCAAAATAACATAACTCTTTCATCGTTTGTTATATCTCTAAAATAATAGCTTGTTGAAAATTTTTCTTCATCCTCTTTCCAACCATTTATGTTTTATTATCAGGAGGTTAGTATTTATTTCTCTAAAGATAAGTTGAAAATCATCGGCGGAATTAGGTTTTTACCAAATCATCTTAAAATTCAAAATAGCATAACTCTTTCATCTTTTATTATATCTCTGCAAATAATATCCTGTTGGAAAGCTCTCTTGATATTCTTTCCAACCATATTTTATTTTTCAGGAGGTTAGTATTTCTTTCTCTAAAGATAAGTTGAAAATCGGCGGCGGAATTAACTTTTTGCCAAATCTTCATGAACTTCAGAATAGCATAACTCTCTCATCGTTTGTCAGATTCCTTCAAATAATAGCTTGTTGGAAAGCTCTTTTCATCCTCATATGTTTCTTTATTTGGACATAAATATTTTCTTGTTTAAGGTTAAGTTGAAATTGTCCTATGCCCTATTTTTAGCGACAAAATTTGTATAGTTGATTGGAATGGTAATTCAGGTTGAATATTGTTAAATTCCTGGCTATCATATTATACATCCAAAGGCGAGGCACCTGCAGCATCTGATCACTGGTTTCTGATAGGTTTGGTGAGTGGAATTGGTAAGGAAATAGAATATTCAATTGATTATTGAATATGCATGTTTAGTTTGTTTTCGTCTTTGCCTGATGATAATATAGGTGGTTCAAAATTACTTAATAAAGAAAAAGGAGTAGCTTCTTGTTCAGAGATAAGAGAGGTAGGATCTATGCCTCATCGGTTTCTTCAGAGATCCCTCTTATTTTCATGACATTTTTGTTACCTACTCTTATTGTATTGCATGCGATTGGATTATAGAGTGAGTGTTCAAAATTCGGAGTAAGATATGGATCTCATAGGCTATAACGAATCCCTGAGTTAGGAATTGAGTGCCTGGGTTGCATATGTTATGTGAATTGAATATGCTGATTGTGTTCTGACATGATTGAGGATAACCTGTTGTGGTATTATGTTTTGTACTTGCCTATGTATGCTTATACATGTTTGTGTGTCAGGATCCTTTTACGGTGGCTATTCGGGGTAAGCGCTGATGCTCCTAGAGAGAGGAGAGGTTCTTACTGGTAAGGGAGTTGTATGGGTGGCAAACCCTACTATGCGCGCGCTGGATATTTGTCCTTGCGAGGCCGGAACCCTATCCTTGCGAGGCAGGAAGCCCGTATCCTTGCAAGGTTTGGGATTCCCTAATCCGTGTGTGGCTTGGGATGACTTGTCCGTGTGTTGCAAGACGACTTGTCCTTGCGAGGGAAGATGAATAGGCTTACTGATTAGTTTGTGTGTTAACCATCTACCTTTTGTGCAGTAAGCCTTGGACAACACAGGTGGAAGGGGATGGCCTTTCTTTTTCATTACTGAGAGTAATCTGATGAGTTCTACTTGCCTGTGTATTTCTGTTTTTTCGAAAGTGTTTGTAGTCCTCCCTCAGCCATAGATTCGTCCCTAACCTCTTTTAATTGATTCTTGAATTGCGTGATCCCCTTTACTTATTTAGGAATGATCTAATGTGAATTGGGAGATTTGTGTTTAGGATTTCTGCAGATCTTATGATGCTGTGACCCTACTGAGATTCTTGTAGTCTCATACCATTGTTTTTACCGTTTTTCAGGCTTAGGTACATCCACTGTCCGTGATACCAGTGTGTGAGATCAAGGCTGAGCAACGGGGTGATATAGCATCACATTTACATACTTGTTTACTTGCACATATAACATGAATGATTGGGCTACTTTCTGGTTTTTTTTAAGAACCCTTCTTTTGGTTACTCTTTCCGAAATATGTTGGAGTATTTCTTGCTGGTTAATTGGATCCCTATGGGACATGTGTGTTATGAACCCAATGTTTTAATCTATAGACTTCCGCTGATAACCTTACTAGGTGTCATTTAGGCTTATTTGGGTTTCACGGCGGTGATGACCTTGCTAGGAGCAAATTATAATAGTTCGGAATTGGGGTCGTCACAGGTTTGGTAGCCGAGCATAGTTTAGGGAAAATAATTTGTTATATGCTAATTTATTTGTTGATTTTGGTGTTTGTAGGTAAGGACATGCTCACATACTCACTCATTTAGGGACTAATACCGAAAGTGAACTAATGCTAAAATGGGATTGATTTATAAGATTTAAATGATGAGAATGATAATCTGATGTGATGTTTGTTCGTGTATGTTCTTATGCCTAGTATGCCATGATATGTTTCGGTGAGTGTTTGCTGTGTTTCTTATCATTGCTGAGAATGTGTGTGTTGATTTATGCATGTTGCCGAGTGTCCCTATTTGACTCCTGTATTGCTGAATGTATATATATGTGATTGTTGGTGTGTATTGCCGAATACAGATGTTGTGTGAATCCATGCTTGCTTAATGTTTGATGATGATTTCTAAGAGTATATATGAGTGTTGATGTAATTGCCGAGAATACCTTTGCATGTGTGCATGTGATTTCTGAAAATTTGTATGTTGCTTTCCAGCATATTGCTTATCATTCGGTGCACGCCTCTCCACCAAGTACCACTTCTTTTCCTAGTATCTTATTTGGTTGTGTGATGAGTAACAATCGTATGCTTGTATAGTATGGCAATGCCTAGTGTACAAAGGGATCGACGGGGTAGGTATAGGGTTCAGGCTGAACAGTAACCCATAGGGAAAAATAAACCTGATGCACATATTGAGCAGGGAGAGCAACTGATTTGCGATCTAGTCTACATCGACTATGCTGTATCTATGGGACTGAATGTATTGGAAGTGGATTTGATTCCATTAGACAGCCAAGAGCTGGATCTGATCTTAGGCATGGACTGTCTGGCAAAATATCAAGCCCGTATGAAGTGTTTCACAAAGCGTGTGTGGTTCACTTTTCCTGATGGTGTCGAATAATGTTTTGAAGGTGATAGGTGAGTTGTTCCAACTTGCATGATTTCCTAGTTTAAAACAAAATGATTAATCAACAAAGGATGTATAGTGTACCTCATGCACATACATGATATTTCTAAAGAATCCTCGGAAGTGGAATTCGGTATTGACCTAGTGCCTGGTACGAATCCGATTTCCATTCCTTCGTATCATATGGCTCCTACGGAAATGAAGGAACTAAAAACGCAATTGGAAGATTTGCTGGATCATGGTTTTATCTGACCTAGTGTGTCACCTTGGCGAGAACCTGTTCTGTTCGTGAAAAAGAAAGACGGGTCGCTGCGAATGTGCATCGATTATCGGTAGCTGAATCATGTGACTATGAAAAACGAATACCTGTTGCCCAGCATCGACGATTTGTTCGACCAACTCCAGGGTGAAACCGTATTCTCTAAGATCGATCTCAGATCTGGATACCGTCAATTGAGAGTTCGTGATGCTGATATTTCGA
The DNA here is from genome assembly GCA_019739055.1 of Passiflora organensis. Taxonomy (NCBI): domain Eukaryota; kingdom Viridiplantae; phylum Streptophyta; class Magnoliopsida; order Malpighiales; family Passifloraceae; genus Passiflora; species Passiflora organensis. The sequence goes on from JAEPBF010000303.1 coordinate 1,019,040, forward strand.
AAACCGCGTTCAGATCGCGATACGGTCACTACGAATCTCTGGTTATTCCATTTGGCTTGACCAATGCACCAGCTGTGTTTATGGATTTGATGAATCGTGTGTTCCGCGAATTCTTGGATAAATTTGTGATAGTCTTCATCGACGACATTCTGATTTACTCAAAATCGGAAGCGGATCATGCTATGCACTTGCGGATTGTGCTTAAAATCCTGAAAGATCAATGGCTGTTCGCAAAGTACTCCAAATACGAATTATGGTTACACGAAGTTGGTTTCCATGGCCATATTGTTTCCTCCCAAGGTGTGTTAGTTGATCCAAAGAAGAATGAAGTTGTGATTGCTTGGGAACCTCCGCGAAGTGTGTTCGAAGTTCGTAGTTTCCTTGGCTTAGCAGGATACTACCGTCGATTTGTGGAGAATTTTTCATCGCTTGATGGACCATTGACAAAACTAACACGCAAGGGTGAGCTGTTCGTATGGAACGAGAAATGCCAGCAAAGTTTCGAAGAGCTAAAGAATCGGTTAGTTTCTGCACCTATCCTTACCCTACCTATTTGCGGAAGGAGTATGTGGTTTACAGCGACGCATCAAAATTTGGACTTGGATGCGTATTGATGCAAGATGGGAAAGTCTTCACCTACGCTTCCCGGCAATTGAGGCCACACGAGAGCAACTACCCTACGGATGATTTGGAACTTGCAGCCGTGGTGTATGCCTTAAAAATATGGCGAGACGTGCCGAATCTTCACTGACCACAAAAGCCTGAAGTACCTCCTCACGCAAAAAGAATTGAATATGAGACAACGAAGATGGGTGGAGCTAATTAAAGACTATGATTTAATCATCGAATATCATCCTGGAAAGGCGAATGTTGTTGCTGATGCCCTGAGCCGAAAGTTTCATCCTCCTTCCCCATCAGTTTTGGCCTACATGTGCACCCATTACCTGCCGATGATGTTGGAATTGAAAGCTAACCGTGTGCATCTTGGCACCGATTTTTATGGTTCGTTGTTGGCATGAATCGAAGTCGCACCTACCTTAATTGAAGAAATCCGGAATCAACAATTAGAGGAACCGAAATTTGCTGAAATTCGGAAGCAAATTGCTGATGGTGTTGATGCCACAGTTCGTGATTTCAGAATACAAGATGACGAAGTACTAGTCTTCAGAAACCGGGTATGTGTTCCACAAAATGTTGATATTCGTAACCTTATTCTATCAGAGGCGCATAGTTCAAAGTTCGTTATTCATCCTAGAAGCACTAAGATGTACTGAGATTTGAAGGAGTAGTATTGGTGGCCAAACATGAAACGTCATATTGCTGAATTCGTTACTCGATGCCTCGTATGTCAACAAGTAAACATCAAACATCAAAGACCTGCTGATCTACTTCAGTCACTTCCGATTCCAGAATGAAAGCAGGAGCACGTCACAATGGATTTTGTGCCTAGTTTTCCTAGATCGCAGCGAGGATACAATGCCATTTGGGTGATCGTGGATCGATTAACGAAATCTGAACACTTTCTTCCTATACGTGTGACAGATACACCAGAAAGATTGGCAGTTCGTTACTTGGACGAGATTGTTCGATTGCATGGAGTACCAGTTTCTATTGTTTCAGATCGTGACCCTCGTTTCACTTCACGATTTTGGGAAAAATTCCAGAATGCCCTGGGTTCAAGATTGAATTTCAGTACAGCATTTCATCCCCAGACCGATGGTCAATCGGAAAGAACGACTCAGACACTCGAAGACATGCTACGAGCAAGTGTGTTGGATCAGCAAACCGGTTGGGATCGATGCCTGCCATTAGCAGAATTTGATTACAACAATAGTTTCCATGTAAGCATCGGTATGGCACCCTATGAAGCACTATATGGGAGACGTTGCAGAAATCCCATTTGCTGGAATGAAGTAGGCGAAAGACGACTAGACAATCCGTAATTGATTGAGCAAGCAACGGAGCAGTTGAACTTGATCCGACAATGGCTAAAAACAGCCCAGGATCAGTAGAAAAGCTACGCCAACAATCGACGAAGGGAACTAGAATTTGCAGTAGGAGACAAAGTATTTTTAAAGGTCACTCCATGGAAAGGAGTCCTTCGTTTTCAGCAACGAGGTAAGCTAGCACCTCGCAACATTGGTCTGTATGACATTGTTGAAAGAATCGGCCCTGCTGCATTTCGACTGGTTAAGAAAGTATCTGCTAGATCCTGCTCATGTGCTTAAAGAACCGCCAGTTGAAGTTGCTGAAGACCTATCCTATTTCGTACAGCCAGTTGCCATACTAGATCGGTCAGTTTGACAGCTTCGCAGTCGAAGCATGCCTATGGTACGAGTTGTTTTGCGTAATGGCCAAATTGAGGAACAGTCCTGGGAGACTGAGGAATCTATGCGTGCAAAATTTCCTTACCTGTTTGATTAGGTACTTATGTTAAAATTTTAAGGACGAAATTCCTGTAAGGATAGAAGGATTTGAGACCTCAAATTTTGAGTTCTAGAAGTCCAGAAGCCAGTGCAGGTGAAAAGACGACTTTTCCCCTGAAAGAAAGGATGTGTGATGACCGAAATTGGTAAGAGTGGTATGGTAGTTAATTCTGGTATAAATTCCCTTTATTCTAAGTCCTTATAGATAGATAATTGCCTTAGAGATTAAAATCCCTAAGAATAGGGGAAGATAATTAAAGAATTTAATTATCTGGTAATTATCTTATTTTTAATAAAATTTTAAAAGTAGTAATCATAATTCTATACCCATTCAGTATAAATAGGAAGCCAACCTCACAAAAATCATTCATAGAAAATATAAAAAATTCGTATAAGCCTAAAACCCTACACCTCCCTATAGCTGCCAAAATTCATTGAAACTTTAAACCAGCATAACTCTCTTATCGTTCATCGGATCCCTGAAAATAATAGCTTGTTAGAAAGCTCTCTTCATTCTCTTTCTAAAATTGTTTTTTTGTCAGAAGATTAGTATTTCTTTCTCTAAAGATAAGTTGAAAATCAGAGACGGAATTAGGTTTTTTCCAAATCTTCTTGAAATTCAAAATAGCATAACTCTTTCATCTTTTGTTGTATCTCTGCAAATAATAGCTTGTTAGAAAAAATTCTTCATCCTCTTTCTAACCATGTTTGGTTTTTTGTCAGGAAGTTAGTATTTCTTTCTCTAAAGATAAGTTGAAAATCGGCGGCGGAATTAGTTTTTTGCCAAATTTTCTTGAACTTCAAAATAGCATAACTCTCTCATCGTTTGTCGGATTCCTACGAATAATAGCTTATTGGGAAGCTCTTTTCATTTGCATATGTTTTTTTATTTCGACGTAAATATTTTCTTGTCTAAGGTTAAGTCGAAATTCCCCTATGCCATACTTTTAGCGACGAAATTTGCATAGTTGATTGGAATGGTAATTCAGGTTAAATCTTGTTAAATTCCTGGCTATCACATCACACATCCAAGGGGGAGGCACCCGCAGTGTTTGATCATTTGTTTCTGATAGGTTTGGTGAGTGGAATTGGTATGGAAATAGGGTATTCAATTGATTATTGAATATGCATGCTTAGTTTGTTTTCGTCTTTGCCTGGTGATAACATAGGTGGTTCGAAATTACCTAATAAAGTCAAAAAAGTAGCTTCTTGTTGAGAGACAAGAGTGGTAGGATCTACGTCTCATCGGTTTCTCCAGAGAACCCTGTTATTTTCTTGATGTTTTTGTTACCTGCCCATATTGTATTGCATGCGATTAGATCATAGGGTAAGTGTATGAAATTCAGAGTGAGATATGGATCTCATAGGCTATATCGAATCGCTGAGTTAGGAATTGAATGCCTGGGTTGCTTATGTTATATGAATTGAATATGTTGATTATGTTCTGGCATGATTGAGGATACCTTGTTGTGGTATTTTGCTTTGTACTTGCCTGTGTGTGCTTGTACATGTTTGTGTGTCAGGATCCTTTTCCGGTGGCCATTCGGGGTAAGCGCTGATGCTCCTAGAGAGAGGAGAGGTTCTTACTGGTATGGGAGTTGTATGGGTGGCAAACCCCAGCATGCGCTTGCTGGATATCTATCCTTGCAAGGCCGGAACCCTGTCCTTGCAAGGCAGGAAGCCGTTATCCTTATGTGGTTTGGGATGCCCTAGTCCGTGTGTGGCTTGGGAAGACTTGTCCGTGGGTGAGAAGACGATTTTTCCTTGCGAGGCAAGATGAATAGGCCTACTGATTAGTTTGTGTGTTAACCATCTACCCTTTGTGGAATAAGCCTTAGAGAACACAGGTGGAAGGGAATGACCTTTATTCTTCATTGCTGAGAGTAATCTGATGTGTTCTACCTGCATATGTACTTCTAATTTTTCGGAAGTCTTTGTAGTCCTCCCTCAACCATAGATTCGGCCCTAACCTCTTTTTAATTGATTCTTGAACTGCGAGATCCCCTTTAGTTGTTTAGGAATGATATAATGCAAATTGGGAGATTTGAGTTTAGGATTTCTGCAGATCTTATGATACTGTGACCCTACTGAGATTCTTGTAATCTCATACCGTTATTTTTACCATTTTTCAGGCTTAGGTACATCCACTGTCTGTGGTACCAGTGTGTGAGATCAAGGCTGCAAGGCGGGGCAATATCGTACCACATTTACATACTTGTTTACTTGTGCATATAACATGAATGATTGGGCTACTTTCTGGTTTATTTTATGTACCCTCTTTTTGCTTACTATTTCCGAAATATGTTGGAAGATTTCTTGCTTGTTAATTGGATGCCTATGGGACTTGTGTGTTAGTACCCAATGATTTAAACTATAGACTTTTGCTGATAATTTATTCACTCCGTAAGTTACCAGAATGTGTGTCCAATATCATGCTCCAATTTTTGTTAAACTTTAAAATAAACATGCTAAAAGTCGGAAGTTAATGGTAAGTCTGGTGAGATTTAGATAGGTCCTAGGTGTCATTTAGGCTTATTTGGGTTTCACGGCCGTGATGACCTTACTAGGAGAAAATTGTAATAGTTAGGAATTAGGATCGTCACAGAAGTCTTGTCCTTGTGTGGCAGGATGCCCATATCCTTGTGTAGTTTAGGATACCCTTGTCCTTGTGTAGTTTAGGATACCCTTGTCCTTGTGTAGTTTAGGATACCCTTGTCCTTGTGTGGTTTAGGATACCCTTGTCCTTGTGTGGATTTGGTTATCTAGTCCTTGTGTGGCAGGGTGCCCTTATCCTTCTGTGGTTTGGGATACCCTTGTCATTGTGTGGATGAGGATGTCTTGCCATTGTGTGGGAGGATAAATAGAATTATTGATTAGCTTGTGTGCTAACCTTTGACCTTTTGTGTAGTAAGCCTTGGACAACACAGGTGGAAGGGGACGACATTTTTTTTCCTACTGCTGAGAGCAATCTGATGAGTTTTACCTGCTCGTGTACTTTTGATTTTCGGAAGTGTTTGCAGTCCACCCTCAGCCTTAGTTTCGGTCCTATCCCTTTGATTGATTTTTGAATTGTGTGATACCCAAAGATGTGTACGAATGATCTAATGTTGTTCGGTAGATTCGTGTTTAAGATTTTTGTAGATCTTATGATGTTGTGACCGTACTGAGATTCTTGTAATCTCATCCTGTTGTAACCACCATTTTTTGCGCTTAGGTACATCCACTGTCCATGGTACCAGTGTTTGAGATCAAGGCTGCATGGCAGGGCGATATCGCATCACATTAGCATACCTGTTCCTTGATTGCTTGCGCATATAACATGAATTATAATTGGACTATTTTGTCTAGTTTTCAAGGTTCCTCCTTTACCTGTTTCTGTTTTATTTTGGGAATTAACTTACTAGATGTTTTGATCCTTATGGGACTTGTGAGTTGTGGATTCATTGATTTTATTTAAATACTTCCGTTAATATTTTATTCACTCCGTATGATACTAGAATACATGTCCAATATCATGCTCCAATCATTAATAAACATAATGAATGTACATGCTAAAAATCAGGAATTTGATAAGTAAGCCTTGTGGAATTCAGATACGTCCTGGTTCTTGAGCTTCTCTGAAGTTCACTGCAGTAATGGCCCTAATCGGAGCAATTAGTAATAGGTTAGGATTTGAGGTCATTACAGTCTCTGAAGAAACCGATGAGGCATAGATCTTACCTCTCTTGTCTCTGAACAAGAAGCTACTCCTTTGTTATTATTCAAGGGATCCAAACCACCTATAACATCATAAGGCATAGACAAAACCAAACTAACCATGCATACTTAATAACCAATTGAATACCCTATTTCCTGACCAATTTCACTTAACAGATCTATTGAAACCACTGATCAGATCCGCTGATGCCTCCCCTTTGGATGTGTGATATGGTAGCCAAGAACTTAACATGATTCAACCTAGATTACCATCCCGATTAACTATGCAAATTTCGGCATTGAGAATAAGGCAAAAGATAAATTACGATTTCATGCATACAAGATAATAAGGTTGCGATTTCATGTTAACAAGGAAGGATTAGGGGTTTGTAACATATACAACCAAAAGAAATAAGATCATAATCCAATAGGTTAATCAATTGATCAAGATAGGCAACAAATAGGGCATACCAATTTCATGTATAGGGAAGATTTAAAGGTTGAATTCATGATTTTACATCATGAGAGGATGCTAAACAATCATATGAATAAGAGGAACAACAATAGAAATCTATTGAAGCCAGAATCACAAAATTTTGAAACCTAATCCCGCCGAATTATGACCTAAATTATGATAGTAAAAAACTAGTCTCCAGACAAAAAGCCGAAAATGATTGGATAAAATATGGAAAGAGCTTTCCAACAAGCCATTATTTGCAAGAATCCGTCAAACGATGAGAGAGTTATTCTATTTTGAAGTTCAAGCATATTTCGACAGTAATAGGGAGGTGTAGAGTTTTTGGTTGGACGAATTTTGTATATTTTTTGTGTAAAGTTTAAGTGTGGCCGGCTTGCTCTTTATATAAGGTGGTTATGGGATTAATTTCCCTACTTTAAGGGTTAGATTAAAGTAAGATAATTATTAGAATTAAATTCTATAATTATCCTCCCTTAATTTTAGAGATTTTATTTTCTAAGGTAATTATCAACCAATAAAGAACCAAATCTAAGGAAATTAAAATCAAAAATAATTACTAGACATTCCATTCCAATTTTGGCAATCATATATTCTTTTCTTCAGGAAAAAAGTGATCTTTTCACCTGCACTGGCTTCTAGACTTCTAGGACTAAAATATTATGGTCTCACAACTACTCTTTAACTTTTGATCAAATTTGGATCTACGCTTGATCAGACCTTTGCTGGTAGAATTTCCTTTGTGCTTCAGATTTTGGCTGCAATGTCCCAAAAGTATCTCCTTTGCCTGCACTGCAACCTATAGCTGTGCTGATACCTACGGTGCTTTAATTTGTGGTTGCTGAACTGCTACATCTTACTTCATTTGTTGTATCTAACCTAAAGTAGTCTGTATTATGGCTAACACGTATAACAATGCCTGATCCTGAACTACTGGTGCTGCTTGAGCTGGCTGTGCCTCTGGTGTGAGACCCTGATTTTGAAAGGTTTTATAACACCTGTAGCTACTGATGCCTTTGTTTCATTTCCCTTTGATTTGGTTCCTTATTGGTTCAAAATTACCTTAGGAGATAAAATCCATAAAATTAAGGAAGGATAATTTTATAATTTAATTATGATAATTATCTTACTTTCATCTAGCATTTAAAGTAGGAAAATTAATCCCAAAACCACTTTATATAAAGAGGTAGCCAGCCACACTTAGATCTTACACCAAAAATACACAACATTCGTAAAACATTAAACCCTACACCTCCCTATTGCTACCAAAATTTCTGCAACTTGTTGGAAAGCTCTTTCCAGCCACACTTCAAACTAGCATAACTCTCTCATCCTTTGTCGGAATTCTGCTAATAATAGTTTGTTCGAAAGCTCTTTCCATCGTATATGTAGCTACCTTGGTCCTATCATCAAGAGGTTAGTTTTTCCTTATTAAAATTCAGGTTGTAATTCATTGTTTTTTTGTGCTAAAATTATGTGATTCTTCCTTCGATTAATTTTTGTTGTTATTTCTCTTGTTCATATGATTGTTTGGCATCTATTCATGTTGTAATATCATGAATTCAACCTTTTAATCTTCTCTATACATGAAATCAGCATGCCCTACCCTTGCTCTATTGTTGCCGATTTTGATGAACTGATTAACCTGCTGGTTTCTGATCTTGTTCCTTTTGATTGTATGTTTTATTAATAGCTACTCTTTCCCTGTAAACATGAAATCACAACCTCTATAGCTTGTTAACATGAAATCATAATTTGCTCGATTGCCTTATAGTTGGTGCCGAAATTTGTATGTTAATTGGGATGGTAATTCAAGTTGTTTCTTGTTAAATTCTTCGCTATCACATCACACATCAAGAGGGGGACCCGCTGCGAAATCTGATCAATGGTTTCTAATAGGTTTGGTGAGTGGAATTGGCATGAAAATAGGGTAATTGTTTAGTTATTGAGTATGCATGCTTATTTTGGTTTTCTCTTTGCCTTATGATGTTATAGGTGGTTAGGATCCCTTGAATAAAGACAAAGGAATAGCTTCTTATTCAGAGACAAGAGAGGTAGGATCTATGCCTCATCGGTTTCTCTGGAGATCCTTGTTGTTGGTTGTTAATTTCGATGTATGTCTTTATATTTTTGTATGTGCATAGGTGAGATGGTGTATGCATGAGTAACAGATTGATTTGAGGCTTACTTAAGCATTTTTGAACCCTTGAGAAAGGTTGTGTGCGCCTAATTTGCATGTGTTGTGTGCATTGAACATACTGATTGTGTTCTGACATGATTGAGGGTACCCTATTATGGTATTGTGCTTTGTACTTGCCTATGTGTGTTTGTAAATGTTTGTATCTCATGATCCTTTTCTGGTGGCCATTTGGGGCAAATGATGATGCTCCTTAGGAGAGGAGAGGTTCCTACTAGTGTAGGAGTCGTGTGGGTGGCAATCCCCAACATGTGCATGCTGGATGCCTAACCCTTGTGTGGCAAGATGTCCTTATTCTTGTGTGGTTTTGATGTCCTTGACATTGTGTGGCTTGGATGCCTTGTCCTTGTGTCGCAAGATGAATAGGCTTGCTGATTAACTTGTGTGCTAACCTTTATCTTTTGTGCAACGAAGCCTTGGACAACACAGGTAGAAGGGAATGACCTTTTCCTATTGCCGAGATGTTTGATGATTTTTTCCTGTCTGTGTACTTCTGATTTTCAGAAATGTTTGTAGTCCACCTTCAGCCTTAACTTTTGACCCTATCCCTTTTTTGATGAATGATGATTGCGTGATCCCTCTAGTTGTATAGGATGATCTAATGTTGTTTCAATGATCTTTGTTTAAGATATTTGCAGATCTTATAATATTGTGACCCTACTGAGATTCTTGTAATCTCATCCTGTTGTATTCACCATTTTTCAGGCTTAGGTACATCCACTGTCTATGGTACTAGTGTGTGAGATCAAGCTGCATGACGGGGCGATATCGCATCACATTAGCATACCTGTTCCTTGATTGCTTGCGCATATAACATGAATTATGATTGGACTATTTTTCTGGTTTTCAAAGTTCCTCCTTTAGTTGTTTCTATTTTATTTTAGGAATTAACTTACTAAATGTTTGGATCCTTATGGGACTTGTGAGTTGTGGATTCATTGATTTTATTTAAAGACTTCCGCTAATATTTTATTCACTCCGTATGATACCAGAATACATGTCCAATATCATGCTCCAATAACTAATGAACATAACGAATATACATGCTAAAAATCAATAATTTGATAAGTAAGCCTTGTGGAATTCAGATACGTCCTGGTTCTTGGGCTTCTCTGAGTTTCAAGGCAGTAATGCCCCTAATCAGAGCAATTAATAATAGGTTAGGATTTGGGGTCGTTATAATCTCTGAAGAAACTGATGAGGCATAGATCCTACCTCTCTTGTCTCTGAACAAGAAGCTATTCCTTTGTTATTATTCAACGTATCCAAACCACCTATAACATCATAAGGAAAGACAAAACCAAACAACCATGCATACTTAATAACCAATTGAATAACCTATTTCCTGACCAATTCCACTCATTAGATCTATTGAAACCCGTGATCAAATGCCGCTGGTGCCTCCCCTTTGGATGTGTGATGTGGTAGCCACAAAATTAACATGATTCAACCTGAATTACCATCCCAATTAACTATACAAATTTCGGCATTGAGAATAAGGCAAAAAACAAATTGCGATTTCATGCATACAAGAAAATAAGGTTGCGATTTCATGTTAACAAGGAAGGATTAGGTGTTTGTAACATATACAACCAAAAGAAATAAGATCAGAATCCAATAGGTTAATCAATTGATCAAGATAGGCAACAAATAGGGCATGCTGATTTTATGTATAGGGAAGATTTACAGGATGAATTCATGATTTTACATCATGAAGGGATGCTAAACAATCATACGAATAAGAGGAACAACAATAGAAATAAATTGAATGCAGAATCACAAAATTCTGAAACATAATCCCGCCGAATTACGACCTAAACTATGACAAAGAAAAACTAATCTCCAGACAAAAATCCCAAAATATTGGATAAAAGACAGAAAGAGCTTTCCAACAAGCCATTATTTGCAAGAATCAGCCAAACGATGAGAGAGTTTTGCTATTTTGAAGTCCAAGCATATTTCTGCAGTAATAGGGAGGTATACGGTTTTTGGTTGAACGAATTTTGTATATTTTCTGTGTAAGGTTTAAGTGTGGCTGGCTTGCTCTTTATATAAGGTGGTTATGGGATCAATTTCCCTACTTTAAAGTTTGATTAAAGTAAGATAATTATAAGAATTAAATTCTATAATTATCCTTCCTTAATTTTAAAGATTTTATATTCTAAGGTAATTATCAACCAATAAAGAACCAAATCAAAGGGAATTAAAATCAGAAATAATTACTAGACATTCCATACCAATTTTGGCCATCACACATTCTTTTCTTCAGGGAAAAAATGGTCTTTTCACCTATACTGACTTCTAAACTTCTAGGACTAAAATATTGGGACCCGCTGCGGAATCTGATCAATGGTTTCTAATAGGTTTGGTGAGTGGAATTGGCATGAAAATAGGGTATTTGTTTAGTTATTGAGTATGCATGCTTATTTTGGTTTTCTCTTTGTCTTATGATGTTATAGGTGGTTAGGATCCCTTGAATAAAGACAAAGGAATAGCTTCTTATTCAGAGACAAGAGAGGTAGGATCTATGCCTCATCGGTTTCTCCAGAGATCCTTGTTGTTGGTTGCTAATTTTGGTGTATATCTTTGTGTTTTTGTATGCGCATAGGTGAGATGGTGTATGCATGAGTTGTGGATTGTGTTAAGGATTACTTAAGCATTGTCGAACCTTTGAGATAGGTTGTGTGTGCCTAATTTGCATGTGTTGTGTGCATTGAACATACTGATTGTGTTCTGACATGATTGAGGATACACTGTTATGGTATTGTTCTTTGTAATTGCCTGTGTGTGCTTGTACGTGTTTGTGTGTCAAGATCCTTCTCTGGTGGCCATTTGGGGTAAACGCTGATGCTCCTTGGGAGAGGAGAGGTTCTTACTAGTATAGGAGTCGTATGGGTGGCAATCCCCAACATGTGCACGTTGGATGCCTAATCCTTATGTGGCAAGATGTCCTTATCCTTGTATGGTTTGGATGCCCTTATCCTTGTGTGTTTTGGATACCCTTGTTGTTGTATGGCTTAGATGCCTTTTCCTTGTGTAGCAAGATGAATTAGCTTGCGTGCTAACCTTTATCCTTTGTGTAGCGAAGCCTTGGACAACACAAGTAGAAGGGAATGACCTTTTCCTATTGCCGAGATGTTTGATGACTTTTACCTGTCTGTGTACTTTTTATTTTCGAAAGTGTTTGTAGTCCACCTTTAGCCTTAACTTTCGACCCTATCTCCTTTTTGTTGAATGTTGATTGCGTGATCCCCTCTAGTTGTATAGGCTGATCTAATGTTGTTTTAGTGATCTTTGTTTAAGATATTTGCAGATCTTATAATGTTGTAACCCTACTGAGATTCTTGCAATCTCATCCTCTTCTTTTCACAATTTTCAGGCTTAGGTACATCCACTGCCCGTGGTACTAGTTTGTGAGATCAAGGCTGCACGGCGGGGCAATATCGCATCACATTAGCATACATGTTCCTTGATTGCTTGCGCATATAACATGAATTATGATTGGACTATTTTTTTGGTTTTCAAGGTTCCTTCTTTACTTATTTGTTTCCAAACTATACTAGAGGTTAACTTGTTTGATTTTTAAATCCTTATGGGACTTGTGTGTTGTGGTTCCAATGATTCAATTTAAAAGACTTCTGCTGATATTTTAAGTACTCCATATGATACCAGAATGTTTGTCCAATATCATACTCCAATTGTTATAAGTACAACGAATGAACATGCTAAAATCAGAAATTTAGATGGGAAAGACTTGTGGGATTCAAATAGGTCCTGGTTTTGGGCTTGTTGGGGTCCTATTAGAAACAAATAAGAATAGGTTAGGATCGGGGGTACATCTAGTGCACCATGTGGCTGACCTATACCCACTGCTAGCCCTCGGGCATCTGAGCTCTCATCTAGTTCTCTGATCTATACTCAGCCTCCTCGGCTACCACGAGCCATCTCTACTAACTGAACACACAGTCATAGATATAAGCCTAACAACAAAACCTCTAGTAAAACTCTATACTGGACTATGCATGTACAATGAGTGTGATGCACTTGTAAAACATGCTATTTTAAAACAATTTTGCACTCAATGTAAACCAAAACAACCATGCTCCACTATCAACCCTGTGAGGATCCGCTTCCGGTAAATGGGACACTCACTACCGTGTAGCCCCAATCGACCCAACATGTGGATCAATCGAAACTATAAAAGGCTCACATTAACTTTTTGAAACAAAATCCTGAAAACCCATATGAATTCGAATTTTTTTTTAAAAGAAGCATGACAAGTCACATATTAAACTCGACACAAAACAATGAATGAACTTTGCAAATACATACAACAGAACTCTTATATCACATACAATAGACCACATGGCCCCAAACGTGCAACAGACTGAGTGTGAGACCCCGAATTTTCAGTCCTAGAACTCCAGAAGCCAGTGCAGGTGAAAATACCATTTTTCCCTTGAAGAAGAGGATGTGTGATGGCTGAAATTGGTAAGGAATGTCTAGCAATTATTTCTGGTTTTAATTCCCTTTAATTTGGTTATTTATTGGTTGATAATTACCTTAGAAAATAAAAACCCTAAAATTAAGGAAGGATAATTACTGAATTTAATTCTGATAATTATCTTACCTTAATCTAATCATTAAAGTAGTTAAATTAATCCCATAACTACCTTATATAAATGGGAAGCCGGCCACACTTAAACCTCACACAGAAAATATACAAAATTCGTCCAACCAAAAACCCTACACCTCCCTATTTCTGCTGAAATCTGCTGGAACATCAAACAAGCATAACTCTCTCATCCTTCGTTAGATTCTTGAAAATAGTAGCTTATTAGAAAGATCTCTTCATCTTCTTTCCAACTATCTTATTTTTTCTTTTTCTAGAGGTTTTTTTTTCTTTTTCGTAAGATTAATCGAATTTTGACAGAATTGCAAAAATCTGTTTGAAATTCAAATAGGCATAACTCTCTCATCCTTTGTCTGCTTTCTGCAAATAATAGCTTGTTGGAAAGCTATCTTCATCCTCTTTCCAAAAATCGTGGGTTATTCATCTGGAGGTTAGTTTTTCTTTGTCGAAAGTTAAGTTATATTATGATAGGATTAGGTTCAAGATTGTGTGATTCTGCCTTTAATTGATTTCTGTTGTTGTTTTTCTTGTTCGTATGATTGTTTGGCATCCATTCATATTGTAAAATCATGAATTAATCCTTTGAATCTTTTCTATACATGAAATCAGTAAGCTCTATCCTTTCCCTATTGTTGCCTATCTTGATCAATTGATTAACCTATTGAATTTTGATATTGTTTCTTTTGATTGTACAAGTCATAAACACTTAATCCTTCTTTGTTAACATGCAATCACAACCCTTACACCTTGCTAACATGAAATTGCAAATTGTTTTGTGTCCTATACTTAGTGCCGAAATATACACAGTTAAAAATTTTGGGTGGTAATTCAGGTTGAATCTTGTTAAGTTCTTGGCTATCACATCACACTTCCAAAGGGGAGGAACCTGCGGCATCTGACCACTGGTTTCTGATAGGTTTGGTGAGTGGAATTGGTAAGGAAATAGGGTATTCAATTGGTTATTGAGTATGCATGCTTCGTTTGGTTTTGTCTTTGCCTTGTGATGCTATAGGTGGTTCGGAACCATTAAATAAAGGCAAAGGAATAGCTTATGGTTCAAAGACAAGAGAGATAGGATCTATGCCTCATTGGTTTCTTTAGAGATTCTTGATTGTTTGTTGGTTATTTTTGATGCACACCCTTGTTGTTATTGTATGCGAATTGATTGTAGGGTGTACACATGAATTGAAGATAGGGATATGATTAGTTAGGATATACCGAACCCTTGAGATAGGTTATGTATGCCTAATTTGCATATTTTGTGTGTAATAAACATGCTAGTTGTCTTTTGACATAATTGAGGATACCCTATTATGGTATTGTGCTTTATGCTTGCCTGCGTGTGCTTATACGTGTTTGTGTATCAGGATCCTATTCTGGTGGCCATTCGGGATAAGCGCTAATGCTCCTTGGGAGAGGGGAGGCTCTTACTGGTAAGGGAGTCGTATGGGTAATAATCCCCAGCAACAGCTCGCTGGATGCCTTCCCCTGTGTGCTGGCAAGAAGCCCTAATCCTATGTGCTGGTTAGGAAGCCAAGTCCTGTGTGCTGGCAAGAAGCCCTAATCCTGTGTGCTAGTTTGGATGCTTAGTCTTGTGTGCTGGCTGGATACCTTGTCCTGTGTGTTGGCAAGTTGAATTGGTTTGTTGTTTAGCTTGTGTGTTAACCTTTTACCCTTTGTGCAGCAAAGCCTTGGACAACACAGGTGGAACGGGATAGCCTTTCTTCTTCCTACTATCGAGAGTAATCAGATGAGTTTTACCTACCTGTGTATTTCTGATTTTCAGAAGTGTTGTAGTCCTCCCTTAGCCTTAGTTTCGGCCCAAACCCATTGATTGTTTATTGAATTACGTGATACCCATAGTTATGTAGGGATAATCAGATGTTGTTTGGGAGATGTTTGCTTAAAATTTCTGTAGATCTTATGATGTTGTGACTCTACTGAGATTCTTATAATCTCAACCTGTTGTTTTCACCATTTTTTTTAGGCTTAGGTACATTCTCTATTCGTGGTACCAGTGTGTGAGAACAAGGCTGCTCAGTGGGGCGATATCGCATCACATTTGCATTATTGTCTCCTTAATTGATTGCGCATATAACATGAACCTTGATTGGACTATTTTCTGGTTATTTAAGTCTCTTCTTTGATGGTTTGTTTTCAGATTACTTTAGGAGCTTTAAATGCTGAATTTTTTAGATCTTTATGGAACTTGTGTGTTATGGTTCCAATGATTAAATGACAAGATTTCCGATGATGTTTTATTTACTCCATATTATGCCAGAATATTTGTCCAATATCATGCTCCAATTGTTATAAATGAACATGCTAAAAATTGGAAATAAGATGGATAAGCCTTCTGGGATTCAAATGGGTCTTGGTTTGTGGATTTATTTGGGTTCACGGCAGTAAGGATCCTAATAGGATCAAATAATAATAGGTTAGGATTTGGAGTTCTTACAGGTTTGGTAGCGGAGCATGGTTTAGGAAATATAATTTTTATATGCTAACTTGTTTGTTAATTTTGTGTTCGTAGATAAGAACATGTGCACACACTCACTCAGTTAGGGGCTAGTACCGAAAGTGAACTAATGCTGAAAAGGGATTGATTTGTAAGATTTAAATGATGAGAATGATAATTTGATTTGTTGTGTGTTTATGTATGTTCTTATGCCTGGTATGTCTTGATGTGTTTCGGTGAATGTTTGCTGCGTTTCTTGTCATTGCCGAGTATGTGTATGTTGTTGGGGCATATTACAGAGTGTCCTTATGTGATTTTTATGTTTCTGAATGTATATACATGTGACTACTGATGTGTATTGTCGAATGCATGGGGTGTGAGTTTGCATGATTGCCGAATATGGATTGTGTGAATCCATGCTTGCTTAATGCTTGATAATGATTTCTGAGAGTATATATATGTATTGATATGAGTGACGAGTATGCATTTATATGTGTGCATGTGATTTTCGAAATTTGTATATTGTTTTTCAGCATATGCATATCGTCCGGTGCATGCCTCTCCAACAGGTACCACCTCTTTTCCTAGTATCGTATTTAGTTATATGTTAAGTAACAATCGTATGCTTGTATAGTATGGCAAGGTTGAACGCTACAAGGGATCCATGGGGTAGGTATGGGATTCAGGCTGAACAGAAACCTGTTGAGCAAGAGGAGCCGAATGCACAAATTGAGCAGGAAGGGCAAGTTGAGCCCGAAAACCAACCTGAGGCACCAGCCATTGATCCTGTGATGGCACAAATCTTAAATGTATTGCAAGGAGTTGCTGCGAATCAACAGCATATGGAGGCACAATTTTAGAATGCTCCTGCACCCGCGCCCATGGAAGAACCTACTCCTCCACTTGAACATGTACAGCCGGCACATCCTGAGGAAGTCAAGAGACTTCTCGTCATGATTACAAAATTGTTGAAGGAAGCTTGACAATTGGGATGTAAGGATTTCAATGGTTCAGTCGTAGTTGCTGCCGCTCGTGAATGGATCGACATCTTATGCCATGTGTCCTTGTTTTTACGTATCTCCAATGATGACAAGGTTGCCATCGCCACTTTCCTACTTGAGGGAGAAGCCCTCGCATGGTTGACAGCCGTGAGCTTGCGATTTGGCGATTCTGCCTACTTGGGAAGAATTTCGGTATGAGTTTGATAAAAGGTTTTATAAAAGATTCCATAAAAATGAGCAGCGACAAGCTTTCTACAAGCTTGAACAATGCACCCGATCGGTGCTGGAATATGAGAAGGCATTAAGGGAGTTGTCCCAATTTGCACCTGAAGAGGATTGCTCATCGTATCAGCTTGCGAGACAATTTCAGGATGGGCTGAGTACCGAAATCAAAACCATCGTTGGTACAACATCGGTGCAGAATTTGCAAGAACTAATTGTTGAGCGACTGAAGCCAAAAAGATCATGCAAACCAAAAAACCATTTGCAGCCACTAATGGCAGATCTTTCAGGAAAAATTTGAAGTTCAATCGGAGTACGGGACCCTATCCTTTGAGGTCCTATCCTCCGAAAAACAATTGTGGCAATGGAGTTAACAACAGAAACAACTTTTCTGGTCCGAATTCTAATGTATCTACGTGGAATCCACAACCACATCGATGTTATAATTGTGGTGAGATAGGCCATGTTCAGAGGGACTGCCTCAGACCAAGGCATATCATAGGCATACCAAACGCAGGCCAAGGTGGGTATGCTAACCTTGCCAAACCCCCAACACGCACACCACAAGGACTACCCAATGGATCCTCAAGTGAGACACAACCAAGACCGATGAGGTTATTCACCTTGACTGATGCTGGGCCTAGCACTGATGAGGTGACGGATTCGTGATAGTCTTCATCGATGACATTCTGATTTATTCAAAATCAGAAGAGAAGCATGCTGAACACTTGCAGATTATGCTGAATATTCTGAGGGATCGACGCTTGTTCGCAAAGTATTCCAAATGCAAATTCTGGTTACGCGAAGTTAGTTCCCTTCACCATGTTGTTTCTGACCTAGGTTTCCTTGTTGATCCGAAGAAGAGTGAAGTCGTAGTTGCTTGGGAACCCTTGTGAACTATTCTTGAAGTTCGTAGTTTCCTTGGCTTAGCCGGATACTACCGTCGCTTTGTGAAGAATTTTTCATCGCTTGCCGGACCATTGACAAAATTAATGCACAAAGGAGAGCCATTCATGTGGAACGAGAAATGCCAGCAAAGTTTCGAAGAGTTGAAAAGATGATTGGTTTCCGCACCAATCCTCACCTTACCAGTCGAAGGAAAAGAGTACGTGGTGTACAACAATGTGTCGAAATCCGGACATGGATATATATTGATGAAAGAAGGGAAAGTCGTCGCTTATGCTTGCTGAAAATTGTGACCTCACGAAAGCAATTATCCCACGCATGATTTGGAGCTTGCAGCTGTGGTGTTTGTATTGAAAATTTGGCGATATTACTTGTACGGCGAGACATGCAGAATCTTCACCGATGATAAAAGTCTAAAGTACCCGCTCACGAAAAAAGAATTGAATATGAGACAATGAAGAAGGGTGAAGCTGATTAAAGACTACAATTTAATCATTGAATATCATCCTGGAAAGACGAATGTGGTTGCTGATGCCTTGAGCTGAAAGTTTCATCGTCCTTCCCCATCGATTTTGGCTTACATGTGCACCCATTACATGCCTATATTGTTCGAATTGAAAGCTAACCGTGTGCATCTTGGCACTGATTTTTCGGGTTCGTTGTTGTCACGAATCGAAGTCACGCCTACCTTGATTGAGGAGATCTAGAATCAGCAATTAGAGGATCCAAAACTAATTAAAATTCGGAAGCAACTTTGTGATGATGTTGATGCCATAGTTCGTGATTTCAGAATGCGAGACGACGAAGTGCTTGTCTTCAGAAATCGGGTATGTGTGTCCATAAAATGTTGATATTCGTAATCTTATTTTATCTGATATGCATAGTTCGAAGTTCGCTATCCATCCTGGAAGCACTAAGATGTACCGAGATTTGAAGGAGCAGTATTGGTGGCTGAACATGAAACGCCATATTGCTGAGTTTGTTGCTCGATGCCTCATATGTCAACAAGTAAAGATCGAACATCAAAGACCCGCTGGTTTACTACAGTCACTTCCGATTTTAGAATGGAAATGGGAGCATGTCACAGTTGATTTTGTGACGGTTTGCCTATATCGCAGCGAGGATACAATGCCAATTGGGTGATTATAGATCTATTGAAGAAATCTGCACACTTCCTTCCTATACGTGTGACGGATACACCAGAGAATCTAGTTGTTCGTTACTTGGATGAAATTGTTCGATTGCATGGAGTGTCAGTTTCCATCATTTCAGATCGTGACCCTCCTTTCACATCACGATTTTGGGAGAAATTCCAGAATGCGCTGGGTTCGAGATTGAATTTCAGTATAGCATTTCATCCTCAGACCGATGGTCAATAAGAAAGGACGATTCAGACACTCGAAGACATGCTATGTGCGAGTGTGTTCGACCAACATACTAGTTGGGACAAATGCCTACCATAGGCAGAATTTGCTTACAACAATAGTATACATGTAAGCATCGGTATGGCACCTTATGAAGAACTATACGGGAGACATTGCAGAACACCCATTTGCTGGAATGAAGTAGGCGAGAGACGGCTAGAAAATCCGGAACTGATTGATTAAGCAACAGAGCAGTTGAACTTGATTTGACAACGGCTAAAAACAGCCTAAGATTGGCAGAAAAACTATGTCGATAATCAACGAAGGGAGCTGGAATTTGCGGTAGGTGACAAGGTTTTTTTGAAGGTCGCTCCATGGAAAGGTGTCCTTCATTTTCAGCAGCGAGGTAGGCTAGCACCGCATTATATTGGTCCGTATAACATCATCGAGAGGATCGGCCCTATTGCATACTGACTTGCCTTAACTCCAAACATGGAAAGAATTCACAATGTAACGACCCCAATTCCTACCTATTAATATTTGCTCCGATTAGGGTCATTACCGTCGTGAAACCCAAACAAGCCCAAAGACACCTAAGACCTATCTGAATCCCACCAGGCTTACTCACTAAGTTTTCGACTTTTAACATGTTCATTCTACATGTTTAATAACAGTTGGAGCAAGATATTGGACAATCATTCTGGTATCATACGGAGTGAGTAAAAACATCAGTGAAAGTCTTTAAATTAAATCACTGGATTCATAACACATAAGTCCCGTAAGGATCCAAATAACCAGCAAGAATTCCTCAACATAGTCAAAAATAACAAACAAAGAATGAATCTTAAAATAAACCAAAAAGTAGTCCAATTTATATTCAAGTTATATACGCAAGTAATCAAGGAGCAGGTATGCAAAATTGATGCGATATCGCCATGCCGTATAGCCTTGATCTCACACACTGGTACCACGAGCAGTGAATGTACCTAATCCTGAAAAAAATGGTGAAATCAACGGAATGAGATTACAAGAATCTCAGTAGGGTCACAACATCATAAGATCTACAAAAACCATAAACACAAATCTCCCGAAAAACATATGATCATTCCTACGCAACTAAAGGGATTCATGCAATTCAAAGATTCAATCAAAAAGGGTAGGGCTGAATCTAAGGATGAGAGGGACTACAAACACTTTCGAAAAGTATCAGAAGTACATAGGCAGGCAGAACTCATTAGATTATTCTCGTCAATGAAGAAGAAAAGGCCATTCCCTTCCACCTGTATTGTCCAAGGCTTACTGCACGAAAGGTAATTGGTTAACAAACAAGCTAATCAGCAAGCCTATTAATCTTGCCATACAAAGACAAAAAATCCCAAGCCACACAAGGACAAGGGCATCCCAAACCACACAAGGATAAGGACTTCCCAAACCACACAAAGATAAGGGGTTCCTGCAACACAAGGACAGGGCTTCTGGCCACATAAGGACCAGACATCCAACGAGCTCTTGCTGGGATTTGCCACCCATAAGACTCCTATACTAGTAAGAACCTCCCCTCTCACTAGGAGCATCAGCGCTTACCCCAAATGGCCACCGGAAAAGGATCCTGACACACAAACATGTACCAGCACACACAGGCAAGCACAAAGCACAAAACCACAACAGGGTATTCTCAATTCTATTAGATCACATTCAGCATGTTCAATACACATTACACATACAAGCTAGACACTCCTAACCTACCTTAAGGGATTCGGTATAGCCTAGAAATTCCTCAATTCAATTCGCAACTCAAGCATGCATTACTTAGTATGAACGCGTATACAGTTTCACAATCATTGGTACCGAAATCAATTAAGCAAACAACGAGGTCTCTGGAGAAATCGATGAGGCATAGATCCTACCTCTCTTGTCTCTGAACAAGAAGCTATTCCTTTGCCTTTATTCAATAATTCTGCACTACCTATAGCATCACAAGGCAAAGCCAAAACCAAACTAAGTATGTATATCCAATATCCAATTAAATACCCTATTTCCTTTTCAATTCCACTCACCAAACCCATCAGAAACCAGTGATCAGATGCCGCAGGTATCTCCCCTTTGGATGTGTGATGTGATAGCCAAGAACTTAACAAGAAACAACTTGAATTACCATCCCTAATTATCTTACAATTTTCGGCACTAAGAATAGGGCAATAGGGCAACTTGCGCTTTCATGTTAATAAGTTGTAGGAGTTGAGATCTCATGTTAACAAGGAAGGATTAAGGGTTTAAAACATGTATAATCAAAAGAAACAAGAGTAGAATCCAATAGGTCAATCAATAAATCAAGATAGGCAACAATAGGGTTGTTGGGCAAAGGTAGGGCATACTGATTTCATGTATAGAAAAGATTCAAAGGATGAATTCATGATTTTTCACTATGAATGGATTCTAAACAATCATATGAATAAGGGCAACAACATCAGAGATCAATCAAAGGTAGATCTATACAAATCTTAAAATATAATTCCGCCTCCAATTTTCAACTTATCTTTTGACAAAGAAATACGAATTTCCAAAAAAAAAAGCAAATATGATTGAAAATAGGATGAAGATATCTTTCCAACAAGCTATTATTTTAAAAAATTTGACAAATGATGAAAGAGTTATGCTTATTGAAGTTCAAGAAGATTTTAGCAGTTCTGCCGCATTTCACCTTTTCTTTTGACAAATAATTATAAACTTCCAAAAAAAAAGAAATAGGGTTGGAAAGTGTATGAAGAGAGCTTTGCAACAAGCTATTATTTTCTGGAATCCGTCAAACGATGAAAGAGTTATGCTACATTGAAGTTCAAGAAGATTTTAGCAGTTCC
Organism: Passiflora organensis; assembly: GCA_019739055.1. Lineage (NCBI taxonomy): Eukaryota > Viridiplantae > Streptophyta > Magnoliopsida > Malpighiales > Passifloraceae > Passiflora > Passiflora organensis. The sequence continues at coordinate 1,041,276 of JAEPBF010000303.1, forward strand.
GCCGAGTTTCGACTTTTCTTACGAGAAAGACATACTAACATCCTGAAGAAAAACCAGTTATTTTTGGAAATAATATGAAGAGAGATTTCCAACAAGCTATTATTTGCAGGAATCTGACAAACGATGAGAGAGTTAAGCTTGTTTAAAGTTTCAACAAATTTTGGCAGATATAGAGAGGTGTAAGGGGTTTTAGGCTATACGAGTTTTGTGTTTTCTATGAATGATTTTTGTGGGGTTGACTTCCTATTTATAATGGATGGGTATGGAATTAAAATTACTACTTTAAAGGATTTATTAAAGTAAGATAACTATCAGATTTAAATTCTCAAATTATCCCCTTTTAATTTTAGGGATTTTAATTCCAAAGGTGATTATCAATAAATTAAGAACCAAATTAAAGAGAATTAATACCAGAAATAATTACCAAATATTCCTTACCAATTTTGGCCATCACACATCTTTTTCTTCAAGGGAAAAATGGTCTTTTCACCTGCACTAGGTTCTAGACTTTTAGGACTCAAAATTCAGGATCTCACATCCTCTCCTCCTTATAAGAATTTTGTCCTCGAAATTTTAGCACAAGTACCTAAACAAACAAGTAAGGAAATTTTGCTCGCATAGATTCCTCAGTCTCCCAAGACTGTTTCTCAATTTGGCCATTATGCCAAACAACTCGTACCATAGGCATGCTTCGACTTCGAAGCTGTCCAACTGACCGATCTAGTATGGCAACTGGCTGTACGGCATAGGATAGGTCTTCAGCAATTACAATTGGGGGTTCTTCAAGCATGTGAGAAGGGTCTTGCACATACTTTCTCAACATAGATACATGGAACACATTGTGAATTCTTTCCATATTTGGAGGTTGGGCAAGTCGGTATGCAACACAGCTGACCCTCTCGACAATGTCATAAGGACCAATGTAACGAGGTGCTAGTTTACCTCACTGCTGAAAACGAAAGACTCCTTTCCATGGGGCGACCTTCAGAAACACTTTGTCACCACCGCAAATTCCAGCTCCCTTCGTCGATTGTCGGCATAGCTTTTCTGCCGATCTTGGGCTTTTTTTAGCCGTTGTCAGATTAAGTTCAACTACTCTATTGCTTGATCAATCAATTTCGGATTGTCTAGGCATCTTTCACCTACTTCATTCCAAAAAATGGGAGTACTGCGACGTCTCCTATATAATACTTCATAAGGTGCCATACCGATGCTTACATGAAAACTATGGTTGTAAGCAAATTCTGCCAACAGCAGGCATCGATCCCAACCGGTTTGCTGATCCAACATACTCACTCGAAGCATGTCTTCGAGTGTTTGAATCGTTCTTTCTGTTTGGCCATCGGTCTGGAAATGAAATGCTGTACTGAAATTCAATTTCGAACCCAGCAAAATTTGGAATTTCTCCCAAAATCATGAGGTAAAACGAGGGTCACGATCTGAAATGATGGAAACTGGCACTCCATGCAATCGAACAATCTCATCTAAGTAACGAACAGTCAATTTCTCAGGTGTATCTGTCACACGTATAGGAAGGAAGTGTGCAGATTTCGTCAATCGATCCACGATCTCCCAAATGGCATCGTATCATCGCTGTGACCTAGGCAAACTGGCCACAAAATCCATTTTGACATGCTCCCACTTCAATTCTGGAATTGGAAGTGACTGAAGTAGTCTAGCGGGTCGTTGATGTTCAATCTTTACTTGTTAACATACGAGGCATCGGGCAACGAACTCAACAATGTGGCATTTCATGTTTGGCCACCAATACTGCTCTTTCAAATCTCGGTACATCTTAGTGCTTCCGGGATGGATAGCGAACTTCGAACTATGCACCTCTAATAGAATAAGGTTACGAATATCAATATATTGTGGAACACATACCCGATTTCTGAAGATAAGCACTTTGTCATTTCGTATTCTGAAATCACGAACTATGGCATAAACCCCATCAGAAAGTTGCTTCCAAATTTCAATTAGTTTTGGATCCTCTAATTTCTGATTCCGGATTTCCTCAATCAAGGTAGGTGTGACTTCGATTTGTGCCAACAATGAACCAGAATAATCTGTGCCAAGATGCACATGATTAGTCCTTAAATCTAGCAACATAGGTATGTAATGGGCGCACATATAGGCCAAAACTGATGGGGAAGGTGGATAAAACTTTCGGCTTAAGGCATCAGCAACAATATTTGCCTTTCCAGGATGATATTCGATGATCAAATCATAGTCTTTGATCAGCTCTACCCATCTTCGTTGTCTCATATTCAATTCTTTTTGCGTGAATAGGTACTTCAAACTTTTGTGATCGGTGAAGATTCAGCATGTCTCGCCTTATAAGTAATGTCGCCATATTTTCAACGCATACACTATGGGTACAAGCTCCAAATCATGTGTAGGATAGTTGCTTTCATGCAATCGTAACTTTCGGGAAGCATATGCAACGACTTTCCTGTTTTGCATCAATACGCATCCAAGTCCGGATTTCGACGCGTCGCTGTAAACCACATACCCCTTTCCAAAAAATAGGTAAAGTAAGGATAGGTGCAGAAACTAACCGGTTTTTCAGTTCTTCAAAACTTCGCTGGCATTTCTCGTTCTACATGAACGGCTCACCCTTGCGCATCAGTTTTGTCAATGGTCCGACAAGTGATGAAAAATTTCCGCAAAGCGACGGTAATAACCTGCTAAGCCAAGGAAACTACGAATTTCGAACACAGTCCGTAGGGGTTCCCAAGCAACTACGTCTTCAATCTTCTTTGGATCAACTGTCACACCTTGGGCGAAAACAATATGTCCAAGGAAGCCAACTTTGCGTAACCAGAATTCGCATTTGGAGTATTTTGCGAACAACCGTCGATCCTTTAAAACATTCAGCACAATCCACAAGTGCTTAACAAGCTCTTCTTCTGATTTTGAATAAATCAGAATGTCGTCGATGAAGAATATCACCACATAAGGACTAGCCTCGGCATCAGTTAGGGTGAATAGCCTTGTTGGTCTTGGTTGCTCCTCACCTGTGGATCCGTTGGGTGGTCCTCCTGGTGCACGTGTTGGCGGTTTGGTGGGGTTGGCATTCCCACCTTGGCCTGCATTTCGTACACTTGTGATTCGCCTTGGTTTCAGGCATTCACTCTAAATATGTCCCATCTCGCCACAGTTGTAACATCAACATTGCTGAGAATTCCACGCAGATCCGTTGGAATTTGAACCAGAAAAGTTCTTCCTGTTGGTATTTCCATTGCCATTAATTTCCGGAGGATAGGACCTTAAAGGATAGGGTCCCATTCGTTGATTGAACTTCGAATCTCACCTATAGGATCCGCCATTAGTGGCTGCGGATGGCTTCTTGGTTTGCACGATCCTTTCGGCTTCGGTTGCGGCAATGATTAGTTCTTGCAAATTCTGCACCGGTGTCGTACCTACGATGGTTTTGAGTTCGGTATTCAACCCATCCTGAAATTGTCTCGCGAGCTGGTACGGTGTACGATCTTCTTCTGGTGCAAATCAGGACAACTTCCTTAATATCTTTTCATATTCCATCACCGAACAGGTTCCCTATTCAAGTTTGTAGAAAGCTTGTCGCTGCTCACTTTTATGGAATCTCGTATAAACCTTTCGTCAAATTCATATCGAAATTCTTCCCATGTATGCAGACGATCGCCAAATCGCAAGCTAACAGATGTCCACCAAGCAAGGGCTTCTCCCTCGAGAAGGAAAGTGGCGATGGAAACTTTGTCATTATCCGTGATATGTAAGAATAAGGATACTCGGCATAAGGTATCTATCCACTCACGAGCGGCAGCAGCTCCGGCTGAACCATTGAAATCTTTACATCCCAACTGTTGAGCTTCCTTCAACAATTTTTTAATGACGACGGGAAGTCTCTCGGCTTCCTTAGGATGTGCCGGCTGTACAGGTTCAAGTGGAGGAATAGGTTCTTCCACTGGTGCAGGTGCAGGATCATTCTGAAATTGTGTCTCCATACGCTGCTGATTTGCAGCAATTCCTTGTAATACGTTTAATATTTGTGCCATCACAGGATCAATGACTGGTGCAACTGGTGGCTCAGGTTGATTTTCAGGCTCAGGTTGATTTTCAGGCCCAGCTTGCCCTTCTTGCTCAATTTGTGCATTCCACTCCTCTTGCTCAACAGGTTGTTGTTCAGCCTGAATCCCATTCCTACCCCGTCGATCCCTCGTAGCGTTCAACCTTGTCATACTATTTAAGCATACGATTGTTACTTACACATAACTAAATACGATACTAGGAAAAGAAGTGGTACCTGGTGGAGAGACGTGCACCGGACAATACGCATATCCTGTAAAGCAACATACAAATTTTCAGAAATCACATGCACACATGCAAAGGTATTCTCGGCAGCATGCATAAATCAACACACACATTCTCATCAATGATAACAAAAACAGCAAACACTCACCGAAACATATCATGGCATACCAGGCATAAGAACATACACGAACAAACATCACATTAAATTATCATTCTCATCATTTAAATCTTACTAATCAATCCCATTTTATCATTAGTTCACTTTCGGTAGTAGCCCCAAAGAGAGTGAGTGTGTGCGCATGTCCTTACCTACAAACACCAAAATCAACAAATAAGTTAGCATACTATTTTCCCTAAACCATGCTCCGCTACCAAACCTGTAAAGACCCCAATTCCTACCTATTAATATTTGCTCCGATTAAGGTCATTACCGCTGTGAAACCCAGACAAGCCCAAAGACACCTAGGACCTATCTGAATCCCACCATGCTTACTCACTAAGTTTTCAACTTTTAGCATATTCATTCTACATGTCTAATAACAGTTAGAGCATGATATTGGATAATCATTCTGGTATCATACGGAGTGAGTAAAAACATCAACGGAAGTCTTTAAATTAAATCACTGGATTCATAACACACAAGTCTCGTAAGGATCCAAATAACCAGCAAGAATTCCTCCAACATAGTCGAAAATAACAAGCAAAGAAGGAATCTTAAAATAAACCAGAAAGTAATCTAATTTTTATTCAAGTTATATGCGTAAGAAATCAAGGAACAGATATGCAAAAATGAGGCGATATCGCCCCCCCCATATAGCCTTGATCTCACAGACTGGTACCACGAGCAGTGAATGTACCTAAGCCTGAAAAAAATGGTGAAATCAACGAAATGAAATTACAAGAATCTCAGTAGGGTCACAACATCATAAGATCTACAGAAACCATAAACACAAATCTCCCGAACAACATCTGATCATTCCTACGTAACTAAAGGGATTCATGCAATTCAAAGATTCAATCAAAAAGGGTAGGGCCGAATCTAAGGCTGAGGGGGACTACAAACACTTTCGAAAAGTATCAATAGTACACATGCAGGCAGAACTCATCAGATTGTTCTCGGTAATGAAGAAGAAAAGGCCATCCCTTTCCATTTATGTTGTCCAAGACTTACTGCATGAAAGGTAATTGATTAACACATAAGCAAATCAGCAAGCCTATTCATCTTGCCACAAAAGGACAAAACATCTCAAGCCATACAAGGTCAAGGGCATCCCAAACCACACAAGGATAAGGACTTCCCAAACCACACAAGGATAAGAGGTTCCTGCCACACATGGATAAGGCTTCTGGCCACACAAGGACCAGGCATCCAGCGAGCTCTTGCTGGGATTTGCCAACCATACGACTCTCATACCAGTAAGAACCTCCCCTCTCACTAGGAGCATCAGCGCTTACCCCGAATAGCCACCGGAAAAGGATCCTGACAAACAAACACATACCAGTATACACAGGCAAGTTCAAAGGACAAAACCACAACAGGGTATTCTCAATTATGTCATATCACATTCAGCATGTTTAATACACATCACACATGCAAGCTAGGCACTCCTAACCTACCTTAAGGGATTCGGTATAGCCTAGAAATTCCTCAATTCAATCCGCAACTCAAGCATGCATTACTTATGGTGAATGCTTATACAGTTTCACAATCATAAGTACCGAAATCAATTAAGCAAACAAAGAGGTCTCTGGAGAAACCGATGAGGCATAGATCCTACCTCTCTTGTCTCTGAAAAAGAAGCTATTCCTTTTCCTTTATTCAATAATTCTGCACTACCTATAGCATCACAAGGCAAAGCCAAAACCAAACTAAGTATGTATATCCAATATCCAATTAAATACCTTATTTCCTTACCAATTCCGTTCACCAAACCCATCAGAAACCAGTGATCAGATGCCGCAGGTACCTCCCCCTTGGATGTGTGATGTGATAGCAAAGAACTTAACAAGAAACAACCTGAATTACCATCCCTAATTATCATACAATTTTCGGCACTAAGAATAGGGCAATAGGGCAATAAGGCAATAAGGCAATAGGGCAATAGGGCAAGTTGCAATTTTATGTTAATAAGTTGTAGGAGTTAAGATCTCATGTTAACAAGGAAGGATTAAGGGTTTATAAAATGTATAATCAAAAGAAACAAGATCAGAATCCAATAGGTTAATCAATTGATCATGATAGGCAACAGTAAGATAGTAGGGCAAAGGTAGGGCATACTGATTTCATGTATAAAAAAGATTCAAAGGATGAATTCATGATTGTTCACTATGAATGGATTCAAAATATCATATGAATAAGGGCAAAAACATCAGAGATCAATCAAAGACAGAATTATACAAATCTTAAAACCTAATTTCCCTCCAATTTTCAACTTATCTTTTGACAAATAAATACAAACATTAAAAAAATAAAACAAATATTTTTGGAAATAGAATGAAGAGAGCTATCCAACAAGCTATTATTTTCAGGAATCCGACAAACGATTAAAGAGTTATGCTACATTGAAGTTTAAGAAGATTTTGGCAGTTCCACCGAGTTTTGACTTTTTTTTTGACACAGAATTACGAATGTCTAAACATAAAAACAAATATTATTGGAATTAGGATGAATAGAGCTTTCCAACAAGCTATTATTTGCAGGAATCCGACAAACGATGAAAGAGTTATGCTATATTGAAGTTCAAGAAGATTTTGGCAGTTCCGCCGAGTTTCGACTTTTCTTTTGAAAACAATTACATAAATAAAATTAAAAAATATATGGTTTGAAAGAGGATTAATATAGCTTTCCAACAAGCTATTATTTTCAGGAATCCGACAAACGATGAAAGAGTTATGCTATATTGAAGTTCAAGAAAATTTTGGCAGTTCTGCCAAGTTTCGACTTTTCTTTCAATAAAGAAATTCTAACCTCCTGAAAACAAAAACAATGATGGTTAGAAAGATGATGAAGAGTGCTTTCCAACAAGCTATTATTTTTAGGAACTCGACAAACGATGAGAGAATTAAGGGAGGATAATTATTGAAACTTTAAACAAGCATAACTCTCTCATCCTTTGTCAGATTCCTACGAATAATAGCTTGTTGGAAAGCTCTCTTAATCCTCTTTCAAAAAATATTAGATTTTTTATCTGGAGGTTAGCTTTTCTTTGTCAAAAGATTAGTCAAATTTCGACAAAATTGCCAAAATCTGCTTGAACTTCAAACAGGCATAACTTTCTCATCCTTTGTCGGATTCCTACGAATAATAGCTTGTTCGAAAGCTATCTTCATCTTCTTTCCAAAAATCTTGGGTTTTTTGTATAAAGGTTAGTTTTTATTCTTCAAAATTTAAGCTGTATTTCAACGGGATTAGGTTTCATTATTGTGTGATTTTGCCTTCAATTGATTTCTGTTACTGTTCTTCTTGTTCATATGATAGTTTGGCATCTATTCATGTTGTAAAATCATAAATTCATCCTTTAAATATTTTCTATACATGAAATCAGTATGTCCTACCCTTTCCCTATTGTTACCTATCTAAATTAATTGATTAACCTATTGAATTCTGTTCTTGTTTCTTTTGATTGTACAAGTCATAAACACTTAATCCTTCTTTGTTAACATGAAATTGCAACTCTTACACCTTGCTGACATGAAATCGCGAATTGTCTTGTGTCCTATGCTTGGTGCCGAAATATACATAGTTAAATTTTGCTGGTAATTCAGGTTGAATCTTGTTAAGCTCTTGGCTATCACATCACACATCCAAAAGGGAGGCACCTACGGCATCTGACCATTGGTTTCTGATAGGTTTGGTGAGTGGAATTGGTAAGGAAATAGGGTATTCAATTGGTTATTGAGTATGTATGCTTAGTTTGGCTTGGTCTTTGCCTTCTGATATTATAGGTGATTCGGAAACATTAAATAAAGGCCAAGGAATAGTTTCTTGTTGAAAGACAAGAGAGGTATGATCTATGCCTCAATGGTTTCTCCAGAGATCCTTGATTGTTTATTGGTTATTTTCAATACACTTCCTTGTTGTTATTGCATGTGAAATGATTGTAGGGTATATACATGAATTGCGGATTGGGATATGATTACTTAGGCTATACCAAACTCTTGAGATAGGTTATATGTGCTTAATTTGTATTGCGTCTTGCTTTTATTCTTTTATCAGTGGTGCTCTGCTGGTCACATCCTAATTATGATAAGATAGTAACAAGTCTCGATCAGGATCATGATTGGCGAAGGGATCATCTTCGTCATCTTCATTATCTTCAGACACAGCTTTTGAACCGTAGATCTCTTTCATTTTTTCAAGAGGAGAGATCGTAGTGTTTTCTTGTTTTGAAGTAGAGGTAGTAGCTGTTGCGGTAGTAAGAACTTTCTTGACTTCTTCAGAGGATAATTTTAACAGATTCTGAACAGATTGAACATCAGCTCGAGTAACATCATATTTTAACCAGTTCTTCTGTTTTATTCTTCGGACCAGATATGTTATATGAGAAGATATGTCACAATTTTTTGCAAATTCCCAGCATAAGATCCAGGGTACTGAGAATGTTATGAGATACTGAAGTATTGGACTGGGTGTAATGTCTTCAAGGTCCGTGAAGTGAGTGAAGAGTTTTATGGCATCTTCAATACTATCTTGAAATAACCCCGGTATGGGTTTGACTGTACTAAAATAGCCACTCCACCATTGAGGAAAGGTGCGTTGACAGGTCTTTGAAAAGTAAAGGAACCATGTGTGGTAGATAGGTTTATACCACAAAACCCGTAACCAGGCTTTTTGATAATCATAGTAATTGTAACTATGCAATTGTTGGCCAGGAATTTGGGCTGAAAATGTTTTATTAGTAAACGGATGTTGCCGCCATTCTGAGGTAGTCATGACCCGCATAATTTTTAATCGGGAGAAAGCTATTTGATCAGGGTATTTTTTGTCCATGGTGTGTAGGATCTCAACAGATTGAGTCTCGAGTAGAATTTGTTCATAGAAGAGGCGAGTTTTGAACGGGTGTTCCATCATTTGGACTTCTTTGGGGGGAAAAATTTGGGTAGCAAGGTCTTTTAGGTTTTTCCGCTTATCATCTTTTTCAATTTCAATAACTTTGATATCCATTTTATGTGTATAGAGGTCGGTTTTTTGGTTGGCAAGCTCTTGGATTATGAGTGGAGGAACTCGAGTAGTGATGGATTGAGGAGATCTTTGTGGGTATAAAGGTAAGGGTACCATGGTTTTTCTTTTAATTTGCTCAGGGGTTACTGGGGCAGTAATGAGGGCTGAATAGTAGGGTTGAGCTTGGGGAGTAGAAGAAGAAGGGGATGCAGGAGGAGAAGATGTATACCTTTTATCCTTTGAAGAGGATGCCCGATGAGCGAGCATGGCAGTTAAAGATTTCTTTTTGTCCATCTTAGAACAAGACAGGTAGAGCACAAAGTTCTTTTGTGAGATGTTGAATGAGCTCTTCTAACTCAGCAATGCTAAGTCCGATGTTCCTGCGAGTTAGTAATCGGCGATGAAGAACAGATTTTACCGTTAGTATTTCGTGTCGCAGTTCACGCCTTCTTTCTTCAATGCTGTGTGCCTGCTGTTTTATAGAAAAGGTGCTTTGTTGACAATAAGTTTTTATAACGAATTTTTTATACCCTTGTAAGGACCCGAACCCGAAAACCGGGCCCTTACCGCCGTGGAACCCGGATAAATCCAACACGTGGACCAATCCGAATCCCACAAGGCTTATTTGACTTTTCAAACACGATTCCCAAAAACAATTGAATTTAATTTTACAAATTGGAGCATGACAAATTAGAAACTAACATGTGGCATAAAACGGAGTAAATAAAATATACAGCGGAAGACTTTAGTTGCGGAAATGAAATACCATAAATGAAAACAAGTCCATATTACCACAATCCCAAAATCAACGAACTGGGCTTAAAGCCCGATACAGGAAAACATATCTGAAAGAGTCAAAATATCAAAATAAGTCAAACCATAAATGATAGGAAAATAAACCGGGCCAAAACGTGCAGATGCGATAGTCCAGTCGTGTCGTAGGAGATAGGCACACCTCAATGCTGTCTACTGATCATGATCTAATCCTGGGAAGGGAAAAATAAAAACAAAGGGGGGTGAGATTTTCGAGAATCTCAGTAGGAGTCATAGCATAGGAGGGCAAAGAACAACTTATGATATGAATAGACATGTAACTGAAAGAGTACAAGGGATATGAACTTTACACTCTTAATTTCTTTTTATGATGTTCTACAAGAATTTGTCCCAACAGTTTATAACATAATAATATGTATGATAAAAACATCTAACATTGTCAAACAAAACCATCGGGGTGGACATAACAAAACACTCCTCGAATAACCCCCGCTAAAGGGAACCCTGGAGCCCACTGGCAATATTAATTTATTTTTAAAAACAAAAATACTAAATATGTAACCCCTACCGTCAGTGTTGTCCGAGACTAGGCAGAGAAAACACAACACACATCATACCCGTCTCAATACGTAATATGAACCAACCTGCGAAGACGTGGCAGGTAAACGTAACCACCACCCATACGACTCCCGAACAGGTGAGTATCTCTCCCCTAACATTGGGATTCCGTATACTCACCTCGCATTGGCCAAGCGAACGTTTAATAACTGTAGATACCAAACTGAGGTACATAAACTGTTTATAAAACTGTGTATTTGACAAACGTAAAATCATAGGTTTATAAATCAATATAATCAATAAAATCACACACACTCACGAATAGATCATCCTCACTCAACCCATAGTTTCATTAAACCCCCAAACTTTGTTTATAATATTCAGCCCGTGTTATCCTTTCGGACACAATAGTAATTATAATTAATGATAAAATTAACAAACAAAAATATCATTCATTTATATTAGGCTAAACTCTCGTTGGGAATAAAAAACAGAGCAACCCATAACCCCATGTCCTATAATTAATCTATTAATGAATACCCTAGATGGAGAAAGAAAGGTTTAAGAATTTATCAAAAATTTACGTGACTGTATAAAAATAATACAACCGTTTTATTAAAAATTGTGTAGATATTTTATCAGAAGTGGCACAGCCACTTTCTATTTTATATTTGTGTAATTAAGTGACTAGTGGGGGAGCCACTTTAGTGGCTAGTGGCTACGCCACTTTATTACTTTAGTTAGGATTATTTATTATTTAGTCCACTCATTGTTTAACCAACTAATAGGGGAGGATTATACGTAAATTCCGTTCACACTAAGTTCTATTATATCATTAAATCAATTACTTTGCATCTATCCAAATTTATTTTTAATTCACTTAATAATTTACAGCATGTACACGAAACACATGCAGGATTCACGCGTAGATGGCTGAAGCAAGAAATTGACATCGCTACGGAATGGGAATGAAAGACTCGTCACACGAAGGAGAAGAGGAAATAGTTGCGCTGGAAAAAGAAAAGTGAGGAAAAGAAATGTTGCTGGAAAAGGAACATCAGTGCGCATGAAGAAAAAGAAAAAGGAAACAAAACAAAAAAAGAAAATAAACAAGGAGGAGGAATGGACTCGTAGGCAATTCGCGAACCAAAAATACAAAATGGAAAATGGAGCATGTGAAGTCGCTGGGGAAGGAGAGTCACGGATCCAGGTTGCCGAACCAGTGGAGGAGACGTTTGTGGCACCGAAAGTAACAAGAAGGCTTGACGAAGAAGTGAAGAAGCTGCAACAGAAGAAAAAGCCACATAACCGAGAGGAACTGGAAGAGGTTGGTGCGAGCTAGTGCGAGGCGAGGCGAGGCAAGGCGGGTGCTTCGCTCAATGAGAGCAGGAAGGGAAGGATTCGGGGAACGACTAACAAGGTACACGCGAAGAACCAGCTGGGTATGTGTCATAACGAACAAAGCAATGACTGGAAGGAGGAGGTGCAAGAGCTGGTACAAAACAGAAAAAAGGGACGATGGGGCAACGGGAGCCAAGAAGAACGACGAACACTCCACAATCACTGGAAAAAGAACAAGCAAAAGCAAGGAAAAGTGGAAGAGGTTAACAAGCAAATCAGGACCTCAAGAACGTGGAGAAGGATTCGTGGAAGCTACAGGGGACAACTGCAGAGCCGGATGAACAAGGCAAGCGTAATAGCTGGGCACCCGCAAGAGCAACAAGGCAATTGATGGTTTCGGAAAAATCTACAGGGTGGGTACGAAATCAACCAGTGTGAATAGAAGGAAGAGGGGAAAACAAGAAATCGGCTTTCACAAGTGGAGGAGGAGAATAGGGCTTGAGCTGTAAACACAAGGAAACCGGAAACACGATGGAGAAGGCAAGGGAAGACCCGTCTTGCTCGTCTTGAAAGCGAGAAGACAAAGGGTTAACAATTGCGGGTTAAGTATGTGACAGAATAAAGAAATGAAGAGGGAAATGCGATTATACAGGCTACATGCGAAGAGGAGGAAATTAACACTGTGGTAAGCCAACATCGCAGAGAAGCAATGAAAATCAATAACTAGGCGGAAATAAAAAAAAACGAGCTTAGTAAAAACAAACTATGCCAACCATAAATACAGCAAAGATTATAAACCCTAAAACGAAGGAAACAGAGAAAAAAAAAACCAAGAATAGAAAATACATCAGGAATTGCAGAAACCCCTACCTGGTGCAGATGAACAACTGAGTAACCTGGCAGTGGAACTAGGTAAAACTAGCGGCGGCTGATTTCAAAGCACTCAGAATGTACATAATACAATTGATAGTTTTTAGGGTTAGTTATTGGGCTTTAAGTTAGTATTTATAGGGTAGGGTTTAGGGTAATTGAACAGGCCCAAAACTGCAATTTGTAAATTCAATTGTTTGATCTTTTGTTTTTAACCAGGACTATAACTTGATGAAGCAGTATTAATTGCATTGGTTTCTTCTATATTATAGAGAGATTTTCGAGATGCCCACCAAATGAAGAAGTCGGTATGAACTTCATAATAAGTGAGTTCATGTAGATAGTCACGCCAGATATCCCCCCGGATTCGCGAGGGTACGGAGCGAAGATAGGTGATACGATGAAGAGAGTTATGATCAGCACAATACTGATCAATCAGTTTGGGTAAAGATAATGAAAAAGTCATATTTCAAAGTTGAGTAGTATAAGGACTAGGGGTGACTAGAACAGCCATGTCACTAGGCGTTGGGGATAACAGAGGTGAATCGGGTTTTGGAAGAGGAACTGTATAATGAGATTGTGGAATACTCTTATCTGATTGAAGGTTTTATTAAATAAATCATCTTGGAATGCATTTACACAGAGTACTATCGCTAATACTTCTTTTTTGACAATTGAATAATTACTTTGAGCTGGATTCCAGATACCAGAATAGTAACGTACTAATTGTTCTTTATCATTCATTTTTTGCTTAAGAATTCCGCCATAACCGTGTTCAGATGCATCGGTTTCTACTATTAACGAAGCTTCTGGAAGTGGGATTCCCAAACAAGGGAGTTGTTTTACTTTGAGTTTTATTTCTTTAACTATCTGGGTCATTTCTGGCGTCCATTCTGGAGCGTTTTTCTTTAATCTAGCATATAAAGGTTTACATATTACTCGTATGTGTCGGATGAAATCTGCAATATAGTTTAAGCAACCTAAGAATCTCTGTAACTGTTGTTTATCTTTAATTTCAGAGGGGAATTTATTGGCGAACTCTATACTACGGGATATAGGTGTATATGTTCCTTGATCTATGTCATAACCTAAGAACCTTATTTTTGTTTGAAATAATTTGATTTTTGGAGCAGAAACAACCAAACCGTTGTCCTTGATCACCTGTATAAAACGCTTAAGATGCTTGAAATGATCAGTAATAGATCGAGAAAATACCAAGACGTCATCAATGTAGACAATTGTAAACTTATCATAAGGATTGAAAATATCATTCATGATGTGCTGAAATTCAGAGGGAGCATTTTTAAGGCCAAATGGCATCACATTCCATTCATAATGTCCGAAAGGAACAGTAAAAGCCGTTTTATATTTATCTTTTTCGTGAATCTGAATTTGCCAAATTCCAGATTTCATGTCAAATTTAGAAAAGATTACTGCACTAGAAAGTCGTTTAATCAGATCGCGTTTATTAGGGATTGGGTACCTGATCCATTGTAAATGTTGGTTTAAAGGTTTATAATTAATAACAAGGCGTGGAACACCTCTTTCTAATTCAGCATTATGCTGTACATAAAAAGCAGCACAAGACCAAGGGGATTTGCTTTCCCTAATTAAACCTTTGTCTAATAAAATTTGTATCTCTTGTTTACAGTAGGCTAATAATTCAGCATTCATTTGAATGGGTCGTGCTTTAGTAGGAATATTTTCTTCTTGAAAATTTTGTTCGTATGGTAGTGTAACCAAGTGTTTCTTTCTATTCCAGAAAGCATTTGGTAGAGCAGAACAAATGGTCTCTTCTATCTGCTTTTGTACTTGAGCTATTTGGGTTATTATTTCTGGTGTGGTGAGTTCTTCCTCTATTCTTGTTAGATTAAGTTCGTGTATAAGAGAATGTAGATGTTTTTTCTTATGGACAAGTAGGATTTCTTTCTTTGATTCTAGATGTTGAATAGCAGAAATATGACGTTGTATTATATTTTTATAAAAGTCAAAAGTAAGGTGCTTTCCTAAAATATGTGTCTGCAATCCTTTTTCTGTAATTGTAAAGGGATAGAGTTGTGTCAGGAAAGGAGTACCTAGGATCATATCTTGTGATAGATTTTTCACTAGTAAGAATGTGTTTTGAAAACAAATTCCCTGATTGCATATATGGGCATTTGTTATTTTATATTTAACTTCTAATTTTTGTCTGTTGACTGCATGTAATTTTTCTGTGGTTTTTTCGTAATACTTAGTAGGGATTAAACCTTCTCTCAGACAGTTATGGTCAGCTCCAGAATCTAACAAAGCTTTGAGTTCTAGTTTAGAATCTTTTATGACTAGGGTAACCATTGTATGCCATTTTTGGAATTCTATTTGAGATAATGCTTGTATAAATTCTTCATTCATCTGAAAGCTTTGTTCAGGGAGGTCTTCCAGTTTTCCTTTTCCTTTGATAGTAGTTTTGATTATTTCTAGGTCATTTTTTACGGTTGTGACTTCTTTTTTAACATTTTGAATTTCTTGTTTTAATCCTTCTAAAGATAATATTTCTTTCGTTTTATCTTTTTTAAATAATATTTGATTTAAATTATATGTTGTTAGTTCTTCTTTTTGAGGTTTGCTATTCATGACGTATGATTTATATTCTGTTAAATATTTTCTTTGTAACTCTGGATCTTCTACTTTCATAATTAATTCAAATAGGTTATTGTCGCTAGTGATGGTATTTATCTCGTAGCATTGACAAGGCCCGATACATCCACATTCGTCAATACTTGTCTCAGAGGATGTTGAGCTATCATCTTCTCGTAATAAGTTTAATATTTCTTGTTTCTTATTATCGTCTACTTCGAGGGCTCTAATTTTTTTCAAAAGGGGACAGTCTTTTTTCATATGTCCCATGCGTCCGCACTTATAACAAGTTAAAGTATTGGGTTTATTGGTAGTGACTTGTGATCGGAAGTTTTTTCTCTTTTTATATCGGGGTTTCTCATATTTAAAGCTGATGCTCATATCTAGGTCTATTTTTAGTATATTTAGTAGCAGTTTTTGGGTATCCTTCGCTTTTTAGTAAATTTCTTATGTTGTGTAGATGGGGCTATAATTTTCTCATAACCATATTGAGTGCAGAAAGAACCTAACTCTTTTCGCCCGCTAAGTTTGTCTTGTTTCAGTTTAGATTTAAGTTTTAATTCATTACAGAGATTTAAGTCCCTCGGTATTTATTTCAGTTATTAAATCACCATAAGTAATGATATCATAATGTATGAGATTATCATTGAATTTTCTTTTTATTCTATTTCTTACTCGATCTGCAAATAATCTAGGTAATCCTGCTATAAATCGTTCTTTCCAATATGCTTGTTGACAATCTTCTCGAGTAAAGATTTTTGATAGAAACATGTCTTTATACCATCGAAAGTCTTGCAATCTAGGGCATGTTAGATTGGTAAGGATTATGGAGGCTTTTTCAGCTATACTCTGAGGGTTCCCTATAAAGTGTTTGGTTATAGCATATATTAGGGTTGCAAAAGAGTTCTCAATAGCATGTGTTTGACCATCATGAATTTCTGGTTTTACCATGAGTAAAATATCATTTCTGTCTGATGGGGATAGATAATTATCCCACCATCCTTTGAGTTGTCCAGTAAATCCAGAGGTTATTATTTTGGTTATTTCTTTTTCTGTGTTATTCATTGTTTTATATGCTGTTGCTGCCATACACATTTCATTTAAAATATCTGTTATGCCATGTTCAGTTTTACCATCTATGTTCCATTCATAGATACTTTTACCGTCATAGCTTCCTAAAGAATATTTTTCTTCATGTTGTATGTCAGGTAATGATGGTCGTGAATAGTAATGTGGTATCCTTGGTCGATCATATATTCTTACTTTATTCAGTTCTAATTTTTCTTCAAATTGATTAGCTAGATTCTCTGTACTACTTGTTTCTGATCTAGTGGTTTCTGATTCTGATTCTGAGTCGTCTTCAGATATTACAGCTATTTGTTTTTTAGTTGAAGAAGATAATTCTAAATATTCTAATTGTTTTGTTATTTTTTGCAGTAATTCATCTTCTTTACTTAATTTGAAGTTTCGTATTTCTTCATTTGGTCTAACAAGTGGTTTTTCTACTTTCACTTCTTTCTTTTCTAGGAGGGTGTCTAAATATTCTAATTGTTGAGCTATTCGTTGCAGCATTTGGTTTGTATAGTTATTTTGACTTTTAATTTTTCCTAACTCAGTGTTATCGACATCTTTGAAAGGAGCAGCTAGGATTGTATTACCGTTCCAGTCGATAGCAATTTCTTCGAAAGGAGGGTATTTTGTAAATTCAATTGTTTGATCTTTTGTTTTTAACCAGGGACTATAACTTGATGAAGCAGTATTAATTGCATTGGTTTCTTCTATATTATAGAGAGATTTTCGAGATGCCCACCAAATGAAGAAGTCGGTATGAACTTCATAATAAGTGAGTTCATGTAGATAGTCACGCCAGATATCCCCCCGGATTCGCGAGGGTACGGAGCGAAGATAGGTGATACGATGAAGAGAGTTATGATCAGCACAATACTGATCAATCAGTTTGGGTAAAGATAATGAAAAAGTCATATTTCAAAGTTGAGTAGTATAAGGACTAGGGGTGACTAGAACAGCCATGTCACTAGGCGTTGGGGATAACGGAGGTGAATCGGGTTTTGGAAGAGGAACTGTATAATGAGATTGTGGAATACTCTTATTATAGTCAACACCGCGTAAAGATGGTTGTTTATCTGTTGGGTAATTATCATGTGTAGATTGAGAATACCTAGTTGACAAGGATCGTCTAGGCGGTAGATCAACTGGTTTGTTAAATATAATCTCCGCATGTCCTTTTGTGGTTTCTATTACGGCGAGAGGCTGAGTACGAGGCCGTATTGGTCGTACAGGTATTATGTTATTGATATGCCAATTATCAGGATAAGTGACTTGGTCCCATTCGATAAGTTTGGGTGTATGAACATGGACATGATCATAATTAGCTTCGACAAGTATAGTGGATTCTTTTGCAGATTCAAGTTTTGCTTTTGGACTAAGATTAGATCTCATAATTTTATAATGTATACGATAAATAATAGCAACATTTTTTGAGTTTTCCATCATTGTCGAGGGAATTTTCATGTTCAGTGTTAGGGTTTTACTTAAGTTTTCATCAAACAAGTCAATACTAAAATTTAGATAACAGTTAAAATAAACTGGCCCTGTAGCTAGGTTAGATTCACAGACTGCAAGTAAAGAGTCAGTGAAAGAAGTAAACCTAGCATCACGTAAACACATGAGAATAGGTGTATCTAGTCCAATACGATGAAGGGGTTTAATGGCTATTTGGATTAATCCAATATGCATAAATTTATACTTTGTTTTAAATTTAACTAGTTTAGTAGGGTCTAATAGTTCGAGACATTCGACCTGAGGGTTAACTGGCAGAGATTTCTCTGTTGTCTCAATGACATAATCGTGTGTGAAGAGATTTTGGAAACCGAAGCCGGTTTCATAAATTTTATTAGTAGGGACCTTAGGAATGGTCCAATTTTGTAATTTCTGCTCTATGGCAGAAATGTGAAGCTCTCTTGTATTATTGATTTCCATTTCTGTAAATCAAAACTTAGCAAGCAGCAAGAATAATTTCGTGCAAATACATGTAAGAGATCCCTATCCATTGCATCCTATAGATATCCAACACAAGCAACACATATCTCATAGTGATCATAAATGAGCAATATAGTATAAGAGGAAACATAACATACTATGATTCAAAGCTTTTGCAAAGAGGAAACACGCTCAGGCTTACCAACGGACTTACTCGCATCCAGCTGCCGGGAACACCTTATACCACGCTATTGCCCTCTCCGTTTATGCTCTGACCATGATACGCCATACTTGGCTCCGCTACTATTTGTCCCAGTTATTTTTCTTTACAAGATTTTGTGTATTTTTTGTTGGGCTAGTCTGTGGCGCATGGTGCAATGGATATGGGATAGGTATTAGTTAGGTATTACCATGATGAGAAGAAGGGAAAAGGAATAAGATGACTCCAAATCATATCGGAATAGTACTTGTTTATTGATGAATTGCTTACAGAGATATCACAACCATTCTCTCTCAAATGTTTTCACGCGTACCGATTACAACTGAGAGTCTATTATTTATAGAGTCGGATTTGTTTCTTCAATGTCTCTTATGCCCTTTGCTTTTATCCGTGATTGTCGGTAGTGCGTCTTTTATCTTCAGTGGTGCGCCTTTTGTAGTAGTGCGCCTTTTATCTTCAATGGTGCGCCTTTTGTAGTAGTGCGCCTTTTATCTTCATTGGTGCGCCTTTTGTAGTAGTGCGTCTTGCTTTTATTCTTTTATCAGTGGTGCTCTGCTGGTCACATCCTAATTATGATAAGATAGTAACAAGTCTCGATCAGGATCATGATTGGCGAAGGGATCATCTTCGTCATCTTCATTATCTTCAGACACAGCTTTTGAACCGTAGATCTCTTTCATTTTTTCAAGAGGAGAGATCGTAGTGTTTTCTTGTTTTGAAGTAGAGGTAGTAGCTGTTGCGGTAGTAAGAACTTTCTTGACTTCTTCAGAGGATAATTTTAACAGATTCTGAACAGATTGAACATCAGCTCGAGTAACATCATATTTTAACCAGTTCTTCTGTTTTATTCTTCGGACCAGATATGTTATATGAGAAGATATGTCACAATTTTTTGCAAATTCCCAGCATAAGATCCAGGGTACTGAGAATGTTATGAGATACTGAAGTATTGGACTGGGTGTAATGTCTTCAAGGTCCGTGAAGTGAGTGAAGAGTTTTATGGCATCTTCAATACTATCTTGAAATAACCCCGGTATGGGTTTGACTGTACTAAAATAGCCACTCCACCATTGAGGAAAGGTGCGTTGACAGGTCTTTGAAAAGTAAAGGAACCATGTGTGGTAGATAGGTTTATACCACAAAACCCGTAACCAGGCTTTTTGATAATCATAGTAATTGTAACTATGCAATTGTTGGCCAGGAACTTGGGCTGAAAATGTTTTATTAGTAAACGGATGTTGCCGCCATTCTGAGGTAGTCATGACCCGCATAATTTTTAATCGGGAGAAAGCTATTTGATCAGGGTATTTTTTGTCCATGGTGTGTAGGATCTCAACAGATTGAGTCTCGAGTAGAATTTGTTCATAGAAGAGGCGAGTTTTGAACGGGTGTTCCATCATTTGGACTTTTTTGGGGGGAAAAATTTGGGTAGCAAGGTCTTTTAGGTTTTTCCGCTCATCATCTTTTTCAATTTCAATAACTTTGATATCCATTTTATGTGTATAGAGGTCGGTTTTTTGGTTGGCAAGCTCTTGGATTATGAGTGGAGGAACTCGAGTAGTGATGGATTGAGGAGATCTTTGTGGGTATAAAGGTAAGGGTACCATGGTTTTTCTTTTAATTTGCTCAGGGGTTACTGGGGCAGTAATGAGGGCTGAATAGTAGGGTTGAGCTTGGGGAGTAGAAGAAGAAGGGGATGCAGGAGGAGAAGATGTATACCTTTTATCCTTTGAAGAGGATGCCCGATGAGCGAGCATGGCAGTTAAAGATTTCTTTTTGTCCATCTTAGAACAAGACAGGTAGAGCACAAAGTTCTTTTGTGAGATGTTGAATGAGCTCTTCTAACTCAGCAATGCTAAGTCCGATGTTCCTGCGAGTTAGTAATCGGCGATGAAGAACAGATTTTACCGTTAGTATTTCGTGTCGCAGTTCACGCCTTCTTTCTTCAATGCTGTGTGCCTGCTGTTTTATAGAAAAGGTGCTTTGTTGACAATAAGTTTTTATAACGAATTTTTTATCTGAGGAAATGGTTTCAACAATCCATGAGTGACCAAAACGTCGTCGCTTTGGGTATTCTCCTGCTTTGACTTTGAACCAACAAGGTGCCTGAATTTTTAAGTAACGCATGTGTCCTGAGAAACTAAAAGTTGATCAATGTCAGATAATAAATCACATAGAATATTAATGTGGGCATTAATTTTTTGAAGATATTTACGTTTTTTAGTGTTTTTATATTTAAACCAGCTTTTATCAATTTCTTTTCCGATTTTTTCTTTTATCTGAATCAAGTGTATTATTTTACTCATTGCTGGTTAATTCATAAAGCAATCGCAACATTTTTCTACCAAATTGCTCACGTTTTTCATATTCTGTACAGTCACAATATTCATTAGGTAGTACAGAATGATTAAGTAGATGATCTTGTATACTTTGCTGTATTCCTTCTATCAGTTTTGTTTTAAATAATAAAATTTCTTCATTATTTGAGAAATCAATTTGCATTAACTTATCAACGTTTTTTTCTATTATTTGTTCTTGAAAATATGGAATCATACCTGACCAGTCTTAGCTTGTCCCTGCAGGAATTCACGTGAGAGAAAATCAGGTAAATTATTCAAAGAGCCTTTAATAAATTCGATAGTGAAATCAAAATTAGATAAGATAGCTTGCTATCTGGCGAATATCTGTTTTGATACTAAATTTTTTACATCTTTTTCAAGAATAAACTTTGCTGATTGACAGTCTACTCTTATTAAGAAGGTTTTATTAAATAAATCATCTTGGAATGCATTTACACAGAGTACTATCGCTAATACTTCTTTTTTGACAATTGAATAATTACTTTGAGCTGGATTCCAGATACCAGAATAGTAACGTACTAATTGTTCTTTATCATTCATTTTTTGCTTCAGAATTCCGCCATAACCGTGTTCAGATGCATCGGTTTCTACTATTAACGAAGCTTCTGGAAGTGGGATTCCCAAACAAGGGAGTTGTTTTACTTTGAGTTTTATTTCTTTAACTATCTGGGTCATTTCTGGCGTCCATTCTGGAGCGTTTTTCTTTAATCTAGCATATAAAGGTTTACATATTACTCGTATGTGTCGGATGAAATCTGCAATATAGTTTAAGCAACCTAAGAATCTCTGTAACTGTTGTTTATCTTTAATTTCAGAGGGGAATTTATTGGCGAACTCTATACTACGGGATATAGGTGTATATGTTCCTTGATCTATGTCATAACCTAAGAACCTTATTTTTGTTTGAAATAATTTGATTTTTGGAGCAGAAACAACCAAACCGTTGTCCTTGATCACCTGTATAAAACGCTTAAGATGCTTGAATTTACAAAATACCCTCCTTTCGAAGAAATTGCTATCGACTGGAACGGTAATACAATCCTAGCTGCTCCTTTCAAAGATGTCGATAACACTGAGTTAGGAAAAATTAAAAGTCAAAATAACTATACAAACCAAATGCTGCAACGAATAGCTCAACAATTAGAATATTTAGACACCCTCCTAGAAAAGAAAGAAGTGAAAGTAGAAAAACCACTTGTTAGACCAAATGAAGAAATACGAAACTTCAAATTAAGTAAAGAAGATGAATTACTGCAAAAAATAACAAAACAATTAGAATATTTAGAATTATCTTCTTCAACTAAAAAACAAATAGCTGTAATATCTGAAGACGACTCAGAATCAGAATCAGAAACCACTAGATCAGAAACAAGTAGTACAGAGAATCTAGCTAATCAATTTGAAGAAAAATTAGAACTGAATAAAGTAAGAATATATGATCGACCAAGGATACCACATTACTATTCACGACCATCATTACCTGACATACAACATGAAGAAAAATATTCTTTAGGAAGCTATGACGGTAAAAGTATCTATGAATGGAACATAGATGGTAAAACTGAACATGGCATAACAGATATTTTAAATGAAATGTGTATGGCAGCAACAGCATATAAAACAATGAATAACACAGAAAAAGAAATAACCAAAATAATAACCTCAGGATTTACTGGACAACTCAAAGGATGGTGGGATAATTATCTATCCCCATCAGACAGAAATGATATTTTACTCATGGTAAAACCAGAAATTCATGATGGTCACACACATGCTATTGAGAACTCTTTTGCAACCCTAATATATGCTATAACCAAACACTTTATAGGGAACCCTCAGAGTATAGCTTAAAAAGCCTCCATAATCCTTACCAATCTAACATGCCCTAGATTGCAAGACTTTCGATGGTATAAAGACATGTTTCTATCAAAAATCTTTACTCGAGAAGATTGTCAACAAGCATATTGGAAAGAACGATTTATAGCAGGATTACCTAGATTATTTGCAGATCGAGTAAGAAATAGAATAAAAAGAAAATTCAATGATAATCTCATACATTATGATATCATTACTTATGGTGATTTAATAACTGAAATAAATACCGAGGGATTAAATCTCTGTAATGAATTAAAACTTAAATCTAAACTGAAACAAGACAAACTTAGCGGGCGAAAAGAGTTAGGTTCTTTCTGCACTCAATATGGTTATGAGAAAATTATAGCCCCATCTACACAACATAAGAAATTTACTAAAAAGCGAAGGTACCCAAAAACTGCTACTAAATATACTAAAAATAGACCTAGATATGAGCATCAGTTTAAATATGAGAAACCCCGATATAAAAAGAGAAAAAACTTCCGACCACAAGTCACTACCAATAAACCCAATACTTTAACTTGTTATAAGTGCGGACGCATGGGACATATGAAAAAAGACTGTCCCCTTTTGAAAAAAATTAGAGCCCTCGAAGTAGACGATAATAAGAAACAAGAAATATTAAACTTATTACGAGAAGATGATAGCTCAACATCCTCTGAGACAAGTATTGACGAATGTGGATGTATCGGGCCTTGTCAATGCTACGAGATAAATACCATCACTAGCGACAATAACCTATTTGAATTAATTATGAAAGTAGAAGATCCAGAGTTACAAAGAAAATATTTAACAGAATATAAATCATACGTCATGAATAGCAAACCTCAAAAAGAAGAACTAACAACATATAATTTAAATCAAATATTATTTAAAAAAGATAAAACGAAAGAAATATTATCTTTAGAAGGATTAAAACAAGAAATTCAAAATGTTAAAAAAGAAGTCACAACCGTAAAAAATGACCTAGAAATAATCAAAACTACTATCAAAGGAAAAGGAAAACTGGAAGACCTCCCTGAACAAAGCTTTCAGATGAATGAAGAATTTATACAAGCATTATCTCAAATAGAATTCCAAAAATGGCATACAATGGTTACCCTAGTCATAAAAGATTCTAAACTAGAACTCAAAGCTTTGTTAGATTCTGGAGCTGACCATAACTGTCTGAGAGAAGGTTTAATCCCTACTAAGTATTACGAAAAAACCACAGAAAAATTACATGCAGTCAACAGACAAAAATTAGAAGTTAAATATAAAATAACAAATGCCCATATATGCAATCAGGGAATTTGTTTTCAAAACACATTCTTACTAGTGAAAAATCTATCACAAGATATGATCCTAGGTACTCCTTTCCTGACACAACTCTATCCCTTTACAATTACAGAAAAAGGATTGCAGACACATATTTTAGGAAAGCACCTTACTTTTGACTTTTATAAAAATATAATACAACGTCATATTTCTGCTATTCAACATCTAGAATCAAAGAAAGAAATCCTACTTGTCCATAAGAAAAAACATCTACATTCTCTTATACACGAACTTAATCTAACAAGAATAGAGGAAGAACTCACCAAACCAGAAATAATAACCCAAATAGCTCAAGTACAAAAGCAGATAGAAGAGACCATTTGTTCTGCTCTACCAAATGCTTTCTGGAATAGAAAGAAACACTTGGTTACACTACCATACGAACAAAACTTTCAAGAAGAAAATATTCCTACTAAAGCACGACCCATTCAAATAAATGCTGAATTATTAGCCTACTGTAAACAAGAGATACAAAGTTTATTAGACAAAGGTTTAATTAGGGAAAGCAAATCCCCTTGGTCTTGTGCTGCTTTTTATGTACAGCATAATGCTGAATTAGAAAGAGGTGTTCCACGCCTTGTTATTAATTATAAACCTTTAAACCAACATTTACAATGGATCAGGTACCCAATCCCTAATAAACGCGATCTGATTAAACGACTTTCTAGTGCAGTAATCTTTTCTAAATTTGACATGAAATCTGGATTTTGGCAAATCCAGATTCACGAAAAAGATAAATATAAAAAGGCTTTGTAGTAGTGCGTCTTGCTTTTATTCTTTTATCAGTGGTGCTCTGCTGGTCACATCCTAATTATGATAAGATAGTAACAAGTCTCGATCAGGATCATGATTGGCGAAGGGATCATCTTCGTCATCTTCATTATCTTCAGACACAGCTTTTGAACCGTAGATCTCTTTCATTTTTTCAAGAGGAGAGATCGTAGGAGAAACCTTGTTTTCTTGCTTTGAAGTAGAGGTAGTAGCTGTTGCGGTAGTAAGAACTTTCTTGACTTCTTCAGAGGATAATTTTAACAGATTCTGAACAGATTGAACATCAGCTCGAGTAACATCATATTTTAACCAGTTCTTCTGTTTTATTCTTCGGACCAGATATGTTATATGAGAAGATATGTCACAATTTTTTGCAAATTCCCAGCATAAGATCCAGGGTACTGAGAATGTTATGAGATACTGAAGTATTGGACTGGGTGTAATGTCTTCAAGGTCCGTGAAGTGAGTGAAGAGTTTTATGGCATCTTCAATACTATCTTGAAATAACCCCGGTATGGGTTTGACTGTACTAAAATAGCCACTCCACCATTGAGGAAAGGTGCGTTGACAGGTCTTTGAAAAGTAAAGGAACCATGTGTGGTAGATAGGTTTATACCACAAAACCCATAACCAGGCTTTTTGATAATCATAGTAATTGTAACTATGCAATTGTTGGCCAGGAATTTGGGCTGAAAATTGACTGTACAGAATATGAAAAACGTGAGCAATTTGGTAGAAAAATGTTGCGATTGCTTTATGAATTAACCAGCAATGAGTAAAATAATACACTTGATTCAGATAAAAGAAAAAATCGGAAAAGAAATTGATAAAAGCTGGTTTAAATATAAAAACACTAAAAAACGTAAATATCTTCAAAAAATTAATGCCCACATTAATATTCTATGTGATTTATTATCTGACATTGATCAACTTTTAGTTTCTCAGGACACATGCGTTACTTAAAAATTCAGGCACCTTGTTGGTTCAAAGTCAAAGCAGGAGAATACCCAAAGCGACGACGTTTTGGTCACTCATGGATTGTTGAAACCATTTCCTCAGATAAAAAATTCGTTATAAAAACTTATTGTCAACAAAGCACCTTTTCTATAAAACAGCAGGCACACAGCATTGAAGAAAGAAGGCGTGAACTGCGACACGAAATACTAACGGTAAAATCTGTTCTTCATCGCCGATTACTAACTCGCAGGAACATCGGACTTAGCATTGCTGAGTTAGAAGAGCTCATTCAACATCTCACAAAAGAATTTTGATATTTTCAATCCTTATGATAAGTTTACAATTGTCTACATTGATGACGTCTTGGTATTTTCTCGATCTATTACTGATCATTTCAAGCATCTTAAGCGTTTTATACAGGTGATCAAGGACAACGGTTTGGTTGTTTCTGCTCCAAAAATCAAATTATTTCAAACAAAAATAAGGTTCTTAGGTTATGACATAGATCAAGGAACATATACACCTATATCCCGTAGTATAGAGTTCGCCAATAAATTCCCCTCTGAAATTAAAGATAAACAACAGTTACAGAGATTCTTAGGTTGTTTAAACTATATTGCAGATTTCATCCCACACATACGAGTAATATGTAAACCTTTATATGCTAGATTAAAGAAAAACGCTCCAGAATGGACGCCAGAAATGACCCAGATAGTTAAAGAAATAAAACTCAAGGTAAAACAACTCCCTTGTTTGGGAATCCCACTTCCAGAAGCTTCGTTAATAGTAGAAACCGATGCATCTGAACACGGTTATGACGGAATTCTTAAGCAAAAAATGAATGATAAAGAACAATTAGTACGTTACTATTCTGGTATCTGGAATCCAGCTCAAAGTAATTATTCAATTGTCAAAAAAGAAGTATTAGCGATAGTACTCTGTGTAAATGCATTCCAAGATGATTTATTTAATAAAACCTTCTTAATAAGAGTAGACTGTCAATCAGCAAAGTTTATTCTTGAAAAAGATGTAAAAAATTTAGTATCAAAACAGATATTCGCCAGATGGCAAGCTATCTTATCTAATTTTGATTTCACTATCGAATTTATTAAAGGCTCTTTGAATAATTTACCTGATTTTCTCTCACGTGAATTCCTGCAGGGACAAGCTAAGACTGGTCAGGTATGATTCCATATTTTCAAGAACAAATAATAGAAAAAAGCGTTGATAAGTTAATGCAAATTGATTTCTCAAATAATGAAGAAATTTTATTATTTAAAACAAAACTGATAGAAGGAATACAGCAAAGTATACAAGATCATCTACTTAATCATTCTGTACTACCTAATGAATATTGTGACTGTACAGAATATGAAAAACGTGAGCAATTTGGTAGAAAAATGTTGCGATTGCTTTATGAATTAACCAGCAATGAGTAAAATAATACACTTGATTCAGATAAAAGAAAAAATCGGAAAAGAAATTGATAAAAACTGGTTTAAATATAAAAACACTAAATTTTTTGTCCATGGTGTGTAGGATCTCAACAGATTGAGTCTCGAGTAGAATTTGTTCATAGAAGAGGCGAGTTTTGAACGGGTGTTCCATCATTTGGACTTCTTTGGGGGGAAAAATTTGGGTAGAAAGGTCTTTTAGGTTTTTCCGCTCATCATCTTTTTCAATTTCAATAACTTTGATATCCATTTTATGTGTATAGAGGTCGGTTTTTTGGTTGGCAAGCTCTTGGATTATGAGTGGAGGAACTCGAGTAGTGATGGATTGAGGAGATCTTTGTGGGTATAAAGGTAAGGGTACCATGGTTTTTCTTTTAATTTGCTCAGGGGTTACTGGGGCAGTAATGAGGGCTGAATAGTAGGGTTGAGCTTGGGGAGTAGAAGAAGAAGGGGATGCAGGAGGAGAAGATGTATACCTTTTATCCTTTGAAGAGGATGCCCGATGAGCGAGCATGGTAGTTAAAGATTTCTTTTTGTCCATCTTAGAACAAGACAGGTAGAGCACAAATATAAGGGTGTGGGTATGTGTTAGTCTTTGTGTTTTAATTAGCGTGTCGAGGTGCATGTTGGGCTTTCGTACCCATTTGTTGATTTGGGCTATTTGGGCCTACAAGCCCATTTACCGATTTCGGGCCCAATTTATTTCCCGGAGCCCGTACGACTATTCTATATTGATTTTTGATATTCCGTTTCCACATTTGAGATCGTGGAAAAATAATCTTCAACTTTGGTCCAAAATCCGAAAACACTATAAAAGCCCAAAAACCCGCAAATTTCAGTCTATTTTTCTGAAAATCGTTTTTCTCTCACGATTTTCTCTCAAATAGAATACTGTTTTGTCCTACAAAATTAAAATCACCATAACTCTCAAACCGTAAATCAGAATTGAGTGATTCTTGTTGGTACGGTTTTGTATCGGCGAGAGCTTTCTTTTGGTACCAGAATCGTTTTCTGAATCATCTTATTCCGGGGCCAGTGAGCCATTTTCAGTTCGTCCAGATTTGGGTAAATTCCAAATTTTTCTCTCTTGGTTCAGTTACTTGACTTGATATTCTGGGGGTATATTACTGATGGTTAGGAATAGCTATCCTGTTAATTTTGTGAGATTCTGTGATGGTAAAATTTCAGAGTAGTTTGGATTGGAATTTTGTTATCTCTTCGTAAATTGCGATATTTTGTTGGTTGAGATAGCTTTATTGTGACCTGTTGATGTCACTGGATTCTTTAGTTTTATTGTGAACACAAGATTGGTGTTCTAGTTGAATTTTCAGGTTTGATAATTTTGGGTTAATGTCGGGTTTGATTGTCCGATCATTGAGTTAGTTTGTGAAGGTTGTTTATGGGGTAATGAGATGTTTTTGGTTAAGTCTAGAGCCTTGGTTTAGGTTCTGGAATTGTTGGGCAGCATTTGGAACCCATAGGATATTCTGATTTATTGTGTTTTAGTTAATCGGATTGAGTTTAATCCGATATTTGGTATGGTTTAGGTGTTTCCGAACGTGTCGAGAACCGAGGCAAGGAGCCGAGTTCTTCACACGCATCGAGAGGTGAGCAGACTTAATTTCATATTATTTGATGGTAAAACATTGTGTTTTGATAATTAAAACTGGAAGTGAATTGAATGTTTTGATAGTAGCAATTCATTTGAAATATATTTGAATGCATTAGAATTCATACCATGCTTTGAAATGATGTGTGATATGAAATGTGAAATTTGGTTTTATGTCTGATTTTAAATGCAAATGACATTACCATTGACGTTGTTGGAATGCATGTGTTGCATACTAGGTAGTACATGAGTTGAGTATGCAGAATTTATAGATTAGAATATGGTTTTTGAGGAATCAATTCTGGAAATTTGCTAAAAAATATGGTTTTTGATGAACTTTGGCACTTCATAATTCTGTGTAGAATAATTCTTTTGGAGTGATTCTTGGTCCATTGTAGAGTCTGTGCACTAGCCTTTTAATGTACGAAATTTAGTAAAATTCAGAATTGTATAACATAGTTTTTGGTTATCCCAAAGTTGGGTGAATGAAACAGATTTTGCCGAAATATCTGCACTTTTCTTATTTTGTGGTCAACTTTAACACCCCGTAACGTTTTGTCTATTTATTATTTTGAGTTGATTCTTTTTGCATTCGAAAGAGGCTATGTAAGTCTCTGCACATGAAAACTTTTGTCGAATTTGAAGTCGTGGAAGATAGGTTTTCAGTATCCAAATTATGGGTGGTTGAAAACTCTTCGCAGAAATTTTTATGCAGAATTTTCAATGTTTTTAGCCTCTGTTGTTATTTCAAAACAACAACTGTAACTAGAAACCTTTGTGATCACTTTTTAATCATCCTGAATCCTTAGAATAATTTTTCTATACCTTAAGATTGAAATATAAGATGGATTTAAAAGACTTAAAAATTTTAATCCCTTAGATTCGTAAGTTTGAATCAAAATTCTTTATCCGAGTGTAGGATAATCCGAGGTAGGAAATACTTGTCTATAAAATTAGTATAGGCTGCATACATATTGTTTCATGCATTGAACATTCCACTGATATGAGATATGGTCCTTGAGACCTATGAGTGTTATATCTTTAATATAATGATGTATGATATAAGGAGTGGTAAGGACTCCTTTGTTTTATGAGTTTTCGAAGTATGAGATAAGTTAGCACTGGCCAGGGCTTAGTCAATCGTGTAGCAAAGGCACGGTAGGCATACCGGTGAGTTATCCGAAGGCACGATTAGACTTGGAGGGATATGGTGATTCACTTGCTTATTTATATGATTAAATGCTAGTGATGATTTATGGTCGGATAGTTTCATCTGTCCTTATATTTAGTTTCAGATGACAAGTGGGTGAAACAGACCATTACTCATCTTGATGAGAAGATATTAGGCAGTTTGCCTTACGCCTTACTGAGATTTGAATCTTATTGTGCATGTTTGAACATGCATGTTTTCGTTACATAATATCATATCACACAATATTTTAATTATCGAGATATATAATTAAGCATGTTGGCATGGTATAGGAATTCATGATAGAATGGACAAAAATGAGTTTGTGCATAAATAATATTTCTTCATCTGATGTTTTATGATATTGCTACTATCCATTTCCGGATTTTGATATGACGTTCGGCCTCTCACTGAGATTCCTAGCGAATCTCACTCCTCTCACCTTTGTGATTTTCAGGTTAGATCGAGTTGAGGTTTAGCTCGAGGTTAGCGATCTTGTCTGGTTGGTCGTTTAGCTGCTGGTGGCACTGTACGTGAGGTAGCACACACAGGAGCACACATATCATTTCCTTAAGCATATCATGTATTTTTATTTTGGTGAACTTATTTAGGCCTAGTCACCTTTGAAACTCATGACATATTTCTTTGTATGAGTGCATCGTTTCTATGAATATCCGCTGCGTGGTTTTAAATAAAGACTTCCGTTGTTGTTAAAGTTTCATATAATGTGTAATTATTTTTATGTTTTCTCCGCGTGCTCATTTAAACTAATCTTTATGTGTGTGCGAGTTTTAAATTAAAAGAGTTAATGTGCTAAGCTTCGTGTGAACCCGATCATATCTCCTTGGAGGTGTGTGAAGGTGAGCATGGCTGGGTGCGTCATGTCTTGTGAGTACCGGGGCGTGACAACCTTAAGGTGGTAGCGGAGCAGCTGGGTTTAGTTTTCTTTGGGTGTGGTTTATACTCAGCTGTTCTTTGTATTGAAATCATGTGTGGAAAATGTTTTCAATATAGGCCTATGCATATTTGAAAGAAGCATGCATTTGTTTATATGCATCATACTCATGGTAAAGTGGAAAATAAGAAAAATAATGGAATCAGATATTATATGGAAAAACAAAGAATGAAGAAGATAGATCATGCATGTAACATGAACATGCATACACTCACTTACACGTGTGCCAGCATTAGAGTGTCGTGTGTCATAGTTGTCATGTTCCTTATCCTTTCTACCCTTAGCAGCTTTCAGACTCAGTACTTAGAGTTGAGCAGCATGCCTCAGAGACGAGCTGGTAGAGGTAGAGGCAGAGGCCGTGGAACTGGAAACAGGGAACATGATATGGATCAGACATCAGCAGTACCTGGAGTTATGCCAGAACAGATACCAGAGGTGGTACAGCCAGCAGTGGCACCAGAAGTACAGCCGACAGTACAAATTCCTGTAGAGACTTTCCAGGCTTTGATGACCATGTTGACCATCATGGGTGAGATGCTGAGACAGAGACAGGAGACAGCTCCAGCACCACAGAGGCAGGATGCACCAGTTGTTCCACCTGGAGGAGCAGATGATGATGCTCCAAGGGGAGAAAACATAGCCCCTATTAATCAGAGAGATGGAGACAGAGTGCAGGCTGCAGATGATAGACAAGGTCTACCTGTGAAGTTGTCCAAGATGGTCAAGGAAGCTAGGCATTTGGGTTGTGAGACCTTCTATGGAACCAGTGATGTTTTGGTGGCTAAGAATTGGATTGATAAGGTAGAGGACACCACTAAGGAAATGAGGTTACCAGATGCAGACAGGGTTTCTGTTGCAGGCCGTTTGATGGAACGCCATGCAGAGACTTGGTGGCGCAGTGTGAAAGGCAGATACCACGACATCATGACTTGGGCCGAATTCAAGGCTGAGTTCGATGAGCAATACTACACAGTCCATGTACAAGATGAAAAGAGAATAGAATTCTATGCATTGAAGCAAGGCAGCAAGTCAGTAGTGGAGTATGAGGAGGAGCTAAAAGACTTAGCTCGTTTTGTGCCAGATGTGGAGTCACAGGATAG
Source organism: Passiflora organensis (assembly GCA_019739055.1). Taxonomy (NCBI): domain Eukaryota; kingdom Viridiplantae; phylum Streptophyta; class Magnoliopsida; order Malpighiales; family Passifloraceae; genus Passiflora; species Passiflora organensis. The sequence goes on from JAEPBF010000303.1 coordinate 1,073,693, forward strand.
GATTATGGCTTCAAGGTTTGAGGCAGGCTTGAACTATGACATTCGGATGGCAATAGGTATGTTCCAGGGCCGTGACTTAAGGACCTTGGTTTCTGAGGCAGTTAAGGCAGAGAAGTTGATGGCTGGAAGGAGGAAATTTCAGCAGAAGAGGAAGCACTTTGGAGGATCTTCTTCTTCTTCTTTGCAGTCACAGTTTCAGAGGCCGAAGCCATATTTTGATAGAGATAGACAGAGGCAAGCTGGATCTCATGCTTCGATGCCAGCTAAAACTCAGGCCTCACAGTTAGTGACAACAAGACAACAACCAGTAAGATCCGCACCTAGTGTGACTCATCAGACAGGAGGAGCTAAGTGTCGGGTTTGTGGTAGAGTGCACTTTCCTTTTTGTGGGAGCCGAGCGACTTGTTTTCGATGTGAACAGACAGGGCATTATATCAGAGATTGTCCCCTTAGAGCTGATGACGTTCATATGACTCAGCAGCGACCATCTGGGTCAGGTATGCAGAGGAGTGTTGGTAGTCAGTCAGTAACACAAAGGCCAACACCACTAGGTAATAGAGCAGCATCAGGAGTGGCTTCTACTAGTCAGACGGTTGGGAGACCAGCTGGGAGACCACAGACACGACTATTCACATTAGCGGAGGCAGAGGCGATGGTCAGTCCAGATGTGGTGACAGGTATGGTTACCTTATTCTCTCATCTTGTTCGTGTTTTGATAGATCCGGGTTCCCATAGAGCATTTATTGGTCCTAGAATTCTTAGATGGGTAGAGAGAGTCTTATCACCTTTAGACCCACCCATTGTTGTGTTGACACCTCTTGGGGAACGGATGGAGTGTGACACAGTATATCTTCGGTGTCAGCTTAGTTTGAATAGTACAGCTCATATTGAGGTAGACTTGATTCCGTTGAAGATTAGAGATTTTGATGTGATTTTAGGGATGGATTGCTTGACACAATATAAAGCAACAATGGATTGTTTCACAAAGAGGGTCAGCTTTGTATTGGATGATGGTACAGAGCATGTTTTTGAAGGTGAACGGAGAGTGGTTCCAAGTTGTTTGATCTCATGGATCAATGCTAGACGTCTTGTTTACAAAGGTTGTCCAGCATATCTTGCTCATGTCAGAGATACTAGCATAGAGGAGCCTACCTTGGAGGGTGTGCCAGTGGTTAGTGAGTATCAAGATATATTTCCTGAGGATTTGCCAGGATTACCACCACAGCGAGAGTTGGAGTTTGAGATTGAGCTGGTACCAGGTACAGCACCAATTTCAATACCACCATACAGGATGGCACCAGCTGAGCTTAAAGAGCTCAAGGTTCAATTGCAAGATTTGATTGATAAAGGGTTTATCAGACCTAGTGTTTCACCATGGGGAGCTCCTGTTCTATTTGTTAAGAAGAAGGATGGTACTTTTCGACTGTGTATTGATTATAGGCAATTGAATCGGGTTACAGTGAAGAACCGATATCCTTTGCCTAGGATCGACGACTTATTTGACCAGCTTCAGGAAGCATCGGTCTTCTCGAAGATTGACTTGAGGTCGGGTTACCATCAGTTGAGGATCAAGGAAGCAGATGTGTCAAAGTCAGCTTTTCGGACACGGTATGGACACTTTGAGTTTTTAGTGATGCCGTTTGGTTTGACCAATGCCCCAGCGGTATTTATGGACTTGATGAACAGAGTGTTTCATCCATACTTAGATAAGTTTGTCATTGTCTTCATAGATGACATTCTTGTCTATTCGAAATCAGATGAGGAGCATAACGAACATTTGAGGATTGTTCTGCAAATTCTAAGAGAGAAGCAGTTGTATGCCAAGTTCTCTAAGTGTGAATTTTGGTTACGGGAGGTTGGTTTTCTGGGACACCTAGTCTCAGAAAAGGGTGTACTTGTGGATCCTAAGAAGATTGAGGCCGTTGTTAATTGGGAGCCACCGAAGAGTGTTACTGAAGTTCGTAGTTTCTTGGTTTTGGCTGGATACTATAGGAGGTTTGTACAAGACTTCAGTGTGATAGCTACACCTTTAACGCGTTTAACACGTAAAGGTGTGAAGTTCGAGTGGAGCGACAAGTGTCAGCAGAGCTTTCAGACTTTGAAAGACAGACTTGTTACTGCACCGGTATTGACCTTGCCAAGCAGTGGAAAAGAGTATGTTGTGTTCAGTGATGCTTCAAAGAGTGGTTTGGGTTGTGTGCTTATGCAAGAGGGAAAGGTAGTTGCCTATGCTTCTAGACAGTTAAGACCACATGAGGTTAACTACCCTACCCATGATTTGGAGTTGGCAGCCATTGTCTTCACATTAAAGATTTGGCGGCATTACTTGTATGGTGAGACATGCAGAGTCTTCACAGATCATAAGAGTCTCAAATATCTTCTCACTCAGAAAGAGTTAAATTTGAGACAGAGGAGATGGCTTGAATTGATTAAGGACTATGATTTGGTGATTGATTATCACCCAGGAAAGACCAACGTTGTGGCAGATGCTTTAAGCAGGAAGAGTTCAGTTCCTTTGGCTTATTTGAGGACACAGTATGTGCCTATGCTAGCTTGTTTGAGAGCTATGCGGTATGACCTGAGTAGTGATGACAAAGGAGCCTTGGTAGCTAACATTGCAGTTAGACCATTATTGCTTGATGAGATCCGAGCTAGGCAGTTAGTAGATCAGAGGTTGATTCTGATTAGACGACAGATACTAGAAGGGCAGAATGTTACAGATTATAGCATTCGAGATGATGACTTGCTTGGGTATAGAGCCAGAGTGGTAGTGCCACATGATGACCAGTTGAAGAAGGATATTCTTAGGGAAGCTCATTGCTCTCCCTACTCCATTCATCCTGGCAGCACCAAGATGTATAGAGACTTGAAAGAGCATTATTGGTGGGCTGGAATGAAAAAAGAAATTGCAGAGTTTGTGGCTAAGTGTTTGACTTGTCAGCAGGTTAAGGCTGAGCATCAGAGACCTGCAGGATTGTTACAACCATTACCCATTCCGGAGTGGAAGTGGGAGCATGTGACGATGGACTTTGTTGTAGGTTTACCAAGGACACAACAAGGTCATGATACAGTATGGGTTGTCGTTGATAGACTAACAAAGACAACTCATTTCCTTCCGATGAGAGTCACAGATACACTAGAGCAGTTGGCTAGGTTGTATATCCGGGAGATAGTGAGGCTTCATGGAGTTCCAGTTTCGATAGTATCGGATCGTGATCCAAGATTTACATCTAGATTTTGGGAGAAGCTTCACAATGCATTGGGCACCAAGTTGAGTTTCAGTACAGCTTTTCATCCTCAGACGGATGGCCAGTCAGAGAGGACGATACAGATTTTGGAGGATATGTTGAGAGCATGTGTGATTGATTTCCAGACTACTTGGGATCGTTTGTTACCTTTGGCGGAATTCGCATACAACAACAGTTTCCAGGCTAGTTTGGGTATGGCACCGTATGAAGCATTGTATGGCCGTAGGTGCAGGACACCATTGTGTTGGGATGAGGTTGGTGAGCGTCGATTGGATAATCCAGAATTGATTGATCAAGCAGTCCAGCATGTTAAGATCATCAGAGAGAGACTACAGGCAGCTCAAGATAGACAAAAGAGTTATGCCGATCATCGTCGAAGAGACCTTGAGTTTGAAGTAGGCGATCATGTGTTTCTCAAGGTAGCACCATGGAAGGGAGTGATTCGATTCAGACAGCGAGGAAAGTTAGCCCCTCGATATATTGGTCCTTATGAGGTCATAGAGAGGATTGGACCGGTTGCATATCGGTTGGTTTTACCACCAGAGCTAGAGAGGATTCATGACATCTTTCATGTATCAGTTTTGAGGAAGTATATTCATGATCCTTCACATGTACTCGAGACACCTCCAGTAGAGTTAACAGATACTTTGAGTTTTACCACTCGACCAATAGCAATTGTTGATAGAGCAGACAGGCAGTTGAGGAATCGTACAGTGCCGATAGTAAGAGTTGTGTGGCAGAATGACAGATTTGAAGAGGAGTCATGGGAGACAGAGGAGTCTATGAGAGAGCAGCATCCAGAATTATTTGAGATTATCGGTAAGTGAATTTCGAGGACGAAATTCTTTGTAAGGAGGGTAGGATGTGAAACCTGAGTTTTTTTTTTCATACCCTTCAAGTTAGAGCCTGTGTCTATAAGGGTGTGGGTATGTGTTAGTCTTTGTGTTTTAATTAGCGTGTCGAGGTGCATGTTGGGCTTTCGTACCCATTTGTTGATTTGGGCTATTTGGGCCTACAAGCCCATTTACCGATTTCGGGCCCAATTTATTTCCCGGAGCCCGTACGACTATTCTATATTGATTTTTGATATTCCGTTTCCACATTTGAGATCGTGGAAAAATAATCTTCGACTTTGGTCCAAAATCCGAAAACACTATAAAAGCCCAAAAACCCGCAAATTTCAGTCTATTTTTCTGAAAATCGTTTTTCTCTCACGATTTTCTCTCAAATAGAATACTGTTTTGTCCTACAAAATTAAAATCACCATAACTCTCAAACCGTAAGTCAGAATTGAGTGATTCTTGTTGCTACGGTTTTGTATCGGCGAGAGCTTTCTTTTGGTACCAGAATCGTTTTCTGAATCATCTTATTCCGGGGCCAGTGAGCCATTTTCAGTTCGTCCAGATTTGGGTAAATTCCAAATTTTTCTCTCTTGGTTCAGTTACTTGACTTGATATTCTGGGGGTATATTACTGATGGTTAGGAATAGCTATCCTGTTAATTTTGTGAGATTCTGTGATGGTAAAATTTCAGAGTAGTTTGGATTGGAATTTTGTTATCTCTTCGTAAATTGCGATATTTTGTTGGTTGAGATAGCTTTATTGTGACCTGTTGATGTCACTGGATTCTTTAGTTTTATTGTGAACACAAGATTGGTGTTCTAGTTGAATTTTCAGGTTTGATAATTTTGGGTTAATGTCGGGTTTGATTGTCCGATCATTGAGTTAGTTTGTGAGGGTTGTTTATGGGGTAATGAGATGTTTTTGGTTAAGTCTAGAGCCTTGGTTTAGGTTCTGGAATTGTTGGGCAGCATTTGGAACCCATAGGATATTCTGATTTATTGTGTTTTAGTTAATCGGATTGAGTTTAATCCGATATTTGGTGTGGTTTAGGTGTTTCCGATTAAACTCAATCCGATTAACTAAAACAAAATAAATCAGAATATCCTATGGGTTCCAAATGCTGCCCAACAATTCCAGAACCTAAACCAAGGCTCTAGACATAACCAAAAACATTTCATTACCCCATAAACAACCCTCACAAACTAACTCAATGATCGGACAATCAAACCCGACATTAACCCAAAATTATCAAACCTGAAAATTCAACTAGAACACCAATCTTGTGTTCACAATAAAACTAAAGAATCCAGTGACATCAACAGGTCACAATAAAGCTATCTCAACCAACAAAATATCGCAATTTACGAAGAGATAACAAAATTCCAATCCAAACTACTCTGAAATTTTACCATCACAGAATCTCACGAAATTAACAGGATAGCTATTCCTAACCATCAGTAACATACCCCCAGAATATCAAGTCAAGTAACTGAACCAAGAGAGAAAAATTTGGAATTTACCCAAATCTGGACGAACTGAAAATGGCACACTGGCACCGGAATAAGATGATTCAGAAAACGATTCTGGTACCAAAAGAAAGCGCTCGCCGATACGAAACCGTAGCAACAAGAATCACTCAATTCTGACTTACGGTTTGAGAGTTATGGTGATTTTAATTTTGTAGGACAAAACAGTAAAATAATTTGAGAGAAAATCGTGAGAGAAAAACGATTTTCAGAAAAATAGACTGAAATTTGCGGGTTTTTGGGCTTTTATAGTGTTTTCGGATTTTGGACCAAAATCGAAGATTATTTTTCCACGATCTCAAATGTGGAAACGGAATATCAAAAATCAATATAGAATAGTCGTACGGGCTCCGGGAAATAAATTGGGTCCGAAATTGGTAAATGGGCTTGTAGGCCCAAATGGCCCAAATCAACAAATGGGTACGAAAGCCCAACATGCACCTCGACACGCTAATTAAAACACAAAGACTAACACATACCCACACCCTTATAGACACAGGCTCTAACTTAAAGGGTACGAAAAACTCAGGTTTCACATCCTACCCTCCTTACAAAGAATTTCGTCCTCGAAATTCACTTACCGATAATCTCAAATAATTCTGGATGCTGCTCTCTCATTGAACGACATCACTAAAAACTCAAAGTGTCCATACCGTGTCCGAAAAGCTGACTTTGACACATCTGCTTCCTTGATCCTCAACTGATGGTAACCCGACCTCAAGTCAATCTTCGAGAAGACCGATGCTCCCTGAAGCTGGTCAAATAAGTCGTCGATCCTAGGCAAAGGATATCGGTTCTTCACTGTAACCCGATTCAATTGCCTATAATCAATACACAGTCGAAAAGTACCATCCTTCTTCTTAACAAATAGAACAGGAGCTCCCCATGGTGAAACACTAGGTCTGATAAACCCTTTATCAATCAAATCTTGCAATTGAACCTTGAGCTCTTTAAGCTCAGCTGGTGCCATCCTGTATGGTGGTATTGAAATTGGTGCTGTACCTAGTACCAGCTCAATCTCAAACTCCAACTCTCGCTGTGGTGGTAATCCTGGCAAATCCTCAGGAAATACATCTTGATACTCACTAACCACTGGCACACCCTCCAAGGTAAGCTCCTCTATGCTAGTATCTCTGACATGAGCAAGATATGCTGGACAACCTTTGTAAACAAGACGTCTAGCATTGATCCATGAGATCAAACAGCTTGGAACCACTCTCCGTTCACCTTCAAAAACATGCTCTGTACCATCATCCAATACAAAGCTGACCCTCTTTGTGAAACAATCCATTGTTGCTTTATATTGTGTCAAGCAATCCATCCCTAAAATCACATCAAAATCTCTAATGTTCAACGGAATCAAGTCTACCTCAATATGAGTTGTACTGTTCAAACTAAGCTAACACCGAAGATATACTGTGTCACACTCCATCCGTTCCCCAAGAGGTGTCAACACAACAATGGGTGGGTCTAAAGGTGATAAGACTCTCTCTACCCATCTAAGAATTCTAGGACCAATAAATGATCTATGGGAACCCGGATCTATCAAAACACGAACAAGATGAGAGAATAAGGTAACCATACCTGTCACCACATCTGGACTGACCATCGCCTCTGCCTCCGCTCATGTGAATAGTCGTGTCTGTGGTCTCCCAGCTGGTCTCCCAACCGTCTGACTAGTAGAAGCCACTCCTGATGCTGCTCTATTAACTAGTGGTGTTGGCCTTTGTGTTACTGACTGACTACCAACACTCCTCTGCATACCTGACCCAGATGGTCGCTGCTGAGTCATACGAATGTCATCAGCTCTAAGGGGACAATCTCTGATATAATGCCCTGTCTGACCACATCAAAAACAAGTCGCTCGGCTCCCACAAAAAGGAAAGTGCACTCTACCACAAACCCGACACTTAGCTCCTCCTGTATGATGAGTCACGCTAGGTGCGGATCTTACTGGTTGTTGTCTTGTTGTCACTAACTGTGAGGCCTGAGTTTTAGCTGGCATCGAAGCATGAGATCCAGCTTGCCTCTGTCTATCTCTATCAAAATATGGCTTCGGCCTCTGAAACTGTGACTGCAAAGAAGAAGAAAAAGATCCTCCAAAGTGCTTCCTCTTCTGCTGAAATTTCCTCCTTCCAGCCATCAACTTCTCTGCCTTAACTGCCTCAGAAACCAAGGTCCTTAAGTCACGGCCCTGGAACATACCTATTGCCATCCGAATGTCATAGTTCAAGCCTGCCTCAAACCTTGAAGCCATAATCCTATCCTGTGACTCCACATCTGGCACAAAACGAGCTAAGTCTTTTAGCTCCTCCTCATACTCCACTACTGACTTGCTGCCTTGCTTCAATGCATAGAATTCTATTCTCTTTTCATCTTGCACATGGACTGTGTAGTATTGCTCATCGAACTCAGCCTTGAATTCGGCCCAAGTCATGATGTCGTGGTATCTGCCTTTCACACTGCGCCACCAAGTCTCTGCA